>OZ005655.1:249976966-250404466 GCA_963930645.1 Salticus scenicus | reverse complement strand
TTATTTTGAGAGAACTGAAATTCTGTTCATTCTATCTCTCATAACTCTTTAAATTTAAACGATATTTGTTTGGGGTGTTCATATAAGTTGCTCAATACATCTGACTATCAAATTATGTAAATGAATTTCTTTAAAAGCTAGCGCATGCGTAGATAAAAATTATTTAATAAAAATGCTCATATTTCATAAGATATTTAACATTTTTGCATTCTGATTACAGTATGCTGTGTGAATAAGCAGTATGCAAATTTTCTGAAAATGTCTTTGCTCTGGGTCTAACACCTTATGTGTTATAATTAAAAAAGTGATTTTTTTTTCAATGTTTAAAAAAAAAAAAATAAAAAAAAAAAATTATAGCTCTATGAATATATGTGGTAGCTTCTTACAAATTTATACGGATAATGAGAAAATTCCTCTAAATCACATGCTACAGCCAAAATGCATTTCAAGCTTACTTTATTCATTTACTTTTTACACGGCGATCCAAAACATTATCGGTTTTCTTTAATTTTTTACTGGTCCGTTTTTCCATTTCAGGACACAACTTTTGTTGAAATATATGAGGCATATTCTATATATATGAGTCAAATATATGAGGCAAAGTTTCAAGATGATTCCAAAAGAGATATTCTTAGATATTTGAAAAAAAGTCTAAATTCAAAAGTGTCCAAATACTTATTGTTAGATAGAGTATTTCTAGATGGATTTTGTACAAATTCTTAAGGATTTTTTTTTTTTTTTTTTTTCATTCTATGAACACGATAGAAAATTTCAAGTTTTTTGATGTAGCTTTCCTCATTCTGAGATTTATCTCTAATTTCATAACTGAAGGAGTCTGAACACGTATTTCTATGTTTCCCCCCTCCCCCCTTTTTAGAGTTAGAGTTCTGTTTCTTTCAAATTCAAAAAGAAATACTTTGTCACCATTTCTTGTAGAGCACCTTGAATTTTTCATAAATAGAAATGTCTATTAAAGATTTTAAGAAAATGCAAACGAGTAAAGAGAAAAAGTCTGAGTCAAAAATTATTGTTGGACACTAAATTAAATTTTATTTAGGAACTATTTTTTTAATTATCTTTTATTGAAAAAATAAAATATTAATATTTTTTTTTAAGTGAAATTGTTAGAAGTGTGAATATCTACTGTAAATGATGTTGCTTAACCCTTACTATCGTAATCTAAAACTTGTATTACTACGTTATCTAGACAAAAGAGTAATAGCACTTGAGTTTTATGTGGATTATATAGGGGAGACCGGGGTAAAATGGACCACCCATTATTATTTACTTTATTTATTTAATTTTATAATTTGTATTTAATACATAGATAACAGCACTGCAGTGATGAGACTTATCTAGCAACTTCATGCCTAACTTACAATTTAGTCATTTTATTCGAGAAATTTGGTTCGTGGTTGCCAAATGTAAATATTTTTAGCTTTTTTTTTTTTTCATCACTCAAGAATTATGATCTGGATGAGCTTATTCAGCACAATAAAGAGCTAAGGTCATCTATTAATATATTTGATCTAACAAAAAAAAAAAAAAAAAAAAAAAAAATTTGTTGTCAGAGTTCCACATGGGGTAAAATGAACCACCAGAAACTGGAGTACAATGGACTACGGTCCATTTTACCCCAGTTCTCTGACATAGTAAACTGATTTACGAAATCTACATATTTGAAGTGGAAATATAAATTATACATAAAAATTTCATAGTTAACCTTAATTAAATCTCTTATGTCTTCAAAGCAAGCAGTTTACTTAATACAAGCAATAAAAATAAAACTAAAGTCTCGTATCATGTTCAAAGCAAAAATATGTATAAAAAAATTCGTGTTTATCGAAGAATATGTCTGTTTATAGTAATATAAAATTCAGTGTTAAGGATATAATTTCACATCAAGATGCTAATTTTAATACTAATGAAAAAAGTATAAGTAAATTTTCTTCACAAATTTGCCGAAAGAGACAGTTTTACATTTTGTTGATTTAATCAAAGAAATAAAAGATAAAGAATCTGTTTTTGTGAGATTCATGCAACGAAAACCTAATTAAGATCTCTACATTTTTCCTGAGAGTGTCGATATATCTTTTGCAAATTTTCAAGTTGTTGTAATGATGTGTGTTCCAGACCTTACAACTTCATATGAAAACAACAGACTTTTAGTAACACAAAAATCTTTTGGTGTATCATTTTCTAATTTTAATTTTTATTAATATACATTCTTTGCATGAATCAAAAACATAAATAAACAAATAAAATATACTACTCTACATTTTATACTGATTAAATACACACTACATTAGTATATTTTTTAATTTTACCTATAGTCCATAGTACCCCGTGAAATGAACCATTTTACGGCTTGGGGTAAAATGGTCCTCTTCCTCAGTGGCTATTAAAACTACTAGTATGTTGTGGCCACCACAAGACTTTCTTATATATAATTTTCCACAAATTCATGCAGAACAAATTATTTATTAAATTATTATTTATGAAAATTATTTTCCATAATAAATGCAGACGATTTTTATCTAACAGAATTGTAACACTAAATGCCAAAAGAAAGTTAATTTTGTGTCAACTTTAGAAGAAATGAAGTTTTTTTTCTTAAAAAATTAAAAAAAATCGATAACTTTTTGTGAAATTATCACAGATCTATGGTTCAATCATTCGTTTTAAAGGTATTGACGAGATCTTTCGAAAGATACCCATGTTAAAATTTTACATCTCCTGGGGGTACTTCCCCTCCCCCTCCCCAGGTAGGGGAAGCGATGCTCCTGCATATACGAGCTTATTTTCCTATTTTCCTATTACTAGATTCAACCTTTCATTTTAAAGGTCAATACCTTTAAAATGAGCTCTTTTCGAGCTCTTTTGAAAGATACCTATCATGAAAATTTACTCCCCTCGAGGGGGAGAGGTAAAACTCCTACATACACAATTTTTTCCCCCAGTTGAATATCTCTATTACAAATAATTCTTTTAAATTTCACAATGATTATTAAAAAATAATTCTCTTTATGCACATTTATACAAAATTTTGTCCTATACCACCATGTTAAAAATTTAGAAAAAGCAGGATGGCAACGCAAGTTGTTGGACAATTTTTACCAAAAGTTGATTGGCACCAATTTATGTCAATGTGTAACTACATACCAATTTGTATGAAATTTTGTGCAGTAGTGCCTGAGATACAGTTGCCACAAAATTTTGTCTCACACACACAGACAGACAGACAGACATTTTCTAAAAATGGTCAAATCGTGTAAATTCCTCAAAAACCTGAGGCCGAAAATTTTTACGAATCCAATACTTTCTTCTATAGAATATGGAAGAAAGTAAAAATTTTATTAAAAAATGTAAACGTAATTATTACTTTTGACAGAGCGCAATATGTACCTCAATATATAGGTAATATGCACACATATTTTCAACAGCCAAAAATCATTACTTTGGGAGTAAGCACTTAAATTTTACAAAAGTGGTCCGTTTTATCCCGTTTCCCCTATATATGCACATATCATACTTACAGCTCCATTAATTCCCGCCTATTCTTCACTTTTTTTTTTTTTTTTTTTCATTAAATTTGGGGTAAAAAAAATGTTTGTCTCATATTATTACATTAATCAGATTTATAAATTAAAGAACTGGTGTACAATAAATATTTAAGCATAAAAACTTCTTTATATCATTAAATGAAGTAAAGTATTACCGGTTTTGAAAGGACGTGGTCTTTCTTCTTCAGGTGCAAAAAACACATACTACATACATTGAAGGCAAAAGCAAGACACAGTCTTGCTTTTAGTAGCACGTAGTAAAACTTTTTTTTTTTTTTTTCACCTGAAGAAGAAAGGGCCCGTCTTTTCTAAACCAGTAGTGTTTCCTTTATTATTATGGTGTATAAAGAATTATGTTTAAGTAAATCAAATACTTTTATCCTTTTTTTTTGGGGGGTGGGGGGTGGTAGGGGTATTATAATTTTTACTGGGGTGTTTGGCAAATTAATAGCGATATTTTAGATTATTTAATGCGTTACTATTCAAGAAACATAATATCTTAGTATTTTTCCCTCTTGCAATATTTTGCCCTTGATAACGATGTTGTAAAGAAAAGGTATTTTTAAATCAATTCTCTCTCTCTCTCTCTCTCTTTTATTAATCTTTATTTAATATTTTATTTCTGTTTTATATGTTTGATTTTTTGCTCTTATTACACATAGATTTCAGTTCTTAATTTCTATCTATATGAGTATGTGTAAATTGTTTTACTCATTAATTATATATTCATTTATTTACACTTATAAAAGGACAAATTAGTTAGTTTCTTAAAAAAAAAAAAAAAAAAAAAAAAGTAGCCTTTTTTGCTCTATTAACAAAGAGACTGCTGTATAAGATGTCATCATTGCACCTAGTATAAATTACGGAATTATTCATTTGTGTATTTAATTTAATTATACTAGATTCTAAATTATCATGAACGTATTAAGTAAAGTATTAATTCTATAAATTAATTATTCTTGTCGAATTTAATTTATGTTATTTTAACTTTAACGCTTGAAAACTGAAGCATTTCTGCGGTTAATTCTAGTACAATAGGACAATTGCAAAGCACTGTTCAATAAGACCATAACTTAATTGTGTCATAAATTTTGCAATTTCGTACCGAAATCAAACGCCTCCTACAATTATAAAGTCTGTTGAAGGTGTGGCAACATTGTTGCATATGAATGCACGCATGCTAAATGTCTATTTGTAACACATCCGTTTCTATTAACCTTATATTATGATTTAGATACTCGTGAATCTGATAATTTCCTAAACAAGATGTTAGATTTATTATCAGTTATCAATTTCTGTTGGTTGCAAATACTAAATACAGAAAATGTCTATTTTGCAGTCGCTCATTGAAGAGTATTATGTGCAATATGTATTTATTATTAAATATAACTGAAAGTTAATACTAAAAACAATGTTTAATATTTCGGCCCACCAAAAGCAATTGTAAACAGTATTTATGTATCAACCAAAACTAGTGTGAAAATATAGTAATTATTGGAAAAAAAAATAATAATTAATAAAATAAAATAAACGAAAATATTAGGCCGTCAAGGATGAAACTAGTAGAAAACTATTATGATGTGGCCACCACATGACTTTCTTCTATATAGTTTTACACAAAATTTATTCAATACAAATTATTTATTAAATTATCAAATTATTTTCCAATTATAAATGCAGACGATTTTTAGTTGACAGAATTATATCACTAAATGCCGAAAGAAAGTTTTTTTTTTCTTTTTGCAATTATCAGAAGAAATGCGATTTTTTTTCTAATTTTTTTTTTCTTTAAAAGTAAAAAAAAAAAAAAAAAATGTTTTATAGGCACTGACGAGATCTTTCGAAATATGCCCATATTGAAAATTTACACCCCTGGGGCGGGCGGGGGGTACTTCCCCCCCCCCTCACGGAGGAAAGTGATTCTCCCATATGCACAATTTTTTTTTCTAGTTAACTACTACTAGTATCAATAAATCATATCAATTTTACAATCACACGATTAAAATAACTCTCATTACGTACTTTTATACGAAACTTTGTCCTATACTGCCATGTTAAAAATTTAGAAAAAAATTCGATTACAGCGCCACCTGTTGAGCGATTGATCCCCATACCTAATCAGCACCAATTCATGTCAGGGTCCAACTAAATACCAAGTTTGTTAAATTTCGTTCATTGGTTCGTGAGATGCAGCGTCCACAAAATTCGTAATACACACACACAGACACACAGACAGACAGACATTTTCCTAAAAACAGTCGAATCGTGTTCAGGACATCCTAAAACGTGTAAATCCATCGAAAACTGGAGTTCGAAAATTTTCACAAATACGATGCTTTCTCTATATATACATATAGAAGAAAGTAAAAAGGCAAAGTTGGTTCATAACGTATAAATATAAGGAATTATTTTATTCATCAAAGTATGCACCCATATTGTCTATATACTTTTATCGTTTAAGTGGCAAGTTGTTCAGGCCAGTGGTGTAAAATCGAAACTGGTGAGAATCAGTGAATTCTTGGAAGGCCAGTTTTACAGCTTATTTGGAATTCAGTTGTTTTCCTATTAAAACAATGTCCAAATTACAAAAGCAATGGTAGTCAGTGAGGGCTGGGTCTGCAGATTATGAAGGGTGATGAAGTTTGAACTCTAATTCCTGTAGTTTTTCTACAGTTATTTGATGACTTCCTTTACTCAATTTATTCCAATTTCTATGTTAAGCTATTTTCTAATCTTGAAAAACTAAAATACATTATTGTGGTACTTGGGGTTCATGAATTGTCCGTGAATGAATGACAAGTCTTGCAGAGGCTTAAAAATTTATTTACAGAATATTACAGAAGATTACAGGTCTGTCAATCAAGTATCAATTTTAGTTTCACCACAAACACAGCTTAAATAACAGCTGATAATACAAAAATCACAGCATAAACTGTTCATTAAGCATAACATCAGCTGTATTCAATAGCACACAATCAGTCAGCGAGAGCATTTTACATATAAAGCAACTTGCTTCAACGGACTACTACTACGCCCAGGATAAGATCCCTTTATATAGCCTCGTATTATTTCCAGAATTTTTCAGTATTTTGTGAAATATTAGATTTAGAGCTTAGATAATCGATATATCGATAATAAGGATTTGCTCACCAAAGTCGCCAAAAACTCGCCAAGGAGCAATAAATTCGCCAAATTCGTCACCGAGGCCGAAAAGCTGTTTGGCGGGTTTTTAAAGGAAAATGAGTTATTTTAATGCCAAAACAAGGTAGAAATGCAGAAAATAAATATTTTATAAAAAGACTAAACCATTTTAAATAAAATTTCGCTAAAATAACGGCTACTATTTACAAATTCCTAAGAGTATCAATTTTGTAAGAGATAACTCAACAGCAAGAGAATAAATTATTAATTTGTACTGTTGCTAATACTGCAAACAATCCTTATCCCTTGATTTTTTTTTCTTTTTTTTTTTTAACTCCCAATTAAATATCCCGATTTGAATACTAAAGCGCATTTTTTAAGCTGAAAATAATAACAATTCTTATTTTCGAAAACCGTAAACTTAACAGTAGCATTCTAAGAAAGAAAATTTTACCATTTTCTATCAATGTCGTCTGCTGCTACAGCACAATTCTTCTTTAAGGAATTCTAATTTCATCTCCCAGTTACATATCCGAAAGTCAAAAGATTGATCTCTGTACAACTGGAAGATTTCCTTTACTCACTTCTCCTCAAGGAATTCTAGATTTAGCTCACAGTTGCATATCCGAATTGCAAAAAAATTGATCTCTGTACAACTGAAAGATTTCCTTTGCTCGATTTATTCCAATTTCTGTGTTCAGTTAATTTCTAACGTTGGAAAAGTAAAAATTATTAATTTTGTAAGTGATAACTCAACAGCACGAGAAGAATTTTAAAAAGAAAACAAAGTTTAGAATTTCGTACATTTGCTAATACTGAAAAACAATTCTTCTCCCTTAAAACTTTTTTTTTTAATTTTAACTTCCAATTAAATACCCTTATTTGAATACGAAAGCTCATTTTTTATGTTGAAAACAATAACAATTCTTATTTCTGAAAATCGTCAACTTAACCGTAGCTTTTCTAAGAAAGAAAACTTTAACATTTTCCAGCAATGTCGTCTGCTGCTACAAAACAATTCTTCTTCCTCAAGGAATTCTAATTTCAACTCCCAGTTACATATCCGAATGACAAAAGATTGATCTCTACACATCTGGATGCCTCCCTTTTACCCCAGTTTTAATGATATCGAATGGCATCAAAGAAGAAAACGCAGACAATAGAAAAAGAGAGAAAAACATATAGAAAAAAGTTCTCTGCATCCCCTCGGCATAGACGCGAGTGATCTGTTGTTGAATAGATTTCTCTTTGATTTTTCATGCATTCTTCCTATACTCAAAAGATATTCGATTTTATCTAAAAAGAAAAATCTTTTAAAATCCAATATTTCTTTTTTTTCGATTATCTATATTTTAGTGGAAATTTCATCATTTTCTTTTCATTGCATCGTCTCATTTGATATTTTTTAATGGCGTCTTTAAGAGACATTTAAAAAGAGATATTAAAGATAAGCTTTCACACAATAAAATTATTTTTGAAAAATAAATTTAAACATCCATATATGGTACAGTCGGTAGCAAAAGTGTCCGAACACTAGCAAAAATTCCTTTGTAAAAAAAGTACACTTAATACGGTTTTGTTAAATAAATCCTTATCGAATCGTGTTCTTACACTGACTAAGATCAGGATTCGACAAGGATTTATTTAACAAAACCGTATGAAGTGTACATTTGTTACATAGGAATTTTTGCTAGTGTTCGGGCACTTTTGTTACCGACTGTAGATAAGCATTCATCGAATTACATGCTAGTTTTGGAAGCCTGTCTTTAAAGAAAATTCATTTATATCTAAATCAAAACAAGGATAATTTCATAATCCCTTATTATTATTTGCTGTTGCTATTATTTTAGTTTTAATACTTTGGATTTTAGTTGGTTAAAACAGCACCTTTTCATTACGTTGCTATCGGAAATATCTTTCTTGACTTCTTTTACGAGTATTTAATAAAAAAGAATAAAACCTAAATTTTAAGAGTAAAATTATTTTCGAAAAATTAACTCGATGGTATGAAAAACTGTCATAGATATAGTAATAAGACACAGATTGACCCTTGGGCAAAAAATGATCCCTTTTCACTCGGAGAAAAGTCCACAATATGGCCGTCTTTCTCCGGGTGAATACACACAAATAATTTAGAAAATAAAATTTATGAATAATGTATGTACTAACGGTGAATGAAAAACTGCAGATACAATTTCAAATTCATTTTTCTTTTTCTTTCTTACTTTTATATATTTATTAATTTAATTAATATTTAAAGTTAAACTCTTTTTTATATACTAAAACTAACGTTCTTTACCTACGCTGCTGCTAAATATATTTAAAAGAATTCTGAAAATTCTATATTACTTACTAATACAAAATATTAAAAAATATTAAACTTTAAAAAAAGTATTCCATTAAAAATCAAACTAGTTTTTATTTCTAACAAAACAAAGCAACTGATTATAAAAATTATACTTTTCATAATTTAGTCAAATATAATTTACTTATATGATAACTTATCCCATTTCTTTTCATAAATTTATTAGAAGAATTAAAAGGCGCTGTATTTCGACATTTTGAAGATTCGTCAACAATTCTATTCTATTCTATTACAATTGCCGAGTTTCAATGGTTTCAGTACCACTATATGGCTGATGCCAAAAAAATTTTTCGGCATCAAAAATTTTTGCATGACAACAATGTGATGATAGATCTATATAAATTACTATATCTATGAAAACTGGTAAGTAAATGGATTAATTTACTCAATATTCAATATATATATATATATACATATTTTTTCTTTTGAATTCTGAAGATGTATTGTATTTCACCTAAAATACACACACACACGCAGAAAGAAAGAGGGAGAAGTTCTTTTGATTCGATAAAAATTTCACTGATACAACAAAAGTTTAAATATGTTTCAATCAATGGGAATTTTATTTAGATTAAAGAAATAGTTAAATCGTTCTTTTTTCGTTTCGATTCTAAAAAAAAAAAGTTTCTCTTTGAAAAATTCTTTTAATAATTAAAAATAATAATAGTACTATAGTAAAATTAAAATTTAGCGGCGAAATAGTTTTCGTTATTTTAATTGAATCCTTTCTCAAAACCTTTCCTTCAAAATGCGTGAGCAAACATGTCATCTGAAAATTTTCCCGTGTTTACTCATTTACTCTTTTTCATTACCTAGCTGCATTTAATTTCATTATTAACATCATAAAATGTATTTTATCAGGAAATAACACTCTAAATTTTACAAAGTAAGCTGTAATAAGTATTAAGCTTTAACCACAAAGGTTTGTTAAGAGCTATTTATGCGATTAAATTTTTTAATATCCCTTTATTTTCATATTTATTCACATGTAAAATGTACAACATTTTTTTTAAATAAAATATATGTACTATGTACATATATATTTTAAAAAAATTATATAAAATAGCATGTACAGTCGGTAACAAAAGTGTCCGAACACTATAGCAAAAATTCCTATGTAAAAAAAGTACACTTCATACGGTATTGTTAAATAAATCCTTGTCAAATCCTGTTCTTAGTCAGTGTAAGAACATGATTCGATAAGAATTTATTTAACAAAACCGTATGAAGTGTATTTTTTTTATATAGGAATTTTTGCTAGTGTTCGGACACTTTTGTTACCGACATTATTATTATATGTATACCTATTATATAAATATTTTTGTAATTGTGAATCTCAATATTTAATATTTTCAGCATCATTCGTTGCAATATTGTAATAATATCTAGTACAAAAATCGTTTAAATAGTGGACGTGATGATCTGATTTCAAAGCGGATAGGCGGGAGGTGCTAGATTCGAATCCAGTTCGTGTTCCGTGAACTAGCTGTTCCGAGTTTTTCATTATTTTCTCTTAAACTTGTGTAAAAATACGAAATAAAATCCCTTAGAAAGACCCATATTGAAGACATCCCACAAAAGTACAGGGTGTTTATAAAGTCCCGGACCCATTTTGATATTTAATAACTCTTAAAATAATGAAGATATAAACAAACTTATGGCCTTTATTGATGGAATAACTCATATATTTTCTTTTCAGGTTTGAATTTCTTTACTTTTGTAAGTATCGTCTGCGAGTGTAGTTAATTTCAGATAATTTCATTTTTCAGTCTAAATATCTGTACTTTTCTTAATCTGTACTTACTTATTAATTGCATTTTTCTCTCTTTTGTTTTTGGCAACTATTGCAATGTTATGTTTACTTTTGATGTGTTTATTCTATGTAGTACTTTTGTATGTGATGTTTTATTCAAGCGGCAGTCGAATAATTACCTAAAAGTCAGAATTACAACCGCAATAGCCTCTGTGGATGCCGACATGCTTGCCGCTACCTGGCGTGAAATTGACTATCGACGTGACATTCTCCGTGCGACGATGGGGGCACACGTGGAAGTTCATTGAGAAGGGTCATGAAATTTTTTGAGTCTATCTAACCATTTATGTTATTAATTTTAATCTATCTTTATTATTTTATGAGTTATTAAACATCAAAATGGGTCCCGGACTTTATAAACACCCTGTATAGACACCTCTCGCTGTTAGTCAACCTTACTCTAATATCGACACTCATACCTGATGCCCAATGGAAGAAATAAAAAACATTAAAACTGACCATTTCTTTTAAAATTGAAATAGAAATACCACAGAATGGGATTATGGAATAGATACGTGTCGATTTCTTAGAGTGACGAGAAAATCGTTTTTATCACAAACAGATAATAAAAATCAGCTAGAAACATATATAAATACTATAAAAATTATTGACAAAAATTACTGGTGTAGCAGTTCCGTCTTGAGACGAAAAAAAAAACATAGACCATTTTGGGATAAAAGTACTACTTTCACTATGCCTTGACTTTTAAATATATTCACTCTACTTTTATTTTATTTTTTCTATAGTCGTACACGAGAACCTAAAATAGGTTGTATAAAACATCTTTTTCTCTTGCTGTAAAGATTACTGAAATACCCAGAGATCCCTCTTGTAATAAATATGAAAATCATTCATTTTGACTTAAGGTAGATCTTGATCAGGCGTCTAGACAGGTGTTCATGTTCATATGCGCGTTTAGTTATGTAGAACGCTCCCTTATAATAAAATTAATCTCATGCATTTATAAAGGTACATTATACGAAATAAAGCAATTTGTTTTCATCTAAAAAATTATTATGTAAAAGATTCATTCACTAAAATGGCTGAAAATTTCACAATAAATGAATTGTTAAAAAATATGCTCTTTAAACTATTGAAAACAAAAACGGTAAAATCATTGAATTATCGACTTTTTATTTTCAAAAGCTATGATACAACATAATTAAATTGTTGGATTTAATTGCTAATTTTTGTGATCTGAGAAAATTTTTTAAACGTAGATGATAATGGTAGTATAAGATAGACAAAAGGCAATAAATATATGTTATAACAATATTATATCAAATAACATGTGATCTTTACTTTTGTAAATGTGAACCAAGTTTATTGTTGTACACTATTAAAAAAAAAAAAAAAAAAGTTGAACTTTTCACACATGCACACATAATGAAAAATAAATAAATAAATAAAAAGGACAATTCGTATTTATTTATTTGTAATCAGATAAACGGAAACATCATGAAAGAAATCAACAACTGAGTTAAACTTCCATGGTGAGCATTCGGAAAAAATACCGCTATATTCAAAAGAAAAGTTGAAAAGTTTGAAAAAAAAAGTTTTCGATCAGTGCATTTTGCCTATATTAACTTATGCATCAGAAACTTAGACATTGTCATACTTGCCAACATGCTAATTAATATTCCGTAGTTTTGTTAACCCCGCCCTTTTTTTACACCAGTAAATTTATAGAGACATGTTCTCTAAATGCAATTGCGATTAAATAAGAAGAAAATATTCTAAAAAAATACCGGTGTGGGAAAAAAGTCGGGCTTACAATACTACGGAATATTAATTAAGATGTTGGCAAGTATGGGACATTAACATGTAAAACAATACAAAAGGTTGAAACAACCCAGAGAAGCATGTTAGGATTCACCCGAAGAGACAGAAAACAGAACACGTGGATTAAGGAACAGACCAAAGTTAAGGATGTTATTTGTAGAGTAAAAAATTTAAAATGGCTCTGGTTTAGGTACCTATGCAGAAGAAATGATGATAGATAGAATACTAAAGTCATATTTTGGATCAGGGTTGCCAAATAAATACTACAATTTCATCTTTTAACACCACTAAATTTTTAGAGTATCCAATCGATTGGTTCAATTTACACCTTTTTTGGTTTTTTGTATAAAGCAGTTGCTTTAATATAAAATTAATGGTGTTAAAAGATAGCATTCATCTGCAAACCTGTTTCGGATACCGATAGATAAAAAAAGACCGAGGAAGAAACCACAGTGTCGTTGGAGAGATGAGGTCGTCAAGTTTGGAGGATCAGAATGGGGAAGAATTGAAGAAAACAGGGCATACTGCAATCACTTAGGAAAGGCCTTCATCCTACAGTGGATTGATAAAGGCTGAAATTTATGATAATGATGATGACGATATGTGAGAGAGACGTTAAAAGATCAATTCCCTGTGAAAAGAAAATAATAAATTTTGTTTAATTGTTGATTGTTATCTTAATTTTACTTTTATTCAAACTTTTCTTTTATGTATAAGTCGAAATATTTAGATTTTTATTATTAAAAAAATTTTCATATATAATAAGCAACTTAATTTTTAACTTAATGTGCCATAAAACTATTTTGAATGCGTATTTCTCTGAATTCTATTACATAATATTTACTTATAAGAGTTAGTAATTATTTCTTTGCTAAGTGTTGTAACAATAAAGTAATCAATGAGACTGGAAGTGTGAAAATTGGAGAATTGAAGAATGTAAAAAACTCGTATCTGCAAAAAGAGGATTTCTTCTTTCTATTTTAATTATAACTATTCAACTATATTTTACATTATGTGAAATTATCAGTTTCATTCTTCATATTACAAGGCGAAATCCAAAAATTCCTGTACATTTTAATTTATCATTCGGAATTAAACAAAAGAATTTTCCAACAATATTTTCAGAATAAATGGTTGAAGGTAGGTCTTTTAATAGAATTTCTAATCTTATTCCTCTATTACAGACCTCGTAGAAAGGAAGATTGATCTCGGCACCTCCTGACGCTTTCTTTTATTTTACTTTTAATGATATTGGAGACGCAAAAAAGAGGAATACAGACAACCTAAAAAAAAGTGTAGAAAAAGAAGGTGAGGGAATGTTCCGAGACGGAAAAAAATTTCCGGTTCCCTCGAAACGGAAAAAAGAGGAGGCAGTACTATTGTTGAATGGAATTTTCTTATATGTTATTATGCGTGAATGTATGTGTGGAAGCATAATTTTGAAGAAAAAATATTCTCAAAAATATTTATATGTAATTGGCACAAAAGCAACATAAAAATTTTAGGAAAAAGGATATTGAAGTTTAATTGGTGATAAAAATAAAAATAATGAGTGCTGGAAAATATAACCATAATACAACAAACTGTAACAAATCTAAATAATCCATGAGAGTATAAGAAAGAATGTTATGTATAAATAATATTCTTAATAATAATAATAATAATAAGAAGAATAAGAATAAATAGATAAACCTAATTCTAAATTTATCTTCATTTTATTCGTTAGCGTGGTGCGATCTAATTGTAAGAATAGCCTAAAATTTATAGGAAGGCTAAACAAGATAGGGATGAAGATAACACAAAATAAATAAAATAAAGTTCAAAAATTACCGCTAGGGGAAAATGTATCGCTGTTTTTCAAAGTAAAGCTTTTGTTACGGAAAAAATAGAGCAGTGTCTCCAATTTCAAAATAATAAATGGGACAAAAAAAGTGATTAAAGAAAGCACGCAATCATCAATTTTCAGTTATAAATTGCAACAAAAGCTTTACTTAGGAAAACAGCGCCACATAGTCCTCCAGTGGTAAATTTTGGAACTTTTTTTTTTTTTTTTTTTCGAAATCCTTCGTATCACATCCTGTTTAATCTACCTACAAATTTTGGTGCCATATTTGCAATTAGATCACACTACAGAACACTGTAAGCACTGTCAATTTAATTATGGCCAACCTATGTATACAGGGTTTCCTAAAAATGTTAAAATGTGGTTTAATTCTTTACCTGCTTAAGGTAAGTGGGTAATATACATTAGAAAGTGTTCAAAATAAGGTAGTAAATATTACCATGTTAATAAGAATATTTTCCGCTTATTGTTCAAAAAGTTACACTGTTTAAGTTTTTATACGAACCCTCTAGACAACGTTTGTCAATGAGAAAGTTTTTATTTTTAATGCAGTAATATCTTTTCAAAAAATCACATACCTGTATCTTTAAAATTGAATGAGTCATACTTAATTGAAAATTTAATACTATGCTTGGGGACCATGTACCAAAATAGGAATTTAAATTTGTAACAGAATTTGAAAAGCTAGAATGTACGATAATCTTTACTGATGAATGTTTAAATTAAATAACACTTTAAAAACACGTTTTTTAAAATTACATTTTATTTAAAAATTAACCAAAGCTTTTCGCTTTGAAAAATCAAAGCATCATTAGAGATTTAATACATGTATCCAATGAGTAGTTTTTATATGTTTTTTTACATTTCACGGTTGACAGTTAAGTCCTTTAGTAAATTGAGGAATGTTGAACAAAAGCAATAGTAACTTATGAAGTCTGGTGAAGGTTGGATCAAGGAGCGAAGAAAAGGAAGGATTGGAACTCTTATGGTTTCCAAGGCATTGCATGTAGGATTTGTAACTATTGTAGGTGTTCCTCTTCTTCCTTTTCTTCGCTCCTTGATCCAGCCTTCAAGGTCAACTTATCTCAGAAAATTTTGAGACAGAAGCAGACGATATCTGCTATTATATATATTGGTTCATTAGGAAAATTTGAATTATTTTAAGGCTTCAAGATTAGGGCAATTACTGCCACAAATGTTGGCTCGTACAGTTGCTGCTGTATAATTGGTGTCGCGCCCTTAGCGACCGTGCCCTTAGCGGAACGTGCCCTTAGCGGAATGAGTGAAAGGGAAGAAGGAGGAATAGAAGAAGCCGTGCCCTTAGCGGAAATAAGAAGGTGTGCATGTGGAAGGTAGAAATATGTTATTCAAATGCACAAAATAATGCTTTCTATAGAATGTACTATGATTTGCATTAGATTTAGAGTCACGCAGAAATATTCAGTTACTCTGAGGGTTATTATTGGAAATTTTCTGAATTGCATTTTCTTTTACATTAAGCGTTTATTCGACCATTTTTTAAAATGTGAATATGATTTGAATATGTGTATTTGTCTATTCTATTGTCCGTTTGTCCGCCTGCAGCGTCCGTAAATATTTTAAGAATTTTTCATTTTTACTTTCTTCTATATTCAATAGAAGAAAGTATTGGATTCGTAAAAATTTTAGACTTCCGGTTTTCGACGGATTTACACGTTTTGGGAGGTTTAAAACACGATTTGACTATTTTTAGAAAATATCTATCTGTCTGTTTGTGTGTGACAAAAATTTAGTGGCAACTGTATCTCCGGGACTACTGCTTAGAATTGCATATAAATTTACATGTAGATGCTCATTGAGCTAAATTAGCGCTATCAACTTTTGATGCCAACCTCTCAACAGGTGACACTGCTATACAGCGATTCCCTCAATTTAAGGGGAAGCTATATATCAGGTTCTATTGCGTATAATCAATCAAAACTTGGTATGAGAGAAAGCCATTATGAGACATTATGCTGATTCGATGTGGTGCTGCTATACAGCGATTTCTACAATTTAAGGGAAAGCTTTATCTCAGGAATTACTACACAGAGTTCCATATAAATTTATATCCTGGCTGATGCACCTTAACCTAAATGAGTATCGGTCAACTTTTGGTGTCAACCGCTCCACGGGTGGCGCTTCTATACAGCGGTTTCCACAATTGAAGGGGAGGCTATATCTCAGGTTCTATTGCGTATAATCAAACAAAACAGGATAACGTGAAGGATATTGTGAGATATTATGCTGCTTCCATTTGGATGCATATCGGCCAATAGGTGGCGTTGCTATACTGCAGATTTCCTCGACAATGTGAAAGCTATATCTCAACTTCTATAGCACATAACTTTACGAAACTTGATATGTGACATAACTATTATAAAAATGCATTTTTTAAGATGTCATTTATAGACAATAAAACAACACTGTCTTTCTTTGGATATTTAGTGTTAGTTTTCTCTAAGATAAAAATTATTTATTTGCACTTAGTGAATTTGTATAGGAAAATATAGAAGAAAGTCTTGTGGTGGCCACAACTTACTAATTTTTACTTTTATTTTATTTATTTATTTATTTTTTAATAATATGTGTTATTCAAATTCATGATTGAATATTCCCTACTTAAAATGGCTCTAACAGAACCTATGCCACTGGTTTGTGCACATGAACATAAAAAAAATACCAATGCATTGCGCTTTATGGGAGACATTTTTGTAAATCACATTTAAATAACTTTATGAAAAAATCATAAAGAAATTCACATTTATTGTTATTATGGTAAGAAAATGTTTTCTATAAACTATAGTATGCTTAACCTCCAGATTTACAGAGCTATACCCAAAATTGTTACAATACATTAAGGTGTGCAAATAGGAACTTAAGAGCAGCATTTCTGTTTATGTTAAGCATTTTTAACACTTTCCAACAGTGTTTCAGAGTGATTATGAATTCATTTAGTCTATATGTCTGTGTTTCTGTCTGTCCATTGTGTGATAATATAGACAGAGAACATAGAATGTTATACAATACAACGAGTAAGTACAGTTGGAAAGTGCTGATAACCAATGTGTACCTCCTGATTTTCCGTTTTTGTTTTAGTTTTAAAAGGTCTAATGCTTAATTATACATTCAAAAACATAATAAAATCATAAAATGTCAGTAATGTACGTTTTCGTATGGAGTACTGTGATTCATTAAACTTTATATGATTACAGATCACCGTTCCCTCAAATAACGGATATTCTACAGTACGCATACCTGTTTTTGCGACAGGTTACTTCTGAAGCAAAATACAGCCAGTGCTAAATGCGGATAAAATGTGAAGGAAAACTGAAGAGTTTATTTATTAATTTATTTTGAAATTTATTATACATTTCCGCTAAAGGCACGTATGCTAAAAGCACGCCACCGAGGGGGGATAACATTTCCGCTAAGGGCACGGGTTTATAGATTTCCGCAAAAGGCACGGTCGCTAAGGGCACGGCCCCGTATAATTCGTGACAGTAGCATTATCGCACTATGATTTTCTATGATTTTAAAGACGATTAAATCAAGGAAAACGTCTTCAAGTCTACAGTTAGCGTATGGAAATGAAGCTTCATTTTATGCCACTGTATCTAGATGGTTTACATATTTTCAAAAGTGTCAAAATTGTTTTCTGGTTTAAGAATACACAGGAACTTTCCCATCTGCAGTCTTACAAAATGTATTTGCCGTTGGCCATACAGAAAATGCTAATCAATTACAATCGCTGCACTTACCAAATGAAACAGAAAGAACTTAACATTGGATCCGCAGCTATACATAAAATTATTCATGATGAACTGCATATGAATTGCATATCGTTCAGCTGGCCATAATTTAACAGAACATCTAAAATCGGATCCTGTCAAAATCTATAAAGAAAACTTAAAATTTCTTAATAATGATAGACACTGTCTTATTTCTAAAATCAACGTACATATTTTTTTTTTTTTTTTTTTTTTACATTCCAACACGGCATGAAAGTAAAGTATGGGTTTTTGATGATGACCTTGAATAATGGTGAAAATACATCGATAAATCTAAGAGCAATATATGTCATTTCCTCAGAAATACCGGATTTATTAAAGCCAGTCAGTTGTAGGTATATAAGACAGTTACAACTAACTGGTATATCACTAACGACTGTATTCACCAATAACCTCAACTCCCGGTTAAACACGAAAATTTGAAAAGCGCATAATGTCAGGGTACAATTTTTCAGCAAAATTTGATGCGTTGCTTATGCCATCTAGCGGCATAGTTACTTTCCAATTTTTTATCAGAAAATAACCAATCAAAGATTATATGAAATCTTCGTCGCTAGATGGCAGAAGAAGCCGGTCAGTTTTTTTAGAAAGCTGCACCCTGCCTATAGATGCTTGTCAAGTTTTTGCATTGAACCGGGAGTTGAAGTTAATGGTGAATACGGCTATAAGTGACTACCAGAAATTCTTCATGCAGTGAAAATAAGAATGCATGCTTCCCGGTGATAATGCACGGTATCTTACGACAAAATTAGCAGTCAAAATTCTTGAACATAAAAACATCAGAGTGTTAGAACATCAATCCTAGAACACCGTTGTTCATTTCGAACATGAGTTTGATGAGTCTATACAAGCATTTTTTTCCTCGATTCTAAGAAACGGATGGTTTGAAACATTTCCTTTTTGAAAAATTCGCCTACATAGCATCTCAAAAGTTTCAGGGTGATTCTCGTAAGTAAAGAATTAAATCGTGTTTTAGTGTTTTTGAGACCCGCTGTACATAATTAATAAACTAATCGTGATGGTGTGTAAATTGAAAAAATTCTTTATTTTGTAAGGGGATAAAAGACGTTAAAAATTGATTATTTTTATTTACATTTCATCGCTTCTTGGATCATATACTGACATGAAATCTGTATTTCAACCACATTTCTTTCGACCATAGGAGCTTCTGCGGAAGTGCTAACTCAAAGAGGTGATAACCCTTGTGGCTGAAAGAAAATAGCGATAAGAGGACGCCGAATGAGTGAATGTTTACTAAATCATAATCTCTTAGTCAATTTGGCACCCCTCCAAACCTTTGGAATCGTCCTCAATATTAGGCGTGAGAAACGTGGTTATACTGTACTATTTAATGCATATAACATGTTCAAAAGGGCAAAAGTAATTTTAGAGGGGGAAAGGTCTATTTTGTGAGAAAAATAATACCCCCCCCCCCCAAAAAAAAAAAGGCCTGAATAAAAATTACCCCATTCAAATTCTAGATTAGTTTACATCTTCAATTATTTTATTACAAGTTTTCTGCATGTAGCTGGTACATTTGTGCATTTAATTGTTTTATATTTAAATAATAGCATCGTAAAAAAAAAAAAAAAAAAAAAAAAAAAAAAAGGAAGATGTGGAATTTAATTTTTATTTATTTATTTATTTTTATTTTATTATTATTTTTTTTTCTAGCTTGCAACTGAATTTAACTGTATATATATCATATAAGAAGTGAGAACATATATTTAATATAAGAACTGAAAACTATCTGAAACAAGGTCAATATGATAATATTCTGATATCAAAATGAATGTCCAGTTTTGTGACAAATAAATTGCTTAATATTCATGCAAGATTTTAAAATAATTAAAAATAATGGAAGGTGCAAGTAGTATTATGATTAAATGGCTATTCTCAAAATTTAATACTAAATAAAAATATATTTAAAGTTTAAAATTTTGTAAAATTTTGTAAATATTATTTGAGGAACTATAAAATAAATTTAAAAGTATTATATATAGCTTTGCAAATTTCATAATAGTTATCAGTATACTTTAATTCCATCAATTTTGATAATTTTCTTCATGCTTTGTCTAGTTTTACATCATAATTTATTTAAATATATTTCTTTTCCTTATTTTAACCTTACATATTCTAATAAATTTTTATTCAATTTTTATACTATTACATTACCTGTATAGGAAGTGAGAAATTATCAGAAAAAATCAACTTTATTTCGATAAAGTATTAATAAGCATTAAAATAAAACTAATACAACTGCCTCTCCAGTGGATAAATTTTAGGATTAAAATGTGACGCTTTCAGTGTGTTAAGGCACTTCGTACGCATTTTTCACTGACATAAACTCAAAATTGCCATTTTTGGAATTGTATCACTTTTCTTGCCGAAGTGCGATGTATATTTTTACTTTTGTGGTATTGTGTTGGTTATATATATCTCATATTTTCTTTTATATTTATATTACTCCTGCTAAACTTTCCTATATTTTGTAAATATTCATCAATATTCTGTACTCTTCTGTTGCATATATTATTATTTGATGTATTTCATTCATTAGGATTTCAATTTCAATAAATATTATATAAAATTCTATTATTTAGCCTTTTGTAATCTGTTTCACCCATCATATTTAAAATATTTATTTATTATTATTATTATTATCATTATTCTATCAGATTATTCATGAATTAAAACCTATAATCATTACGGACATTTAAAACTAGATAAAGTAAGATTTTGCATTTTTTTCTTACTATTTAACGTTAATATTGGTATAAATTTATAGATGTATTTATAATAATTGCTCCCAAAGAGAAGTTGGATAATTTACCATTAATGATTATTAGCGATAATTAGTACGTTGAACTTCTAAATGAAATTTTAAAAACTTTATCCCCAAAAATCTTAGTTTAATAAGTATCTCGGATAGTTAATGTTAGGAAATTCTTAGGAAACTTTATTCTCCCTATAAATAAAAAGAGCATCATACTCCCTCTTTTAAAATCCTATATATATATATATGTATATATATATTTTCTTCTTTTTTCAAGGAAATGCCAGATACTTTAAAGGATATTAAAGAGCTCAATTTTCCTTAATTTTACAATTTTGATTGCTTTCATTAACTATGTTAAAACGATTTTAGCCGAATATTTTAATTAAAATGGTTTAACACAGTTTTATACATATATATATTTATATTTCTTTTCCCTTCTTAAGTGGAAATTGCTCCGTCAGAAAAAAATTTTGCAATTTTTTTTTATCTTTTTTATAGTCAAAATTTTCGATTTTCGGTGTTTAACGGATATACTCGCCTTTAGAGGTCCAAAACACGATTCTACCGTTTTTAGGAATTGTTTGTCTGTCTGTTTATCTGTGTGTGTGTGACAAAAATTGATTCAAATTGTATTTCAAGATTTACTGAACGGAATAATTTATAAATTTCTAGTTGCAGCTTGATATAAATTAGTGCCTATCAACATTTGTTGCTAATCACTCAACAGGTGACTGTGGTATACTGCGATTTCTCCCATTTAAGAAAAGGCTATATCTCAGATTCTATTCTGTATAATCGAACAAAATTTGATATGTTAGAGGGTCATTATGAAACATTATGCTGATTTAATTTGGGTGCATTTTGGCCGATAGGTGGCACTGCTATGTTACAATTTTCCCAGTGAACGGGAAGTCTATATCTAAAATTCTATTGTATATAATTGTACAACATTTGGTGTGTTAGAGGACCATTGATTCAATTTGAGTGCATATTGGCTGATAGGTGGCACTATTATGCTACAATTTTTTTTTATGAACGGGAAGATTATATCTCATATTCTGTTGCATATAATTGCCCAGAACGTGGTATATGAGAGCGCCATTATGAAATACTATGTTGATTCAATTCAGGTGCATTTCAGCCGATAGGTGACACTTTTGTACTGTAATTTACCTCGTGAATAGGAACGCTATATTTCAACTTCGATGCATATAACTGCGCCAAACTTTATATGTAAATGAATTCTGATATAGTTTTGGTGAATATCAGTCGACAGATAGCGCTGCTATTGCTCAACTTCTGTTATTTTAAATTTGTTTCACCCCAGTGTAGCATAAAAGCCACTGTCCTCTAAAAACTAAGTCAATAAAAATAGTCATTTTAAAATAAATGTCAGTTCCAGTCATTTTTTTAATTAGCCGTGAGTATTTATTCAAAAATATAAAATGACATAAGAGGACACATCCAGGTTCATATCCATAAAATGAATTCGTTATAAAAAGATGGTGGAGGAGAGAGAGAATTTTAACTGAGAAAAATTACATCCTTTTTGCACGGTGATTATTATCAAACTGTCCCGGAATCAAATCCGACAGCACCCTTGTAAAACTCCAGGTTATGGAAATATCTCCACATTTTGAAGCCAAGGGCGCCAATACATCTTTCTTTGTTGTTAATGTTAATTCAATGGGAAATTTTTTAAAAAGAAATGACGGTTAAAATTATGGCAACCCTTTTTGGCATAAATCACATTCGCCAACGAATACCGTTGGAAAAGACAGGTGCAAGTAATTAAGAAATATTGCGAAAATTCATGCGACATGATGTCTGCACAACGGGTCATTAATAGCTGCAGTTAAATAGATTATCTGTATATAAAATAAAATAAAATAATAAAAAGATATAACAGAAAGTTTCCAACGTACATTTACAGCTATAAATATAAATTAGATTTATTGGGAAACATAGTGAAATGGAAATAAAAATATAATTACTTTAAGGGATAATAAAATTGAATTGTGTTTAGATCCCTACATATATATATTGCATTAAGCTAAAAAGAGAACAATGTATTTAATACTGAATTTGTTCTTAAAATTAGAAAATGATAAGTATTTTAATTTTGAATACATAATTTACTAAAATTGGAATAGGCTTGACCTTAATACAAAGGATTATAAAAGTTAATACTTTTTAATTGTGAATAAATAGATCTTTAATTATAATTGAATAAATTTGATAAAATAAAAGGATAGGTGAGGAACTCCCTCACATATCTCTTCCGGTTGCCATGAAAAAAATTAGCTCTCTCCACCACAATACAAAACAATAATCCAAAAACATACAAAACAACCATTATCATGTGTGTAAAGCATACAAATACTGTCAATCACATGCAAGATACTGTCATGAAATACATGAGTGTACATATATTCTTCACACAAAAATTTTAAAATGAATGTCTTGACAAATAATTTCTTGATCTTGTTACAGCTGATATATTGTAATACAATTCTTCTGAAAAGTAAATTAATTAGTTTCATAGAATACATTTCAATGAAATGATCTTTTATTGTCAATCATGTTTAAATCAAACAATTTCTATTTTCTCGTCAAACAATATATTAAATATACCCATTGAAATAATTTTAAGTATTAAAAAAATTTGTGATATAGAAAAAAAAAACTTAAAAATGATTTTCTTCTTGAAAAGGAAAAAAATGTGTTGTCTACAATAGAATCTTATGTAATTAAAAAAATAAGTTTAGAAAAAGTGTACTTAACAGTGAGCACCACTCATGCCATTTCACCAAGATAGGGGAAGAAAAAATGTGAACCCAGCAAACAGCCAAAATAGCAAGTGGTTTGTGAGGCCACTGCCAAATATAGCATACCGAGCAAAATGTGTGACTCAAAAGAGGCTTGATTTTTATGTGTGCATGACTATGCCACACAAGCATTCTGAGAAAAATATGTGTTCGTGTAAAAGAAGAAAAGGTTTGGCTATTGCAAAAATTTGCAAGGAGTATGACCGTGACATCACACTCTTGCAATAAATTTCCTAACTTGATGAAAGAAAAAAAATTGACTGAGTGTTCCCAATATACAACATGAAAATAGTTAAAGTGTGTAAAATTATTATCATTATTATCTAAAAAAATAAAACGTTATCCTGGATTAACAAAACCTAAAAAATCCATTATTATTAGTTAATATTAATAATATAAGATTGATCAAAATTTAATTGTCTGAAATATATAATTGGAAAGGACAAAAAATATCCATAATATTAGTATTGTGTGACTAATACTTTTTATTTCATTAAATTATATCCTTCTTTTTTTTTTTTTTTTTAAATTAAAAGAAAGATTTTTATTAGATCAATAGAAAATTTTAGTTATCTATATCTTGCCAAAACAAAATTTAAGAATAATATTTACATAAAAAAATCAAAACTTATAATGTTTATGAAATGATAAATATCCATTCACCCCGTTGGTGGCCGGCCATTGGGAGAAGAAGAATCCATCACTTCACAAGAAAAAAAAAAAAAAAAAAAACAACACCTGAGTATTCTTAGATATCATCGAATACAAAGGGTGTTATAAGAAGCTATAAAATATCTTTCTTTAAATATGAAATATTATGATTATAAAATTTTATTATCTGCTTAATAGATAAACAATAAATTAAAATTATACTTAGTCTTCCAGTCATTTTGTCCCAAAAACTTTTATTCACTATCCTTTTATTTTGTTTCATTTCATGTAATTAATCTGAAAATAAAGGTATATGAGTGAAGGATATATACACTCCATGCAATATATGCAAACCAGCATCACAAACTTAACCGAACAAAATTGAACCATAATGAAATTTCTTTGCCCTTTGTCATTTTATTCTTATATTAATTTTTTTGTAAGGTACCTAGGTTTTTTTTGTCTTAATTTTTTTTGTATATTTTTTTAAAGTGCACTTATTAATGAAAAAAATAAAAATGAATGTCGACATAATAATAAATTTCTACATCAGTGTGTAGACAGGCCTTTTTCTTTATATATAATTGAGCAATAGTTAAAAAACATATTTTATATATATATATATATATATATATATATATATATATATATATGCAATCACATGCATAATGCTCAAACAAGATCTTTCAAAAATTCAGCTCAATTATAAAAATGGGCAATTATAAAGCCATGAGCTGGTGCCATAAATATTCTGATCAGAAAAAAACTTTATATATATTTTTTAAATGCAAGCTATAGCAATAAAAAAAAATAACACAGCATGTGTTATACACATATATATTGCTTATATATATGTATCAGTAAAATTATGTGATAAGAAAATATATACAATGTATTGTAACACAAAAAAATATCTATATACATATGCACAATAGCGAGAACAATTTGAAAAACATATGGCCCATGTGTCCATTCATATTTGTTTAAAAATTGTATGTGTAGGCAAACTATAATGAGCAGGTGATAAAAATAAAATGTTAATGCCTTATAAGGAAATAAAAAATTCCAATATTTGAAAGGTATGCATGTGTAATGAAATTTAGAATGAGTAAGTTAGAAAAATTCAATGTTTTTATATTCAATAAAATAATTCCAATATTTGAAATAACCATGTGTATAACTCTGTATATTTAAAGAGGTATGTATGTGTAATAATAAGAAAATGTTGTGTATATATTTTTTTTATTTTAAAGATTAAGGTTTATTATATGTTAAATAATAAACATTAGTATATATGTAAAGGAATGTGTGTGTGTAATTGTGATAAATAAAAGAAATATTTCTAACACACGGGCTAGCATATAAGCTAGATTTAAATGTAAAATATTTCTAAAAAAAATTTGTGAGTAAGTGTAGGTATTTATAATAATAAACATAATTGAAAACATTGTATTTTGTAAAAAAAATAAATCAATTCCATGATATGGTTATAATAGAGAATATAAAATTCCTATTTTATGTTTGTGTACATCTCATATATTTTGAAAATAAAAAAACTAGAAAATAAATATTGTATAACATGTAGAAGTGAAAATTGGCAATAAAATAAAATGTAAAACAATAGTATGTAAGCGTAAAAAAAATTGTGTAAGAAGAAAAAATGTATGTGTGAGAAAATTATGTCCCTATGAAATTATGTATTCCATATAGTTATATAATCAAGAAAAATTAAGTTTCATGTAATAATACGTCTTTGCAATTGGTTATCAATGTTGCCAGCGTTTAAATAATACCGCATTTGAATTAAAAAAAATAAATTATTTGTTGAAAATGTGTGTGAAGTGCACCTACGTGCATTATAATTGAAAGTGACCATATGGCAAGGCTGGGATTACCAGATTTACATGCCGTCATTTTCAAAAAAAAAAAAAAAAAAAAAAAAAAATGTATTAAAAATTGTGTTATTTTTATTTTTTTTTTTTTTTTTTGTTTAACAAACATCAGTAAATTTTCAAACTGGCACTGTATGTAACCAAACCGTTTAATGAATATGTGTGTATATCTTTACGAAGTTGTGTATAAATAGGAAATTAAATGTGAAAACACAAATTTATGCATTTGTTGTAAATGTATTATAATTATATAATTTCAAGAAAAAATTGTTTGGCAACAATAATGAAAAAATGAGTTCTAAATTTATACAGATATTAAATTAATAATTCGAAAAACTCTCAAAAAAATTTCTTTTAAAAAGTATGTGTATTATTATTATTATTATTATTTTTTTTTTTTTTTTTTTTGCATTGGGAAATCAAAAAATATATATATAAAAATCAAAACTCAAAATTTTTTTCTATCAATATTCTGCATAATTTCAATAGAAAAAATGTGACAAGGTTTTCAATATTATTTATTTACCCTTGTCTTAATGTTATCTCAATTTCAATCAATTTACTGTTATTATTATTACATTTAAGGAAGTTTCATCAAAACAAATTTATGTAGGAAAAGGAAATTCTGAACCACATTCCAAAAGTAATTGATTGTAAACATTTGTCAAAAAAAATATAATGTTCCACAAAAATAATGCGTCGCTATCCATCATCCTTAAATAAAAAAAATATCGGTCCTGCCGAAATATTGTTTATAAAATGAACAGCAAAACACTAAAAAAAACTGATACACTGTAGAGTGCTCGAGAGACAGTGTACAAGTTACTCCCTTCGGAAACATTACATAACTTGACAATAAAAAAGTATATTAAATTTTGACTAACAATAAACGAAGTGCATGTATCAAAAATTAAGAATTCATAAGGAGAATGAACACCTTAACCAATAATACAAGAATATTTTCAGCAGATTAATTAAAAATAAAATAAAACATGTCTATGATAAATTTATAAATGTTTAACTTCTGCCACTGGAATTTAATAACTCTGTTCTTTCCTTTTTTTTTTTTTTTTTTTTTTTTTTTTTTATAATGCAAATACATCACTATTTCATTATAACCAAAACAAATTACCCTTATACCGAGAAGGAATTATGTTTAAATACCGAAAAATATAAAATTATGTCATTTTATTCATCTATTTATTTTGTAAGTGTAAAAACATATAAAAAATGTTAAACATCATAGTTTCACGACCAATAGTAATTGGATTTCCATGAAGCATATTTAACAAAAATTTTAGGAAAACAATAAATTGTGAAAAATTAAAAAAATATATTAACTTCAATTCCCTTTTATTTAAAAAATAACCAATAATCTTCTCTCCTCACAAGAAAATATTTTTCTTATTTATTAGAATAGTTTTCATGAACAGTATATCAATTTTTCTCTCAAAAACAAAAAAAATCACAATATACAATCACAAAAATTTTTCAAACTCAAAATTGAAAATAAAATTTCTTATATAATAATATAACTGACTGTGCATACGCAAGTTGATAATAACAATCATCCTTCATCACAAAAAATTTAATATTAATTTATCATTCAAAATTATGAAAAAATACTTTTTTTGTCAACACATGAAATTTATTTTATAAAAATTCGGAATGAAAAATATGAAATAATAACCAAAATTGAAAATCAAATATTTTTAAATTCGAAATTCCTTTTTTTTTTTTTTTTTTTTTTTTTTGAAAAAAAATGATAGGTGCGAATTATATGCAAATGCTGACAAACAAAAATTATAACTCCATCATACAATTTACATACTAAATGTGAAGAAAAATAATAATCGGAAATATATTCATTGATCACTTAAAATATTTTAAAAATGACACAAATAACCTGTATAATATTCACTAAAATAAACAAATATCGTCATGAAAAAAAATGTATGAAAAATTAAATAAAAATTGAACATTAAATATTTTTAAATTCGTAATTACTTTTTTTTTTTTTTTTTTTTTTTTTTTGTGCCACAAATTGTGCCACAAATTTTTGTGCCACACCTTTATAAAAATATTAGTTATTTCAAAAATATTTCCAGAAATAATATATGCATAAAATATATCATAAACACCTGTATCAAAATTTGAAAGGATTAATATGCACAGATATATTGCCTAAATTTATTTTCATTTATTTATTCTAAAAAAACATCCCCCAAAAATTTAAAATTATTAAAATACTTCATTTTTTATCAAGTATATATGTGCATTCCCTTAAATAGAAAAATATTTTAATTATATATTGAATGAATATTTATAAACAGAATAATAAAAATATTGCTTATCTGTCCATTATGTCCATAAACTGCATGACTCATTCTGTAGTACTATCTGGAGAATGGTCCAATAATGTTCACACTATGATAGTCACTCACGAAAGACAATTTGAAAAGTTTTCTGAATAGTTATCTAATAAACAATATAGATATAAGACCTGTTCTACAACAAATTACCACAGCAACACCTTTATTATGCTTCTTCTTCCACGCAGAGTTCCACTTCAAACAGCTGTTCAAAATCTTGGTGTAGTAAAGCAGGGAACGTTTTCCTTAATTCTCAGAAAAGAAATTTCCACTATGAGGGGCGCAACGCACAAGATCGACATGAATAAAAAAACTGACTCAGACATCTGGAACGGGGGAACCACTTGAAAAGTCGGTTATTTTGGAGATCAGCTGTCATCTGATACGAAGAAACAACGAGTCAACATCAATCCACCGATAAGTCAGGAGAAAGGAAGTGCTGACGCTGAGCGACAATCGTAATCATTCGTTCTCTTCGAATAAACAGAACAGAGGCGAAATGCGTACTTACATTGAATCACAGAAAAACAGCCGATGATTCATCAGAGATTATTAGTTAATAAATGATATATTTGTATTTAACACGATGATAAGAGAGTCCATCCTTCACAACCTTGTTTACTAAAAATAGTCATTTCAATCTAGCAAAAAAAAGGTCTTGAGATGTATCTGTCGCATAAACAAAACATTTTATATATTTTCGAAAAAATTAAAAAAATTTGGCTTGTTGAAAAAATATTCCTTCCTCTAAAATCCTCTCATTCAAGAGATAAACATAGGCGAGAAAGTCAACGAACTCCAGACTGTCGAGAAAAAAAAGCAAAGTTTCATCCATCCAAATATCGAGATAGTGATAGCGATAAGGAAACGAAACCATTTCTATATCAGTCAAGGCCACAGGCTATTATCATGAAAGAAGACGTTCTCTCTTCGCATACGATAGCTGGAAACGCAAGACTCTTGAATTATATCCAAAACACTATCGATTATTTATTCCAGTTCTTTATATAGGGTGTTTATATTCATGATGAAGTCACACAGTGGACGAGTATTCTCTACAGAAGGTCACCGAGAAAGGAAGAAGGCGAAAAATTCTATTCGCACTCTCCTGAAAGACAAGCATCGGGAATATACGATGACATTATTAAACTATGCCGGTGTGTTCTCGTGCAGGACGGCGGCATGGAAAAATTAGGTTAATCCACATCATCTTAGGAGTCATGGCAGCACTGTTCTTTAGAATCTGTCGAATACGGCTGATTGCTCCAAAGTCGAAAAATAGAAAATTTCTTTAAAACAACACTCTTGTTATATCACTATAGTAGAAAAAGGTTTACACACGTACTTGCCGCAGAAAAAGGTATTTTATATATCTTCGAAAATAAAAAATTCGCTTGTTGAGAAAAAAAAAATTTCCTATACATTCCTCTCCTCCACCGTAACGAATTCTATGGTCCATGAGCACCATATTTATGTAGCATAAAAGCCACTGTCCTCTAAAAACTAAGTCAATAAAAATAGTCATTTTAAAATAAATGTCAGTTCCAGTCATTTTTTTAATTAGCCGTGAGTATTTATTCAAAAATATAAAATGACATAAGAGGACACATCCAGGTTCATATCCATAAAATGAATTCGTTATAAAAAGATGGTGGAGGAGAGAGAGAATTTTAACTGAGAAAAATTACATCCTTTTTGCACGGTGATTATTATCAAACTGTCCCGGAATCAAATCGGACAGCACCCTTGTAAAACTTCAAGTTATGGAAATATCTCCACATTTTGAAGCCAAGGGCGCCAATACATCTTTCTTTGTTGTTAATGTTAATTCAATGGGAAATTTTTTAAAAAGAAATGACGGTTAAAATTATGGCAACCCTTTTTGGCATAAATCACATTCGCCAACGAATACCGTTGGAAAAGACAGGTGCAAGTAATTAAGAAATATTGCGAAAATTCATGCGACATGATGTCTGCACAACGGGTCATTAATAGCTGCAGTTAAATAGATTATCTGTATATAAAATAAAATAAAATAATAAAAAGATATAACAGAAAGTTTCCAACGTACATTTACAGCTATAAATATAAATTAGATTTATTGGGAAACATAGTGAAATGGAAATAAAAATATAATTACTTTAAGGGATAATAAAATTAAATTGTGTTTAGATCCCTACATATATATATTGCATTAAGCTAAAAAGAGATCAATGTATTTAATACTGAATTTGTTCTTAAAATTAGAAAATGATAAGTATTTTAATTTTGAATACATAATTTACTAAAATTGGAATAGGCTTGACCTAAATACAAAGGATTATAAAAGTTAATACTTTTTAATTGTGAATAAATAGATCTTTAATTATAATTGAATAAATTTGATAAAATAAAAGGATATGTGAGGAACTCCCTCACACCCAGTATCTCTTGATTAAACTTACACCAAACTCCATTTGTAAAATCTTTATTGAGAGAAGCTATGATAAAACGTTTGTGCATTCTATATAGAAGGGTGGTGTTATATAAAATAATGTAGAAGAAAGTTTTGTGATGGCTGCAGCATACTAGTTTTATTTTATTTTATTTATTTATTTATTTATGGTTTGAAAGAACTGTAACAAAAATAAACGTCAAAATTTAGATTTCTACACGTCATAGCTATTTCTTTTTCTTTTTGCATTTTCTTTTTTTCTTTTTTCAATGTTTTTAATTATAAGAAATTATGTCGAAATACTAAACTAGTATACTGTGTCCATCACAAAACTTAGTTCTAGATCATTTTATATAAAAGTGCAGCCTACCGGTTAACACGTACCACAAATATTTAACTGATATAACTTTGCATAATGAAGATTTCACATGTGCAGTTTGACACATTTTTATAATACAGATGTTGAATGAGATACAGCCATCCGGAAAGTTCGTAAGATCAGCGCCAGTTGTCAGCCTATACACATCTAAAACATCAACGCAGTCTTCATAATGGCCAGTTCACATATCAGGTTTGGTGCATTAATGTGCTCTACAAACTGAAGTATAACCTTCTTAAAAAGGATTAAACTGCAGCATAATAGCGTCAACTGTCGACTGATGTACACTTTAATTAAATCAGCACAATTTGTTATAATAACCTTCTCAGATATCATGTTTGTACACTTTTATACTTTAGAAGCTCGTATATAGCCTTCCACTGAAAATGGGTGGGGATGGATTGCATCGTATTAGCATCATCGGGGCTTGGTGTGAACTTAAATTGAATCAGCATATTTTTTCATAAAAGTTATCTTACTTATTAAGATTTATGTTCATATACATAGAAGCTAAGATATATATTTCGAATTACTGGGGGAATTTTCAGTATATAAGCGCTACCATCTAGATGATAAATTCCAAAATCTAATCAACTCTCTAACTTATATGAAGATCAAAGCACATGTAATGTTTTGTGTAATTCAGTTCATTAACTGAGAGGCAGCGCTACAAAATTTTGGTAACTCACACTTAGATAGACATACATTTTCCAAAAAAAGTCAAATCGGTGTCAGTACATCTTAAAACTTGTAACTCCATCCAAAACTGAAAGCTGAAATAATTGACGAATCCAAGACTGTCTTCTGTATATAGACAAAATTAATAAAGAAATAAAAAATAAATTTAAACGTAATATAACGGATCGTTTCTAAGACCAATCTTCTACGAAAGGAATGGAGTAATGCTGTTATTAAATAGAATTTATCTATTTATTTTACCAATTGTTCGCCTGTGCAAAATATGCAGGATGTTTTCATTCCATGTTTCAAAACTTCTAGGAGAGATAGAATACATCATGACTATTCCAAATTATAATTCAATGTAGGGTCGGAAATGCTTTTCTGACAAGCTAGTGCACACAGAAACACCAGAAATAAAAAACACCTCGTAAGTGATGATTCGTTTTAATGATGAATTCCGACCCCCTCATTGCTATGATTCTGAATCATCAGGATTCACTTTACCTCTCCTAGATTTTCTGAAACGTAGTACTGAAACAGCCCATATAAAACATATCAAGAAGAAACTTAGGATACGTTCAGGGATATTTAAAAAATTCAGTACATATTCTTCTGGTGAGATCGCATGATTTAGATGTCCTAAAGAAACAATTCTGTTTAATTTTTATTTCATATCCAAATTTTACTTCTTTTATTGGCATCGTTAAAAAGAATTTAAATGGAATTTTTAATTAAAAGATAAAGTGAGTCTTTTTCCCGAAAAGGAAATCCGTCGAACGACAAATTTCTCTATCGAAATCAAACTTTGAGTTGCCACATTTGATTTTGTAGAACAGTGAACATAATTGATTAGATGGAATTTAGCTGAAAATATTGCATTAAAAAATTATTATTATTATTATTATTATTATTATTACATACTACTTATTAATATATAACACACATTACATTGATTAGTTTTAAAACAAATAATAACAGGAGACTTGACGTTGGAAAATTAAAACCCAAATAAACTACTACGTCAAAAACGTCAAAAGAAAAATATTTGCGGTGCATACAGCTGTTTCGGTAGCCATAACCGTGTGTACCGTCTTCAGTGCAAAAAGAATTCTGAACCTGGAGAAGTGCTCGTATATATAGGAGAGGGAATTTATTTATTTATTTTAGTTTACATCAAATAAATAGTTGTTTTATTTTTATTTATTTATTTATTTATTTATTTATTTTTACGAATTGCAATACTTGATTTTATATTTCAATGAATAAACATTTTAATCTTTTTATGTTAATATGTGTTATTTTCATTTATTATATTTTGTATGATTCTTTTTTTTTCCTTATAAGTAAACGTAATTTTCTTTTAAAATTTATTTACTTTCCTCTTAATTTTGGATGAAATATATTTTACATTCTTTGTTTAATTGATTTCATTCTGTATTGGTGAATCGGGCATTGATACGTGTATATTTTTTTGTCCATATGTTTAGAGATGAACTTAAATTCAACAATTTTTGCGCAAAATACTCATCCGATGGCCCCAGTGAAGGTTTGTGTATTGTATGCTTTAAACATTTGGGGGAGGGGGGAAATATATATACATATATTTATTTGTTAAATAAATCATCCATTATTTCATATGGCATTTTTAAATTTCTTCCTGTGAAATGTTTGAATAGGTTCCCATGTACGTGTACATATGTTCATTTATTCATTTATTTATTGTCGCTTTCTGGAATAACTGATTTCTTAGCAATTAACATAAATGTTTGAATTTATGACTTTTAAATAGAATATGTAATATAATTTTTTCTATAGTAGATTCAAGCATCGGTAATCAGATCACGGCTTTTCTTTTTCTATCGTTAACTTTTGGTGGTTTCTTTTAATTTATTTTTAAAGAATTCGGATGACCTGAAGAAATAATGTGATGGAAATCAATAAGATTTATATATATATACATACAGTCGGTAACAAATGTGTCCGAACACTAACAAAAATTCCTATGTAAAAAATGTACACTTCATAGGATTTTGTTAAATAAATCCTTATCGAATCTTGTTCTTAGACTGACTAAGAAAAGGATTCGACAAGGATTTATTTAACAAAACCGTATAAAGTGCGTTTTTTTTACATAGGAATTTTTGCTAGTGTTCGGACTCTTTTGTTACCGACTGTATGTATATATATATATATATATCTTAATATATATAAATCTCGTGTCACAATGTTTATCTTCAATGGACTGCTAAACCACTTAACCGATTATAATAAAATTCGCACACCATGTGCAGTTCGATCCAACTTGAGAGATAGGATAGTTTAAATCTCAAATTATAGTCGCAATTTTAATTTATTGCTAATTATTTGTCTGTTATTATTTGACAGTCACAATTATCTGTTAACTCCAAATGATTCTAACAGATGTCGATACCTTTCGACTGGGTTGAAATGAAAGCTGAAATATATTTGGTGCTGCCATCTACACAAAGAATCTTCAACTTTTTAACATATTAATAAATTTCGTATAATTCAACTAGCAGACCCGGTCACGCGTTGCTGTGACTAAGTTATACGTTGAATTATATTCCAGTAAACTATTTAATACAGTTAAATTATTATTTACGAATAAAGACGAAAACGTTGTAGCTGATGTAAATACCCACAGGATTGAGATTTGAACCTTAGGTCAAAATTTGGAAGCGATTGATAAAAATTTTCGTAGAGTTGATATTAAGCACAAATTAATTTTATTGTAGGGTCTTATAAATTTTAATGGAGAAGTGATATATATTATTGCTAATGCTACTTAGGATAAAAATGCTAAAATGACTAATATATAAATTAAATTATATTAAAATTCTATTAAAATAAAAGTATAAAAGAAGCAGACGATTTTAAAATTAATTTTTATGGAGGAGTGAAATATAATATATGCTATAATGGATAATTTTACTATAAAATGACCTCATCATCTTCATCTATATAAATAAAGAGAAGTGTCTGTGTGTGTGTCTGTGTGTGTGTCTGTGTGTGTATCTGCGCTCTGGTGCTCACACTACTGATCGCAGAGCTTCCAAATTTGGCATATAGGTACCTGGGACCATGCATGTGTGCACCTCATCGAGATTTTTTCGAATTTCGAATTTGAATTTTTTAAATTAAAGTTTTTTCGATTTTAAATATTGGCTTTAATGCTTCATTTTTCATAGATTTATTATTTTGCTTCTATCGTCTGCGTATCTTAGCAACGGCTATTACGCAACTTATTTTTATTGAATACATTCATTTGAAGGCGAATTTTTTTTTTTTTTTTTTTTTTTTTTTTTTTTAATTTGTTATATTTATTAATCGTAATGCAGCAGAAAAAATTTATAACAGTTATATTTAATTTTTTATAGTAGAACAACTTCTTATTTTTCAATTTTTAATTAATTCCTTTAAAAGAAAAAACTTTTATTTGTTAATTTTTTTAATTTACAGTATTTATCGGGAAAAATAGTAGTATATACGTAGTAAAAAGGATTAAAATGATTAAAATTTATTTGTTTATATGTTATATTTATTTTTTAATCAACTTTTTGTTTTGTTTTATTTTATTTCATTGGTCGGAATCAAATTGTAATAAAGTGTAAATAGCATGGGCTATAAAATACATGGTTCAAAACTAAAATATTTAATAGATGCTGAGATACAGTCATCTTTAAAATCGTAGTTCTTAAATTGTAGCAGATCCCCCCTACCGTCGATAAATATCCAGATTGAAGTGCCCGGAAAAGATCTTTCTACAGTCACGGGAAATCTAGACCTGATGCAGTGCGGGCGGGAAAAAAGCTGCCGTAGACAGCGGGTACCCTAAGCGAAGTTTGGAGCAATTTCATTTTCTTTTCTTTTTTTTTTTTTTTTTTTTTTGGTTTTTTCAAGAATGTGGTGTAAAAAAATAAATATTAATTCAATTCTTTCAAAAATTCATTTAAATATAGTGACCAGCGAAGCGGGCGTAGCCTGCTAGTATATATATATATATATAAGAAAATAAAAGAAAAAGAACATTCAGAAGTTCGGTCTTTTATGAAAAGTTTGCAGAACATTATTGCTAAATGGAATTAAACTGCATATATATATTTATATATATATATAGTCCTTCCTGAACTCAAAAGATATTCCAGTTTTTATAAAAAGAACAAGATAGTGTGATACATTTAAATCCTATATGATTCTCTTGGTGAAAACTCTGAGATTGAAATAACCGCAGGAAACGATATTGCTTAATTTCCATTACATTACTAGATTTCACGTTCTTTTATTAGCAACGTTAAAAAGAATGTTTTATCTGAAAATCTCAATAAAGGAGTTTTACAAACTAAAAGTCTTTTTTCGAAACGTTGTTTCAGCAATAAGAAAATTGCTCTATCCGAATGAATTTAATAATAGTTTCATAATATTTTGTAGAACAAGGAAATTAATAGTGAAGTTCAAATTTGCTTTCAAGTATTCATTTTAAACTTAAAAAAAAAAAAAAAAAAAAAAAAATCTTTATTTAAAAAAAAAAAAAAAATCTTGTCTCGTTGATTTAAGCAATAGATTAAAAATAAATAAAAAAATAAAATCTTATTAGGCTTTTTTTTTCTAAGTAATAGTTATAAAATTCTGCTCAAAACAATAATTTAGTTTGATAGGACTTATTTTAATTTATTCTTCCACATAAAGGCATGCAGTAACAATATTTCATTCTCTAGTATCGGTTGCTATATTCATATCTTAAAATTTATTTGGTACAGCATTAATATAGGTGCCCCTTGGCGACTTTTAAATTTTTGCTGTCATTTTGGTGATAAATTAAAATAGCTGTCGCAAGCGCGTAGGTACAGATCTTCGCGAGAAACGTCCGAGTATTTGGTGCCAAATTTCGAATATCGCCAAGAGGTCCAAGCTAGTCCATTGCTTTAGCACGATTTTTCTCAATTTTATTTTAAATATTTTTTAACTTAAGGCGAGAAAGAAGAAAGGGAAAAACATTTTCTAATTGTTCTAAATATACAAAATATCTCAAGATAAAATATTATCCGTTTTTCGTTCTGTTCATTAATAGAAAGAAAATGGCTAAAGTAGTTTTTCCTATATGATTGACATATCTATAAATTAAATTAAATTAAATCATCAAGTACCATTAAATTTCATTCTCAACGCGCATTTTTTAATTACTAAATTAAATATTACCTAAGTCTAATAAAATAAATAAATGAATAAAATCACGGTGTAATACAATAAGCGGCGACAACGTAAAGTCACAGTCTGAAAGAAATAGTCTTGTCATATAAAAAAAAAAAAAAAGAAAAGAAAAGAAAGAAACAAAGAAAAAAGAAAGAAGCAAAGAAAGAAAGAAAAAGAAAAGAAATAAAAAGAACGTTCAGCATTTTGGTCTTATACGAAATATTTGAAGAACACTATTACTAAATGGAATTCAACTGTATATTTTTTTAGTCCTTCCCCGAACTTAAAAGACATTTAAACTTAAATAAATAGAACAAGATAGTGTGATACATTTAAAATCCAATATGTCTCTCTTGGTGAAAATTCTGAGATTGAAATAACCGCAGGAAATGCTATTGCTTAATTTCCATTACCTTACCGAATTTCACTTCTTTTATTGTTATCGTTAAAAAGAATTTATCTAAAGAAAACTTAATAGAGGGGTTTTTCAAACTAAAAGTCTTTTCTCGAAATGTTATTTCAGCAATAAGAAATTTGCTCTATCCGAATCAATTTAGCATTAGTTGCATTTTGTTTTGTAGAACAGTAAACTTAATTGTGAAGTTGAAATTTGCTTTCAAGTATTCGTTTTAAAATTAAAAAATTCTTCGTAACAGAAACATATTTTCTATGTAATAGATATGAAATTCTGCACAAAACAGAATTTAATTTATTATGACAGGACTTATTATAATCTATTGTTCCATGTAAAGGCATGCAGTAACTCCGTTTTAATCCCTAGTAGTTATTTTATTTATCCTAGTTATTGTATTTATTTCTTAAAATGTCTTTGACATAGTTTTAGCATAGGAGCCCCTTGGCGGCTTTTAAATTATTGTTGTCATTTTGCGATGAATTAAAATGACTGTAGTCATTCTGTAAGTAAAGGTCTTGGCGAGGAATATCTGAGCTACTTCGGTGCCAAATTTAAAATTTCGCCAAGCCTTTCTTTCTGTATTGAAACTGTTCCATTTTTGTTAGCACATTTTTTTCAATTTTATTTTAATTATTAAAAAACAAAGTGTATGCACCTTTATTTATTTATTTATTTATTAAGACGTACAAAGAAATATATTTCTTATTTATTTATTTATTTTTGACATCAATTTGTTTGTTTCTTTTTAATATATTAATGTTAAAATGGAGTTTTTATTTAATATCTTTTGAAACAATTATCCAATTGAACCAAAAAATACGGCGTTTGCTAGATTTTGTCCTGTTTAATAAGTGTACCAATTTTTAATAAAAATTTAATAATCTGAACTAAAAATCCCGACAGATACAATTACAAACTTCCAGATTTATATACTTAAATAAAAATAAAGTGTTATTTAAAAATAATCTTTACTAAGCTTCATTTTCATAATTCTATCAATTTAATCAAGACGACTTTTTTTTTTTTTAAAGAATTTTTGACTTAAATGCAAGAATATCAATTAATAAATCAAAACTATTAATAATTTTAATTACCATCTGTATGAAAAGAAATGATTGCATGAAAAATTAACTTTAAAATAGTCTAATAATATTAATTAATTTAAAATACAGGATTCGTTTGACATTTCGTAAACCTTAGCTTAATATCTTTATATATATATTTCTTTTGTGCGTGTGTATGTCACTGAACTCCTCCTAAACGGCTGGACTGAGTTTAATGAAATTTTTTGTGTGTCTTCAGGTGGATTCGAGAATGGTTTAGATTTACAAATGAAAATTGTAACTTAATTAGTTCTTTCTTAATTAATTTTTAACCAACTCTTTCAACAACTTTTCCACCTAGATGGCGTGAGTTGTCGTAAACACGATGTCAGAATTTATTTAATGTTGAAATGAATAATATTATAGTTTTAAAAAATTAAAGAACACGCTTTTATAGAAATGTGAACTAAAAAGCACGAAATATCTATCTTAGTATTAAAATTCAGGGTAAGAGAAAATCGTGTTAGTGACACACCGTAATATTTACATACATTTAAATCTTTAATTAAAATAGCTTAGAATTAACAAAAACCATTTAAAAAAAAAAAAAAACCTAACGGGGATCGAACGCTGGACTTTTAGATTCGTAGCGCTTTGCCTTACCTCGACGCCGCATCGTTCACGTAGGGAAAGTATTTTTTTTACAATATAAATTTTTTGTTTGCTCCCAGAGAAGTTACAAACAAACATACGTACATACATATATACAGGTGAAGCTAATAAAAGCGTGTTAAAAATGAATTTTTAACCGTATCTTACGAAGTGTTTAAAATATTTTTTCAAAATTAATATTTTTAGAATCGTAACCGTATCTTACGAAGTGTTTAAAATATTTTTTTCAAAGTTAATATTTTAGAATCGTAAACACGATGTCAGAATTTATTTAATGTTGAAAAGAAAAAAGAATTTTTAACCGTAAGTGTTTAAAATATTTTTCAACATTAATATTGTTAAAATGTTAAAATTAGTTAAAATGGTATATTCTTTTAAAAAATTCGTCAATATCCGACGGAGTTATTTTATGTTAAAATGAAAAATGAATTTTTAGGCCATTATGATTTGTGCAGATGGAAAATGTACTAAAAGATTTCCGAAAAATTTCACGATCACAAATGTTGACGGATATCCAATATATCGTCGAAGAATTCCCGATAATGGCGGACAATCTTATCATCTATGGCGGTCATCTATGTCAACAACATAGATATTGACATTGATAACCGATGGGTGGTCCCATATTCGCCTCTGCTGAGCAAAACATTCAATGCTCATATTAATGTTCAGTTCTGCAGTTCAGTGAAGAGCATCAAATACATTTGCAAGTATGTGAATAAAGGCAGTGATATGGCTGTATTTCGAGTTGAAAATACCAATGTGAATGCTCCTCTGGTGACTAACAACGATGAAATAACACTTTACCAAACTGGCCGGTACGTGAGCTCCAATGAAGCTCTTTGGCGTATCTTTGGTTTCCCAATTCATGAACGGGATCCAGCAGTTCTTCATTTAGCTGTCCATCTTGAAAATGGCCAGCGCGTATATTTCACGAGCGAGACAGCGATTGATCGTGCTATAAATCCACCAAAAACTACACTCACCGAATTTTTTGAATTGTGTAATCGTGCGGATGCTTTTGGTGCTTTTGCACGGACATTACTCTATTCAGAAGTACCACGCTATTTCACATTGGCTCCAACAAAAAATGGATGCCCCGCAAGCAAGGCACGCCGATTGATGCATGTCCCGGTTTATTCAAATCAAACACCTTGGAACGAGTATTTACGGTCAATCCAAGGCAGACTGAGTGCTTTTATCTTCGACTGTTATTGGTTAATGTCATCGGCCCTTTGTCATTTCAAGATTTACGTAAAGTGAATGGACAACAGTATCCAACATATAAAGATGCATGCCTTGCACTCGGCTTGCTGGAAGACGACAACCAGTGGGAGTGTATGCTTGCTGAAGTAGGACTGAACTGTACAGCAAAACAAATTCGTCTACTATTCGCTATAGTGTTGACTACATGTTTCTTGGCCCGAGCAGAGACATTATGGGATAATCACAAAGATTCAATGACTAATGATATATTGCATCAACATCGTTCACGGTGCAACGATCTAACGATAGTATTCAGTGACGCTATGTACAATGAATCATTGATTGCTATTGAAGATCTTTGCATTATCATTGCCAACTTACCACTCAGTCATTTCGGTATGCATTCAACAAATCGAAATGCATCTGATTTAATAAGCACTGAATTGAATCGTGAACTACAATGCAATACTGTAGAAATGGCAGCGTTTGTTGCTCGCAATGTCCCACTAATGAATGAAGAACAAAGAACCATTTACGACCGCATCATGCTCGCAGTTTTGGCAGGACAAGGTGGATTCTTTTTTTTTTAGGTGCACCAGGTGGAACTGGCAAAACATTCCTTATTTCGCTAATTCTCGCCGAAATACGATCAAATAATGGCATCGCATTGGCTGTTGCTTCATCTGGCATTGCGGCAACTTTATTGGATGGATGCAGAACAGCTCATTCATTATTTAAACTGCCACTAAATATTCAAAATAACCCAGACGCAGTGTGCAACATAAAAACCAATCTTCCATGGCCACAGTGCTGAAATAGTGAAAAATTCTTTTCTGGGATGAATGCACTATGGAACACAAACATTCGATTGAGGCGTCGAACAGAACATTGAAAGATATAAAAAACAACGACAAACTATTTGGTGGCACTCTGTTACTCTTTTCAGGTGATTTCAGACAAGCATTTCCCGTTATTCCGTGTTCAACATACGCTGATGAGATCAACGCGTTCTTTAATAATCGTCATTGTGGCTTAATGTTGAAAAAGTACAACTGAAAGTAAATTTGTGCGTTCAAAAGCTTCAAGATCCATCTTCTGAAACATTCTCAAAACAATTGTTATATATCGGCGATGGAAAAGTTACTACAGATGAAACTGGATGCATAAAATTACCGACCGATTTCTGCACAATCATTGATTCTTAAGATGCTCTTATTGACCAGATATTTCCCGATGTACACAGATGATACACAAATCATGAGTGGCTGGCAGAAAGAGCAATTTTAGCAGCAAAAAATGTGGACGTCAACGAATTGAATCTCAAGATACAACATTTGTTACCAGGAGACTTGGTGTCATACAAATCTAATGATACAGTTTGCGATGCCACCGAAGCTGTAAATTATCCAACAAAGTTTTTAAACTCATTGGATTTACCAGGCATGCCACCGCATATTTTACAACTGAAGGTTGGATCTCCAGTTATTTTGCTTCGTAATTTGCACCCAATACGGTTGTGCAACGGCACGCGATTAGTCATAAAAAAATTTATGAAAAATGTTATCGAAGCCATCATTTTAAATGACAAATTCCGAGGTGAAAATATATTACTACTGCGAATTCCTATTATACCCACAGATGTACCAATTCAATTTAAACGCCCTCAATTTCGAATTAGATTGGCATTTGCAATGACTATCAATAAGTCTTAGGGCCAAACGATGTCTGTCTGTGGCTTAGATTTGAGCACATCATGTTTTTCACACGGACAATTATACGTGGCTCTCGAGTGGGCAAACCATCCAGTTTGTTTGTATTGGCGAAAGATGGGATAACAAAAAATATTGTACACTCTGTTGCATTAAGGGATTGATATTGTTTTTTAGTAATATTGTTATAAGTAGCGATATGTATATAATTTTAAAGAATCAATTTTAATAAATTAAAAAAATAAATGATTGGTGTTTTGTTATTTTTATATTCTTTCACCGTTCACAGCGGTCCATACATCTTCCACTTATATACCACATCTTTACACACTTACAATAAGTTAGTTATTTTTTTCTAGCAAAATATTCTCTAGAAATAATTTATATGACAAAACAACGTTTGTCGGGTCAGCTAGTATATATATACAGTATGTCATGAATGCCTCTTAAGAGTTAATGATACTCATTTCATTCTTTGAAATACCATTATAAAATTTTCAAGCTACAATTAAAAAACTAGTATGTTGTGGCCACCAGATGTCTTTCTTCTATATTTCCCTTTACAAATTCACTCAGTAAAAATAATTTATTAAGATTATTATTTAAAAAAATTATCTTCCATGATAATGCAGACGATTTCCATATTTGAGAAGTAGTATAACACTGAATATCCAAAAAAAGTCAATTTTATTCGCAATATTACATTAATACACACACACACACACACACACACACACACACATATATATATATATATATATTGTTAAGAAAGAAAAAAATCGATAACTTTATTTTAAATTATCGCAGATCGAGGGTTAAACCATTCGTTTTAAAGGTATTAGCGAGCTCTTTTGAAAGATACCCATCATAAAAATTTACTCCCTTCGAGGAGCACCCCCCCACCCCCCTGGGGGAGGCAAAGCTCCTACATACACAGATTTTTTTTCCAGTTGACTATCTCTATTACAAATAATTCTTTTAAATTTCATAATGATTATTAAAAAATAATTTACTCTATGCACATTTATACAAAATGTTGTCCTATACCACCATGCTAAAAATCTAGAAGAAGCGGGATGGCAACGCAAGCTGTTGGACAATTTTTACCAAAAGTTGATAGGCACTAATTTGTTTCAATGTGTAATTAAATACCAATTTGCATAAAATTCTGAGCAGTTTTACATGATATACAGTTGCCACAAAAGTTTGTTACACACCCACACACACAGAGAGACATTTTCTAAAAATGGTTAAATCGTGTTCTACAGCTCTGAAAACGTTTTACGAATCCAACACTTTCTTCCAGTGAATATAGAAGAAAGTAATAACCATATTAATCAACATAATTGATTTTATATGTGTTTTTGTACAACGTTTATTTATATTTAAAATTTCAAAAATAAATAACCGTGTATATTTATTCTGGCTATTGAATTAACATTCAGTTCTCGTATATTGTATTTTAAACTAAACAAGAACAAAAGAACATGCGATATGCATTGGTTATTAACATTTTCCAACTGTACGTACTTGTTGTATCGTAAAACTTTCAATGTTCTTTGCCTACGTTATCGCACATCGGAGTGACAGAAAGACTGAAAGACATACAGACAGACTAATCGAATTCATAATCATTCTTAAACGTTTTTGGAAAGTGTTAAAAATGCTTAGAGCAAAAGAAAATGCAGTACTTAATGTATTTAAATATTTTAGTGTAGCCCTGTAAATCTGGAGGTTAACAATATCATATTCTATTAAAAAAAAAATATTTTAGCATATTAACATTAAATGCCAATTTCTTTATTATTTTTACAGTCGAAATTTATTTAAATAAGGTTTGTAAAAGTATCTGTCCTAAAACGCAGTGCATTAACATTTTTTTGGGGTGTCCCTGTACACAAATCAGTTGTTCAGGACCATTTTAAATAGGGAACATACCATAGTGAACTTGAATAACACATATATATATATATATATATTAATTTCTGAATATATTTACGTACGTTGGGGACAGGCAGATAGACAAATGGACAGTCGGGCAGACAAACACACAAATTGAAACCATATTCATACTTAAAAATTTTTAGAAAGCGTTAAAAACACTTAATGTAAATGAAAATGCAATTCCAGAAATTTCTAATCATAGCCCTTAATGTAGCTGCATATTTTTGTGTAGTCCCGTAAATGTAATCCTAATCATACTATATTCTACTTAAGGGCTTATTTTGTGCATATGATTAACATATTTCAATTTCATTACCATTTGTTCAAATTAAAATTATTAAAATTTGGTTTATGGAAACACACGTAATGCTATGGAATACTTTCGGGCGATTCTCTATACAAATCAGTGCTGGTATTTACTCCATTTTCTATTAGAAAATATCCGATAGTAAACTTGAATAACATATTTCAATTTCATTAAGATTTGTGTAAAGTAAAAGTATTAAAATATGGTTTATAGAAATACCTCTCATTAGAACACAATGATTTGGAATACTTTCGAGTATTCCTGTACACAAAGCAATAGAGGTATTCACTCCATTTTCAATAGGGAACATCCAATAACAAACTTGAATAGCATATATCAGTTTCAAAAAATTCCATGAATATTTACAGGAGTCAGAGCGCGGATAGACGGACGGACAGACAGACAGACAAACCAACATCATTAACACTTTTTAAAGTTTTATGGAAAATATTTAAAAAAAATCGATGCGATTTTGTGTTAACCTGTTTCAATGATTAAACTGTGAAAAAAAAAATTAATCAAATTATCCAAGAGTAAAAAAATAATCTTATTATCCAAAAATGAAATATGATTATTGTATTAGACTTGCACTACGATTATGCTAATTTGTTTTCATACTCTTCATGCTGAATTTTGCAATAAATTAAAATAAATAAATAAATAAGGATATATCAAAAGTAATTACCTTAAGTAAGTTTTAATTTTCATATTTTCAATTAACGATTATTGACGATAATTATTATTAGTAATTTCAATTCCAAGTAATATTTTTAAACGTTCGTAAAAATGTGATTTCAATAATTACTCAGATAGCTATTTGGAATAAGTTTACTTAAGAAACTCGAAAGTTATTCCACTTTAAAATATAAAGAACACGATAATTTTTGAAATCCAATATTTTTATTCATGCGAAAGCGGGAAATGTTTTCAGGAAATTAAAGTGTTTCATTTTTATTTCTTTGACAATCTTAACTATTTTTAACAGCAATCTTAAAAGTACTATAGCTACAAATTTTAAGCAAAATTTTTCAATGCATATTTTTCTCGATTTAGAAGATTGCTGCACTAGAAAAGAATTTTAATTTTTTTTTTTTTTTTTTCCCTTAAAAGATATATCTAAGCAAAATTTTATACATACATATATTCTATTCTGACTACTTGCAATGTTAAATTAAATAAAATACTGTAACTGAAAATTTTTATTAAAAGATTTTGAAATAGATTTTTTCATAAACATAACTTCCCGGAATAGGAAATTGATCTATCAGAGAAAACTTTACAGATTTTTATTTGGTTACGATAAACAAAGAGTAAAAATTTGATGTCATCCCTCCCCCCCCCCCCCCCCCCCAACCCAATGTAAAATGTTCGTTTATTTTTTATTTTATTTTTTATTTTTTATTTTATATTTATACTTTTATTTATATTTTCTTTCTTGCTTTTATTTGTTTTTTCTAAAAGTACTTTTTAGTTTTGTGTGCCACCAAATGAATTCCTGTTTATATTTATATATAATTTATATGCTATATAAATAATATATGAAGATATATATAAATATATTTATAAATAAAATAATGCATATATATATATATATATATATATATATATATATATATATATTGTTATTTAAGAAAAAACCATCTCTTTTATATAGCAGGCAAAAAAAATTTCTTGTTATTAATTGTTAAGAATATATTATATTTTAATTATTTCTTGCATGTGTATACGAAATTCATGCGTCAGTTTACACATTTTCATGCTGATTTCTATATTTTATCGAAATAATTACAATGCTTGGTTTTTTTACAACACATTTTATTACAAATATTAACGTTAAACATACAGTCACCGCACCTCACCTAAATATTTTATACTAATAATTTAATTATACCAATATCGCACCAAAAATAAATAAAATAATTTGGTTTATCATTGACACGACTGTCTCTTACCCTGCATTTCAGCAGTATAAAAGCAGACTGCAGATTAATGGATAAGATAACACGGTCTGTATAGGAATGTACTTTAAAAATAATCTGGTGTGTCACTCACACAACTTTCTCTTACACAGACTTTCAATACTACAATAGAAAGATAGTTTGCATATTAAGTCTCAAGGTCAATAAGGTAAAATATCAAAGTAAATTTACTTTAAAAATAATCTAAAATAGGTTAAGGAACAGTTTTATTTGACATATAATTCTGTGTGAGGGGGTGGGTGGGGGGCTACCTCCACAGTCATTATCCCATTTAATTTAGCGCCTACATTGTTTTTTTTTGTTTGTTTGTTTGTTTGTTTGTTTGTTTTTCTTTTTAATTATAGCTGTTATTAATTTGCCTTCAAACTTGACAAACATAATCAAAATCTAAAGAGGCAACCTAGTAATAATGAACCTCAGAATACTAAATTTGAATTTCCTGCAGCTATATTTGTTTTTAAGGTTTGCTAACAGGTACATACAGATCAACCGTTAAATATTGGACTTTCATAATAGGGGCACTTAAAAACGTGATATTATACAAAAAATCAAAATTGGAAATAGAAATTTAAAAAATACTTTCTTTACAGTATGAGTATGGAAAATTAATTTCCGTTCCTGAGCAGTGTTCATCCACATAGTAAAATAGATCAAAGCACTTCCTTCATTCACATTATATATAAAAGAACGTTAACTCAATTTTGGGTAGCGCTGTGCATTATTACAAAAGTTGCTAACTGAAAACAATACTGTGTACTTAAATTTAGTCTTATATAAAAAACATCTAACATAAAATGGATTACAATTCCAGCAATTTCCAAATATAGCCCCATCCAAATACTTTGTGTAGCCCTGTAAGCGAATGATGGATGATTTCCATACCACAATCCATTCAAAACCTGCTTTTATGTACGAAAAAAAAATTGTTCATTCCGTTTTATCTAAGGCAACCTATAAATGTTACATTGTACTTCGCTCATAGATATAATGTATTTGAATTCTCGTAGATGCCCCTGTATATGAACTTTTTTGTTGATTTCAACGAAAAGAATAGTGTAGCATTCCTATATTATACACATTTAGAATACCACTTTTTGACATTCTGCTACTAATTATTCTCTAGATATGATGATAACACACACACTGACCAACAGTAAAAACAAGATTTTTGGATTCCGGTGACTTCAAAACAGTTCAAATGCAAACAAACTCAATTTCGAAAATTTGACCCAAAAATAATACTTACTGTACTATATATATAGTTAACAGAAAGTAAAAAATATAAAATAGGTTTAGGAATAGTTTTAGATTTGACTTACACACATCCTCAACCCCTGCTTAATTATATTATTTACATTTATAAATAAACTTTTATGCACGTAAAAAATGTATGCCCACATCATTTTGTTTGCGGCAGCCTATACATGTTACACCGTACCTATAAAATATTTCCCATACTCGTAATGTATTTGAATTCTCTTGGATGTCTTTATCTCAACAAAAAGTTTAGTGTAGCATTATTAGAATAGAAGATACAGATTTAGAATATATACAGATTTAGAATACCAAGTTGGTATTTTCTGCTACTATTTGTACTTGAGGTTTGTTGAAAAAAGACCCACAAACTAACCACTGAAAACGTGTTTTTTAGGTTCAGGGGATCTCAAAACTTGTAAATATAACAAAACACGATTTCGAAAATTTGACCCAAAAGCATTACATTCTCTATCAGAGATAGCAGAAAGAAAAAAAAATACTTGAAAGAGAGAAAATAACAATAGAAGAATAACGTTTAAAGGATCAATCTTTTTTGCAAAAGATTGGAAAATGCCGTTACAAAAATGAATTTATCTGTTTATTATCTGAATCAATTATTAATACAGTATGCATAGTACATCATACAATTATGAGAAATTGGGGTTATTTTAAAATTTCAGTACAATTTTTTCGAGTAAGGCTGCACAATTTGCTACGTCCTAAGGAAATAATCCTGTTTAATTTTCATTTCATTACCAACTTTAACTTCTTTTATTGGTATCGTTAAAAGAATCTAACTGGTACTTTTAATCTAGAGATTTTACAAAGGAAGTCTTTTTGTTGATCGACAAATTTCTCGATCAGAATTAAACTTTAAACTGTCGCATTCGATTTTTGTACAATTGTGAACAAAATAAGTACATGATGTTTGCCTCAAGATAGTGGGGTGGAAAAAGAAAAGAAAGAAAAAACTTTCTGTTCAAGAAATATTCACTTAATTTTCTACAACAAATTATTTTTTCACTATGTTACTTTATACAATTACCATGTTTTACTAATCACTTAAAATCTTCATATTTTATGGGGGGGGGGGGGAGAATTTGGAACAAAAAACAAATTTGAATTGTTTATAGATATTATGTTTAATATGTTCTTTTGATAATATACTGTATGCACAGAAAATTATTTCTTAAATTAAGTTAGCTTCAATATCTTCGTTATATATTCCTTTTAACGGCACAAAAATATTGACCTTGAATTTCACGCTAAGCATTACTATTTTTGAGAATATATAGTAAACTTTATATTCTAATTCAGCTTACAATTTAGTAGTAATTATAATAATAATAATAATGGTGGTGGTGGTAGTGATACACATCTTATAGATTTTAAATTTTTCGTGTTTTTTGAAAAAACACGATTTTAATCCGATTATATTTAATTTATATGTTAAACTATTTTTCAATAACATATATTACATAACACATATCTGCGATGAATTTTTTTTTCTTTGAGAATATGTGTTTTCTGGTTTATTTTTGGATGCTAATCAAGAAAACAATATATTGAGAATTCTACCGCGAACAGTTACGACTCAAAATCAGATATTTGACAGAAATTAGCAAAGCTCCACTCTCATTTCACTCGTTTCCAGTAAAATCTAGGCGATGTGAGTGAAGAACAAGAAGAGCGATTTCATGAAGGCATAAAAGAAATGGAAAGGAAATATCAGTGTCGACAGAATATTAACATGTTAGCAGTTTATTGTTTAATGCTGAATAGAGAGTGCCTTCTGGCGTACATAAGAGAAAAAGCTCTAAACAGAGCTTTAATATAAAGAAGCATAGACATTTAAAAGATAACGTGTAAAATTGCAAAGATAATGTAGAAAATAATAGTCCATTTTAACCCATTAAACGCCAAAACTAGAAATATACATATATATATATATATATATATTTCGTACAAACAATAACATTCATTATTTTGATCATATATAACAATAATTTATAACAAAATTATGAAAATTTGTCTTACCTTACTAAAAATAGAGTGTTGCCTTTCCTCAACTTCAGCCAAATAAGAGTATATGAATTGAATACAAATGAATGTGTACGGAATTATTCTGGAGTGGAGCATAAAACAGCAAAAATCATAGATGGTTTTAAAAGTATTTTATTATGAAAATTTTATTTTTCATTTTCTTAAATTAATCTCATTCAAGCATGAAATTTGCTTCAAGTTTGAAATTCCTTTTTGAATATAAAATTATTTTTTAGATATTTCTTTTTAATAAAATAAACACCAACTATTTTCTTATTTAAAAACAATAGTTAATATAAAATATGCTTTTTAGTTAACTATTAATGCGCATTTTTTTCTAACGTTGCGTGAACACAACACCAGCGAGTAATGGGTTAAGGTATATTTTATACATAAATAGTTTCAATTCTGTTATACCCTCATTCTGAATTTTTCTGATCTTCATCCTTACTTTGTGAAAAACCCTTCAGTGATGGAAAGAAAAGGCAAGCACTTCTGAATTCAGCATATCAAAAAAACTTTAGAGACATCCAAAGCAGTGTAAAAGAAAAAAAATAATAATAGTTATAAGAAAAAAACTTTTTATATGCTATGTTTTTAAATTTTCTGTTGTATCTTAGCTATAGAACTACATTAGTACTTTATCAGTGTGTATAAAATTCACGTTTAATTAAATGTATTTATTTTTATGTCAAAAAAAAAAAAAAAAAAAAAAAAAAGAACTCGTAACTTTTTTTTTTTTTTTTTTTTTTTTTTGCAACAATTAAATTATAGCTCATATTTTAATGGCTATTTTTTAAGCTATTAGGAGGTTATTATTTTCATATTTTAATTAATTAAAAGAAAACTAATAAAAAACTCGAAAATCGGGCTTCGAAGTATTGTGTTGTCATCGGGTTCTGAACTATTCTGAAAGTTTCAAATGTCTAACTAGTAGGGAAGATAGTCAAAAATCGATTGCAAGATTTGTACCGGACAAACTAGAATAATAAAAACTAGATAAAAAATGAAAACTACGATTTTGCATACCTGTGTAAATAATTGCATTACAGCAAATAATAACGCTTAAAAATATACCTGTGGATATTATTAAGTGTTATATTATGTAACAAAAATTAAATATATATATGAATTTTTATTTATTGTCCTATTCTTGAAAAGCATTTATTTTAACAATATTATCAATATGGATGCTTTGAAGTATGGCTTTTACTGGATCATCTAATTATTTTTCTCTAATGAATTACATCGGAATTCATCAGAAGATCGGAAGTCCGTTGTCCATGTCTCTTTTTTTCTGTCTCTCTCTCTCTTCTTGTTTCTTTTAATGAAATCAAATAACTAGAAGACAGGAAGCGATGACAACCAACATTTCTTTTCTTTTTCTTTTTTTTTAAGGACAAAAAAATAAAGAATTTAACATTCCTAAGTTCAGTCTTTTACAAAGAGGTTGACGAAACATTATTCCTAAATGGAATTCAGCTGAATATATATATAATAGACGTAATAAAATTTAATCTTAAAATTTAGCAGTTAATAGAACTAAAACAATAACAACACACAAAAATATAGAACTGAATTTAACATAGAGGAAAGACTGACACAAAAATTGCTATATAGATTCAGAACCAATGAGTTACAATAATAACTTAAAATACATACGCCGACCTGAATGATAATAGAAAAGGACCATTAAACTAATGACAAAGAAAACAAATAATTAACCACAGAATTAATTGGATATAAATGCTTATAATTAGAAGTATACATATCAAGGGGCGAGTACATCATAAAGCTGTGAAAGCTGCATCGATTTCGTAAAACGATATTGCTAATTATAGCAATTTATATCATTTCACGCCCCGATCGAAGCAGCAGAACCATATAGAATGAGAAATAAGTGAAATATTAAATTAAACAAAGATTAAATAAAATCCTCAAGGAAACCAAAAAGAAAACACGAAAGAATCATTGCAACCACATGTCAAACAGTTAACACAAACAGGAGAAAAGGATGCTGCCAAAACAGAAGTTGAAATCAAAAATAAAAGCTCTACAGAAATCGATTAATCGAATGGACTTCAGAACATTTTCATTAAAGATAAAATACACACAGTAAATATTAAATGATAATGTTAAATTATATTAAATTATATTTTAAAGTTAAATAATTTTAAACTAGTAGAGTTAAATTAAATAGTACCTAAAACATTAATAATTATATCGTTTAAGTAAAGGACTAAAGAATGAATGCATATGATCTCAGTGAACAAGCGCCATCTTTCGGTAGCTATATAAACAATAATTCAGTAAAATTATCTCAGAAGAAAAAGCCAATGCAATAAGGAGTGTAATTAAGAAGTATTGGCTGCAAGATTAAGAGAATTTTTATCACCTATCAAGTAATAAGAGTTATGAATATTGGAACATGTTAAAGTTTATCCTAAATTAATTAGGCTAAGAATTGAACTTATTATGATTAACCCAAAATTAAGTGAACTTGAAGTCAAAGTATTAGGAATAATTAAAAACAAAGTATTAAGAAGAATTAAATTTTAAGTTGTAAGAAGACTCGATCACAAGCAATAATGCCAAAGAGCACACATATAAGGATAAGCATTTTTAGGCAGTCACCAATAATTAAAATTATAATTTTAAAGAAGATTTTTTTTTTTTTTATTAAAAAGGATTGATTGTTAAAACTTAACAAGGGAAGCCTCTAGTAGCCAGATGCACACAATTAAATTTAATGTTAAAATGGATTGATTGTTCAAACTTAACAAGGGAAGCCTCTAGTAACCAGATGCACACAATTAAATTTATAATTTTAAAGATGATTTTATTATTATTATTACACACGACTTCATAGTCGATGACAATATACAAGTGTTTCCATCCCATCAGGGGCAAACAAAAAAATCTATATATATATTAAACTCTATTGTATGTGGCACAGGATTTGGCCGTATTTGTATAACGTTGAGTGGCAACAATTAATCAATTTTTTTTTTTTTTTTATTAAAGATCTAAATATTATAGTGTGTTACTCACACGATTTTTTCTTACCCTGCATTTTAATACTATAAATATAGATATTTTGTACTTTTTAGTTCACATTTCAATAAAAGCGTGTTCTTTAATTTTTTTTTAAATATAATATTATTTTTAAATACAATTAACAAGAAAATTAAATTTATAAAAAAAAAAAAAAAAAAAAAAAAAAAAAAGAGAGAGAAAAAAAAAAAAAAAATTAAAGCATCAAACATTTTTTTATTTATTATAAGAATATTTTTGAGATGATCCCGGTAAATCAATAAAATAATTTAACATACAAGTACATTAAATAGACTCGTGTTTTTGAAGTGCCATAAACACTACCTTTAAACTCAGCAAAATTATTATCATGTCCATATTACAGATAAATAGAAAATAGCTCACACAGTGATTCTCGAGGAATCATTATGGGTGATTCAATGAAGAGAATCATAGTGAAGAAGTTGGTTTATTTCGTATTAATTCGAGAATCTCGTTGGTATCCGTACAAATCGACACATTGCAGCACAGATCATGTTTTTGAAGTGCCATAAACACTATCCTTAAACTCAGCAAAATTATTATCATGTCCATATTACAGATAAATAGAAAATAGCTCACACAGCGATTCTCGAGGAATCATTATGGGTGATTCAATGAAGAGAATCATAGTGAAGAAGTTGGTTTATTTCGTATTAATTCGAGAATCTCGTTGGTATCCGTACAAATCAACACATTGCAGAACAGATCATGTTTTTTAAGTGCCATAAACACTATCCTTAAACTCAGCAAAATTATTATCATGTCCATATTACAGATAAATAGAAAATAGCCTACACAGTGATTCTCGAGGAATCATTATGGATGATTCAATGAAGAGAATCATAGTGAAGAAGTTGGTTTATTTCGTATGGACAATATTCCTGTGACGCCACAGTAGGTAAAATCGTCGAACACGTGGCCGATATTTTGTAAACAAATTAGATTCAAGATGCCATTTTATTGTTACGCATAACATTTTCCTAACTGTTTCTCCAGTGAAACTTAATAATCAGATATCTGTTCAAACAAGAACAAAAGAGAAATGTAAACAACTGAATCGAATGATAAAGTTAAGACTATTCCATATAGTAAAACTGCAAAACATTTTATGTATACACACATACATATATACATGTAATGAATAAAAGATTAAAAAAAAACATTTTATACACACACATATATATAGACATCAAAGCTTAAATAATTAGAATTTCAATCACTTTAATAAAGGAATTTATTAAATGGAACATCCATTTAAATTTGTTAACATCTTCACAGTTCACATGGCAACTTTTAATATTACATATGTTGATTAATATTAAAGTATATTACTAAAACTGGATTAAAAACAAAACAAAGGTATCACTATATCACTCTTACTTCAATTTCATATAATCTGTAACGCTTATAAATAATATTGCAAGATAAAAATTTGCAAGCCACAATGCTTTGCTATGGTAGAGTTGAGGATTGTTTGCCTAACCAGCTGATATTCTTGTAGCCTCGAACCCAAAGTGGGAATATGGTCCATTAATTCGAGAATCTCGTTGGTATCCGTACAAATCAACACATTGCAGAACAGATCATGTTTTTGAAGTGCCATAAACACAATCCTTAAACTTAGCAAAATTATTATCATGTCCATATTACACATAAATAGAAAATAGCTCTCACAGTGATTCTAGAGGAATCATTATGGGTGATTCAATGAAGAGAATCACAGTGAAGAAGTTGGTTTATTTCGTATTAATTCGAGAATCTCGTTGGTATCCGTACAAATCAACACATTGCAGAACAGATCATGTTTTTGAAGTGCCATAAACACTATCCTTAAACTCAAAAAATAATTATCATGTCCATATTATAGATGAATCGAAGATAGCATACAGAGTATTATTGATGAATCATTGCTGGAGATTCATTAAGGAGAATGAATGTGGCGAGATTGATCTAATTCATATTAATTCGAGAATCATGTTCGGTACTCGTAAATCTCAACACATTGCAAAACAGATCATGTTTTTGAAGTGCCATAAACACTATCCTAACTCAAAAAATAATTATCATGTCCATATTACAGACGAATCGAAGATGGCATACAGAGTATTATTGATGAATCATTGATGGAGATTCATTAAGGAGAACGAATGTGGCGAGATTGATCTAATTCATATTAATTCGAGAATCATGTTCAGTACTCGTAAATCTCAACACATTGCAGAACAGATCATGTTTTTGAAGTGCCATAAACACTATGCTTAAACTCAAAAAATAATTATCATGTCCATATTACATATGAATCGAAGATGGCATACAGAGTATTATTGATGAATCATTGCTGGAGATTCATTAAGGAGAATGAATGTATCGAGATTGATCTAATTCTTATTAATTCGAGAATCATGTTCGATACTCGTAAATCTCAACACATTACAGAACAGATCATGATTTTAAAGTGACATAAACACTATCCCAACTCAAAAAATTATTATCAAGTCCCTATTACAGATGATTCGAAGATAGCACACACAGTGATACTTGGTGAATCATTACTAGAGATTCATTGATCAGAATCAATCTGGAGAGACTGATCTAATTCGTATTCATTCGAGAATGTTGAGTATTCGTACACCTCAACACATTACAAAACAGATCATGTTTTTTGAAGTGCCATAAACACTATCCTTAAACTCAGCAAAGTTATTATCATGTCCATATTACAGATAAATAGAAAATAGCTCACACAGTGATTCTCGAGGAATCATTATGGGTGATTCAATGAAGAGAATCATAGTGAAGAAGTTGGTTTATTTCGTATTAATTCAAGAATCTCGTTGGTATCCGTACAAATCAACACATTGCAGAACAGATCATGTTTTTGAAGTGCCATAAACACTATCCTTAAACTCAGCAAAATTATTATCATGTCCATATTACAGATAAATAGGAAATAGCCTACACAGTGATTCTCGAGGAATCATTATGGATGATTCAATGAAGAGCGAATCATAGTGAAGAAGTTGGTTTATTTCGTATGGACAATATTCCTTTGACGCCACAGTTGGTAAAATCGTCGAACACGTGGCCGATATTTTGTAAACAAATTAGATTCAAGATACCATTTTATTGTTACGCATAACATTTTCCTAACTATTTCTCCAGTGAAACTTAATAATCAGATATCTGTTCAAACAAGAACAAAAGAGAAATGTAAACAACTGAATCGAATGATAAAGTTAAGACTATTCCATATCGTAAAACTGCAAAACACTTTATGTATACACACACACATATATACATATAATAAATGAAAGATTAATAAAAACATTTTATACACACACATATATATAGACATCAAAGCTTAAATAATTAGAATTTCAATCACTTTAATAAAGGAATTTATTAAATGGAACATCCATTTAAATTTGTTAACATCTTCACAGTTCACATGGCAACTTTTAATATTACATATGTTCATTAATATTAAAGTATATTACTAAAACTGGATTAAAAACAAAACAAAGGTATCACTATATCACTTTTACTTCAATTTCATATAATCTGTAACTCTTATAAATAATATTGCAAGATAAAAATTTGCAAGCCACAATGCTTTGCTATGGTAGAGTTGAGGATTGTTTGCCTAACCAGCTGATATTCTTGTAGCCTCGAACCCAAAGTGGGAATATGGTCCATTAATTCGAGAATCTCGTTGGTATCCGTACAAATCAACACATTGCAGAACAGATCACGTTTTTGAAGTGCCATAAACACAATCCTTAAACTCAGCAAAATTATTATCATGTCCATATTACACATAAATAGAAAATAGCTCACACAGTGATTCTAGAGGAATCATTATGGGTGATTCAGTGAAGAGAATCATAGTGAAGAAGTTGGTTTATTTCGTATTAATTCGAGAATATCGTTGGTATCCGTACAAATCAACACATTGCAGAACAGATCATGTTTTTGAAGTGCCATAAACACAATCCTTAAACTCAGCAAAATTATTATCATGTCCATATTACACATAAATAGAAAATAGCTCACACAGTCATTCTAGAGGAATCATTATGGGTGATTTAATGAAGAGAATCATAGTGAAGAAGTTGGTTTAGTTCGTATTAATTCGAGAATCTCGTTGGTATCCGTACAAATCAACACATTGCAGAACAGATCATGTTTTTGAAGTGCCATAAACACTATCCTTAAACTCAAAAAATAATTATCATGTCCATATTACAGATGAATCGAAGATAGCATACAGTGTATTATTTATGAATCATTGCTGGAGATTCATGAAGGAGAATGAATGTGGTGAGATTGATCTAATTCTTATTAATTCGAGAATCATGTTCGGTACTCGTAAATCTTAACACATTACAGAACAGATCATGATTTTAAAGTGACATAAACACTATCCTAACTCAAAAAATTATTATCAAGTCCATATTACAGATGATTCGAAGATAGCACATACAGTGATTCTTGGTGAATCATTACTAGAGATTCATTGATCAGAATCAATCTGGAGAGACTGATATTCGTTTTCATTCGAGAATGTTGAGTATTCGTACACCTCAACACATTACAAAACAGATCATGTTCTTTGAAGTGCCATAAACACTATCCTTGAACTCAACAAAATTATTACATGTCCATGTTACAGATGAATGGAAAACAGCACACAGAGGGAATCTCGATGAGTTTGGTCTAATTCGTACTAATTCGAGAATCATTTTGGATACTCGTGCATCTGTGCATACCATTAATGCAACGTCAGTAATCATACCGCCCTATCCCTAAGTTTCTTGAATTTTTTGGACTTTTTGAAGATTTGTTTGAAATTGTCGGGATAATTCATTTTTGTGCATCATAGTGAAAGAGCACACAGAGTTCGATTAGCATTTAATTACTTGGTGAAGATTGTATTCGTCTAATTGTGTGTTTGTAAGAATGTCTAACATTAAACTCATTAAGTATATTTAGTCCATCCAAAAAAGTTAATTGTATAACAACAATCCCTTCCTAAAACCGCCTCCTCGGGGCCTGAGAGATTCTGTTCACAAGGCTGGATAACGGGAGATACAAGTCGCGTTCATTGGCCTAGCCGTTCGAATATTTCCATAGATTTTTTCCGAATCCCGTTTGAATAAGGGCTAAGACACCTTAGAAAGACTTCCAGAAAGGCACCCTACCCAACCAGTCCTTGGTCTTGACCGCAAACAATTCGTTTTAATCCCTCCATAAGTCACAACGTCTTTCTAAAAGCTACTATGCATGGCAAATGTAATCTGTTAAAAGAGTAAATGCCAATAACTTTGTCCAATATCCTTACCTTCAATAATAGGAGTCACTAAAGCTGTGTGATCAGGCAAAACACTCTTAATTGTCATCACAAATCATAAAATGTTAGCTATCATGTAATATATAATTTGTAATTGGAAACTGGTGATATAAGTTAACCTGTGACATAAAAAATTTTAGGCGCTAAATGTTAAAGTTTAAATCTAAATTTTTAATTTCTTAATTAATAAATTTTGATTTCCTTTCAAGTATTCTTCATTCCGTAACAAAACACATTTCTTTCAAATATTATACTGTGTGTGTATGTTTCTATTATTATTTGATATAAATTAAGGCAATGTACTTATCCTTTTTCATTCAAAACGTATCAAATAACAGAATAATAATAATAATAATAATAATAATAATAATAATAATAAAATGCAGAACTCGAATTGCTCGATACATATTCACGTCAAATTTATTAGTACATTTTTCGTCATAAGATAAAAATTCTTGTGCTAATATATTTTTTTTTTTTTTTTTGTTTAAATGTTGTTTTGATAAAGTGAAAGCTTCTATCACAATTCCAATCACAGTGATATTGTTACTGCTATTCTAAAAAATAAAAAAGAAATAAAGAATAAAAGAAATACAGATTAAGCAATTTCTTTTTTTTTTTTTTGGATATAGAGAAAGAATGTTAAAATAGGATGGGAGTCTTTAAAAAGATATAGAAAGCATTCAAGAATGAGTAATATAAATATTACCTTTCTGAATATCTCTTTCTCTTTATTTATTCTTTTTCTTTGCTTATTTATTTTTTTAACATAATTTTAAGTAACATATGTTGAAAATTACTTCGTTTTTCGCAGACGATATGTCAAGAATAATGACATTTATAAGCCATGTTATTTGATAATTCTAATTCTCCATCTAACTGAAAGAATAGAAATAAAGTTACGAAAATATTCTTCGGAATATTTGTTATTCTAAGTAAACAAATAAAAAATATTTCTGCTTTTCCGCATTCCATTTTCATCGCTAAAAATTTTATTTGCGATTTTTTATAAACATTCCTATTACTTGTTTATGTAGGAAAGAAGATGTAAATGTCACTGAATATAACTATAATTGTCAAAAAATAAATAAATAAATAAAATGACTAGTAATTTATATTAAGAATTTTTACGCTTTTATAAACGTTAGATTTATTTACTTGCTTAAAAAAAAAAAAAAATTAAGCAAAGAAATAGAAAAAAATCTGAAAATGGTATCTAAACATCTGTTATTCCATTTATACTTTCCAAGCACATATTAATATGAAGAAAAATATTGCAGTTATGAAAAGATTCGACTATAAGATTTTGGGGTATCTTTATATTTTGAGGTCACCTCAATTATTTTTTCTATTTTTATGGTAATGTATGTATGTTTGTATGAATGTTAATGTATACATGAACGTGGATGATAACGTCTAAACGCTTAAATTGATTGAACTCAAAGTTAGAAGGTGTATTGTGTGTCCCCGTCACACGATCTGTATAGATTTTGATGAGTATAAGATACTTATAGTTTTTCACAAGAACACAAAGGAAGTTTCTTTAAAATTATGGCGTAATATTGAAATTATTTGAAATGTGATAGCACAGAAAAAAATTAGGACTCTAATTTGGATCTTTAAAAGAAATATGTAAATTTATTTTTTCAAAAAATTGCTCACTAAGCTAAACAGCGACATATTCAAAGAGTAATTTAAAAAACAAAATTCGAAAAACTTCATTTTTGAATGATATATTCTTATAAAACGAATCAACAAAAATCCCGCCCTAACAACACATTGTCTCCAAATGACATCCTTAGGATGTCCTATGGATAAAAAGACACCCTCTAGACATCCTCAGAATGTATTACGGACAAGCGTGTTGTTAGGACCATTGGATAACATGGAAAGAAGGAATCTGACTGATGCACAGCCTTAACGGCCCGCTTCACTCACTGCCGCCGGAAGCCGAAGCTAATGTTATTCTATGGGAAATTTTTCTTTACAAATAACTTATTAACTAATACATATTTTTTAATTCAGTTTTCACATTCTTAAAATTCCCAGCTGTTAAATTGACGGACCTTTTTCAAAAAATTATTTTTTTATTTTTTTATATTTTATTTTGAAGCTGCAAAATACGAATTTTCAATATGTGAATTTTTTTTTCATTTTGCAACTTCAAAATAAAATATTAAAAATTAAAAAAATACATTTCTAAAAAAGGACCGTCAATTTAACAGTTGGAAATTTTCTGAATGTGAAAACTAAAAATATATATTAGTTAATAAGTTATTTCTAAAGAAAATTTCTCCATAGAATAACATTGGCTCGGGCCTCCGGCGGCGGTAAGTGAAGAGGGCCGTTAAGGGGTTTTTTAATCTAAATTATAAAAAAATATTAAAAGAGTTTTAATAGTTAACAATCTTAAAACAAACTTAAGACTTCTCAAATACAAATCTGCAATTAAAATTGTTCTGTCACATATTGCCACAGTATAAACTTTATCGCTAATTTCGCACGGTACAGTTGTCGTATACAAATCATAAACATAATAGTAACCCGATAGGAATAGCTCATATAAAAGGGAAGAAAATTATGCTGTAAAATAAAAGAAAATGTTAACAATGTAGAAATTGGAATTTATCTATTGAAAGTTAGTATGGAGTATTTAAGAAAATTACTTTCTCGAATATTCTAATAAAATGTTACACCAACTTAGCGTCCTAAGGTACAGACCTTGTTTGTATATTCATCATTAATATAATAAATTATTTATAACTTCAATATATTTTTACTTTTTGTACTACTCAACTTGCACTAAACCATAATTTTTCAGTTATTTTGATATATCCTTCTTTAATATTTTGAAAGATCATCATGGATTGTTTGGAAAATTATAAATAAAAAATAAATTATGACATTCCTTTAAAGCTAAATATACATTTTAAAAAATAATTACATGTGGGAATTTTATTTATTTATTTATTGAGGAAGGAGGGAAGGAGGCATTATTATAATACTGATTAATCAATAAACCGTGAGATTTAATTTTCTTAAAAAATTTGCGACTGTAATTTTTAAAACAAACTATCTAATGATAATGTTCCATGTAATAAATGGTATACACTCATTGCCATAAAAATTTGTGTATCAAGAAAGAGATGTCTGAATGAAACGAAAGTATCATTTATTGCAGAAAATATTACAAATGAATGGAAGTTTTAGTACCCTGTTGGGCCATATCTAGCGTGATTGCACAAAGCGATACGGGGAGCATTGAGGCATACAAGTCTCGTATGATGTTCGGCATCATCTCGTTCCACAGTTTCTGTAAACGCGCCTTTTAATTTGACCTAACTCGTAGGCTGTCAAATTGTCATCCCAAGTGATCCCAGAAATGCACGATCGGAGACAAATCTGGGGATCGAGCAGGCCAGGGAAGAATGGTAATGTTGTGGAGGCAGTCCTGTTATACCCTTGCTGGGTGTAACCGAGCATTATCCTGATGAAAAATGGCTCCTGGGAGACCTGCCATGAATGGCAACACATGTGGCTAAAGGAAGTCACGAACGTACCGCTGGTCTATCATGTTGACGTGGATCAATATTAATGATGACCGTGTGTCACATCAGTTGTGGTTGTGGTGTGCCGCTCTAAAGCAAAGGCAAAATTGAAGCGTTCATCACGAGGCCTAAACACACGTACACGATTGTCATCACAGCTCATATTGAATTTGGATTCGTCGTTGAAGACGAACTAGTTCCATTTGGCTGCAGTCCATTCTCGTAAAGCGCGACACCACTCCAAACGGAGGCAACGGTGGGGGGTAGGGAGGAGGTGGAGGGTCATTTGCACCACACGTAATGGGCGCCGACAGTGGCGAACCGCCCACGGAAGTGATGGAAGCGGCACTTCCCTTATTTAAGTTTTAAAACAATAATTTCATTATTTTAGATAGGAAAAATGAAATAGTATTTTTGGTTTCTCGTCTATCAGATCCAATCTCGCGATGGCGAAAACCTGAATTGATTCTCCCTTTGCTTTTGGAAGCATGTCTTTTCAGCGCTTCCAAGAATTTCTGAAACACACTTCGCCCCTGGGGGCCGAGATGTCCTTCAAATGTAGCAAATGTAGCAAATGCCCTTCAGCCAGACGCCTTGCAATGGTACGGACAGGGACAGATATATGGACCCATATTGGAAGTGTTGATAATGAGAGAGTTGGCACTATGCGTGCATGTCGCATGATGTGACGGTCTTCTCCGAGGGCGTCCTGAGCCTGGTCGTCACGTAAGCGACCTCCCTCTTGTCCACTGATTCAAACACCTCTTCACAGTAAAATCAGAATGGCGTAGGTGGCGGACTGCTCACCTAGCTGACCACCCACTTACCATCATTCCGATGATTCTTCCCCTCTCGGACTCTAACAGCTGCTGATATTGTCTTCGATGGCGACGTAACGACCTCTCTATTTAAAATGCGTTCCCTCTGCGCAAATTGTGCTGGCATGTTTCCGGACCACATGTAGGGGTGTGTCCCAGACCGTCGCCAATTGCCCATCTGCGCAACACTAGTGCGACGTAAAACCCAACCATCCATCCATCCTGTATTTAGTGGAAAGCATATAATAATATGTAAATCACATGTATAAAACATGTAAATAACAAGTAGAAACGTTGTGTTTTTTTAGAATATTTCTTTTTTCTTTTTAGTAACAGTAAATATCAATATAAAACCAATCCCGCAAATTTTCATGTATCTACACAGAAAAAAAAGAAAAAGCTTATTAGAAACAACAAACAGTTTTTTTTTTTTTTTTAATCAACTCTTTATATACATATATAGTCTTAAGAAATTTTTTTTTACCAGAATTCCAAATTTTTTTGTTGTTTTAACCAAACAGTTTTGTTGAGTCATCCAATATTTGTTTAAATTAGAAAAATTAATTCGTTGATTAAAAAAAACAGTATTATTGATTCAACCAATATTTGTTTAAATCAACAAAATTAATTTGTTAATTTAAACAAACAGTTTTGCTGATTCAACTAATATTTGTTGAAATTAACAAAATAATACGTTGATTTAAACAAGTCACTTTATTGATCCAACCAATATTTGTTTAAATCAACTAAACATTTCGTTGATTTAAACATATCCGTTTGTTGTTTCAATCAATATCTGTTTAAATCAACAAAATTATTTTGTTGGTTTAATCATACAGTTTTGTTTATTCAATCATGTTTAAATCAAGAAGATTAATTCGTTGATTTAAGCAAACAGTTTTGTTGATTCCGCATTTCGTTAGCTCACTGGCTGTTTACAGAGAGATGTATGATGTAGATAATCTGATATAAATGGGATTATAACTCAATACGTAATTTGAAATAGACTTTCATCAAATCAAGTTGATTACTCCATTTAAACATTAACTTTAATGAAGTGAATTTTTTACGCTACTCAGTTGTATGCATGGATTTATTTGCCCCAAATGAACATTTGATTACTTTTTATTTATTGTAAGAGGCTGATTGAATACATTTATGAAACTGTTTGATTGGTTTAAAGAATATTTTCAAATACTCTGCTTTGTTCTCAGATATATGTTATTAGTGACATCATTGTATATGAATGATTATAAATAATCCCTAAATAATCTCTATTTTGTCTACATTAAAAACATAATATGTATCCTACATTGCAAATAATGATGTAACTATTCTAAAAACAGATTTGGCAACAAGTTAAAATATATATTAATTTGAAACTGAGGTAAAACCTGCAAAAGAAATTTTAAGAAATGATTATAGTAACCATTTCAAAGAAATGCGACTTTATAATTTAAATAAAAACTTATTTATTTTATTTTATTTTATTTTATGCTTTACCCTTATTCCCTTTCGCCTCAAGTTAAATATATATATATATATATATATAAGAAAATCGAGAAAAATCGTGTTAAAGATATTTTAAGAAATGAATGTAATATCCACTACTGAGGAACGCAACACAATTACACGATGCTTTATATAAAACAATAAATTTAAAAAAAAAGGGTCATTTCGTACTAGATCATATTCTATTCTTCGACCACATTTCATGAAACCATGGAAGCCTCTGCGCAGGTGCTGATTCAACGAGTCTAGCGTTGAAATAGGGGTGACAGTCAACTGATTCAGAGAAAATAAGCAATAACACACAGAGCGCAGAATAACTGGATGTTTTCCAAATCCCAACCTCTCGGTCAAGTTGGAACCCCTCGAACTTTTTGGTCTCATCCTAACTGCTAGTTTTAGGAAACGTGACTACACTACATCTTGTACAAAATTTTATATATATTATTTAGAAAACAAAAATAAGTTTGGTTTCCTTTTCTTCATTTATTTGTGTAGTGATCGCGATTTTCTTCCCAACGAAAAAGTTGTATCCGACAGTTTTACTTCTGAATTGAAAATATCTAACGTTTTAATTATAAAAACGCAAAAAAATTTCGGATATTAATTGAGTGATAGATATTTAATATTATATCCTTCACTACTATTGAGAAAGAGACAGTAAACTAATTGTAATGTTATAGATTGACTTGACCTTTAACAAATACTTTGAAAAAATCAAAAATTATTACCTGAAAAACAGATACAAAATTTGAATTTAATTTTAGAGGTAAGAAAAAAAAAAAAAAAATCTAGATAGAAACTTAATTTAACAGGTAAAAACTGTATTGTGAATATTCTTCCACATCTTTTAACTTGAATATTAACCATTTTATAATAACAATAATAATAACTACAATAACAATAATAACAATAAACCATTCTCTTAAAGAACTAATTTTATTCCATACTCTATGGTTATATCTAATTCATCAAAAACAATACATGAATCCTTTATAGAATTATAATTATAATCTAATACAGTAAAGCATAGTTTACACGTCTCTCGTTTATACGTTTTTTTCACATTTATACGTCCATTTATTGAAGTTCCGATTCATTCCTATTCATTTTAATGCAAAAATTCTTCATTTATACGCCCGCCGCTAATATCGGTTATACGTCTTTTCCACTTTACTAAAATTCGCAAATTTCTCGACCTGTCATTATTTTCCATTCTAAATAAGACGGATTTTTCCTAGAAAGCATCTTAAATGGAGGAACACGGGAAAGATCGAAGAATACTGATCAAAGAATCAATTGAATTCACAGTAGAATTTTTTATACTAATAAACAAGCAGAAAATCAGATGAATATTACAGATTTTTAATGTTATTAAATAACTATCTGTATGGATATAAATCATATGCTTATTATTAAAGATACGCAATATATATAATATTCAAAATGTGTTCATATAGTTCTTAAGAAATGTAATATAATACTTAATAGATGATATATGTAACTAGTACCCAGTCATGCATTAATAGTATGATTTTTCTCACTTTTTATAATAAAATATTTTAATTATTGTCTTATAAAAGTATAATATACATTTACTAACTTAAGAAGCTTTATTAATTAGTATTTTCCTAAAAATTTTGCTTAAGTGTCATTAAATTTGTAGTAATCAAAATGTTATTATTAAAATTTCGATTATACGTCTTTTCATTTATACGTCCTTTTACGCCAGTACCTTGAAAGACGTATATAAACGGTGCTTTGCTGTAATAGATGTTATTTATTTATAGATACAATATTTTATGTCTTACTTTTAAATTAAGAATTACAAATAATGTTATGCAATATATTAACAACATTTAAGAAATTTTGAAGTTCATACATTAATCAGTGGCTCTCTTGCTTAAACGCAGACTAAATTTGCTTATGCAATAACAAACAAAACTCAGCATAACTAGTAATCATTAAAACAAAGTTAAAACAAGTCCTTCCGGCTTATTCGGAAGGGTAGGTTGATTTCTTTTTCCTTATCAAGTAGCCGTCATTTTGTTTCAAAATGGCGGCTACAAATTATTAATGCACTTGGTAGAAATATTGATGTAGGCTATGCACATATGGAGTTTTAAGCAAATCGGTTCATAAATACATTTTTATATGAATTTAAAATTTTCAAGTGACCGGCTCTTGGAAACAAAATGGTGGGTTAAGCTGACAAATATATAAAATGTATTTGTGAGATAAGTCTACTGTACACATATAGTTCGAATTAATTAAAAATCTCAAAAGTCATCGTGTTGAAAAATTAAGTGGCTGCCACTTCGATCAAAATGGCAGAGAAAGTTGCTCATCTAAGATATCGTTGCAAATTTGAATTTTTTTTTTTTTTTTTTTTTTTTTTTTTGTAGAAATTCTTTTAAAGAGGCTTAGTAAGTTGATAAAATGTAAGTTTTCTGCATTTCTAGTTTGTTTTAGCATTAAAATAGCCTAATTTTCACTTTAAAACGCATTTAAAAGATCCAGTAACGCAAGTAATGGATTTGGCGCCAAATTTGGCGACTTTTCCCCTATGGCGACTTTTTTGGCGACTTTTGGCGAGAAAATACTTATCGATTTACCAAAGATGGATGCAATAACGTGATTAGTTCACGAGTTACGTGAATTTTCTAAATTTTTGTTGTTTGAATGATAAATCCATTTTTCAACTTTGATTTGAATTGATTAAGTATTTCCAAAGTTCCAGCAAACACATCCAAGATATTTGAAGCATAGGTTACTGTCCAACTGTGGTTTAAATCAGTGCCGTGTTTCAAAAGTTATTATTATGGCAAATTTTCAAGTGGCAGTCTAAGTGGCTGCGACTTGGAAAACAAAATAGCAAAACAACTTGAACGTCGAAATCATCCAGTATATTTGTACGATAAGTTCATTGTCCAGTTCTAGTTTAAATTAAATCAGTATTTCAAAAATTATCGTCATAAGAAATTTTCAGGTGGCACCACTTGTAAAAAAAAGTGGAGTGAGATGCCCAGCGAACTTATCTGAGATGTTTGAATGATAAATCCACTACCCAAATTTGATGCGAATTGATTCTGTATTACTAAATTTACCATCATGACAAATTTTCAAGTGACCGCCACTTGGAAATAAAATTGCGGATCAAGTCACCAAGTGAACTTATCCTAGATATTTGAACCATAAGTTCACTATCCAGCTTTTATTTGAATCAGTTTAGTATTTTAAAAGTTACCGTGATGGCATATTTTCAAGTGGCTGGAACTTAGACACAAGATGTCGGGACAAGTTGCCCAGTGAAAACATTCAAGATAATTATATGATAGTATCACTGTCCAAATTTGGTTCGATTTGGAATATTATTTCAGAAGTTATCGTGATTTTAAATTTTCAAGTGGGAGCCTGATTTCAAGTGGCCCTGCTTAACTTAAGATATCTGCCACTTTATTAAAAATGGCGGATATAGTTTATTAATAAACTTCATTGAGATTCTTATGTGGTCTGTGTTTACATCAAAATTCAAACAATTTCGGAATACGCTTTTTACAATTTAAAATTTAAATTTTCAAGTGGTCTCCACTTGAAAACAAAATGGTGGAGCAACTTGGTTAACAAACTCATCTGAGATATTTATAAGATAAATTAAGACTCTGTTCAAATTTGGTTCCATTTGGAGTATTATTTCGGAAATTATCATGGTTTAAAATTTTCAAGTGGTGGCCTGATTTCAAGTGGTCCCGCTTAACTTAAGATATCCGCCACTTTATTGAAAATGGCGGATAAAGTTCATTAATAAAGTTATTTGAGACACTTGTGTAATCTATGTACACATAAAAAAAAAATTAGGAATACGCTTTTTACAATTTGAATTTGAAATTTTCAAGTGGTCACCACTTGAAAACAAAATGGCGGAGCAACTTGATTAACAAATTCATCTAAGTTATTTATAAGATAAGTTAAGACACTGTTCAAATTTGGTTCCATTTGGAGTATTATTTCGGAAGTTATCATGATTTTAAATTTTCAAGTGGTGGCCTGATTTCAAGTGGTCCCGCTTAACTTAAGATATCCGCCACTTTATTAAAAATTGCGGATAAAGTTCATTAATAAAGTTATTTGAGACACTCGTGTAATCTATGTACACATAAAAATTAAAAAAAGAATTAGGAATACGCTTTTTACAATTTGAATTTGAAATTTTCAAGTGGTCACCACTTGAAAACAAAATGGTGGAGCAACTTGGTTAATAAACTCATGTAAGATATTTTTAAGATAAATTAAGACACTGTCTAAATTTGGTTCGATTTGGAGTATTATTTCGGAAGTTATGGTGATTTTAAATTTTCAAGTGGTAGCCTGATTTCAAGTGGTCCCGCTTAACTTAAAATATCTGCCACTTTATTAAAAATGGCGGATAAACTTCATTAATAAACTTCATTGAGACCCTTATGTGGCCTGTATTTACATCAAACTTCAAGCAAATCTTGCTTTAAATATTCTTTTTACAATGTCGGCTTAAAATTTTCAAGTGGCTGCCACTTGAAAACAAAAAGTCGGAGTAACTTGGTTAACGAACTCATCCAAGATATTTATAAGATTAGTTCACTGTCCAAATTTGGTTCAATTTCGAGTATTATTTCGGGAGTTATCGTGATGACAAAATTTTCATTATAGATAGATAGATAGATAGATAGATAAACCAAGTGATTGCAATAGGTCGATTTCTAAAGAAATCAACCTGAAAATTTAAGGGCAGCCTACATTTAAAAATGAGAAAATGAATACATTTTCGATCAACTTTCAGAATATTTGAAAAAAAAAAAAAGAATGAATGCATTTACAAACAAACTTTTTGTGTGTTAATTAATATGATATCACTCTCTATTGATTAAAAATAATATTTTTGTTTCCTTTAAAATAGAAAATTATTGTCATTTCAGATTATTAGTTGAACAATTCAGTGGTGCTTTTTCACTACGGGCAGCATATCTCTATTACAATATCATTTATTTTTTATAAAATTTTTCATTAAATCAAACAAAACATTCAAATTAAGAATCCGAACTAAAAGGTTTTAATTATTTTAATGATATGGAGTTTAATTAATAATTAAATGTGAAATATGAAATTAACATTAAAGTTTTTATATTTCCACAATTTATATATTTTTTTCCTATTGAATAGAACTTCTTATTTTTTATTCATTTTATTCATTACTAGCAGGCTTTGCCCGCTTCGCTGGACTTTAAACTTAAATGAGTTGTCAAAATGCCATATCTTTATTAATAACCTAAGTTCTCGCTGTGATTGGTAGAGGTTTTCTCGCTCCCAATGTGAGGAGTCTGGGTCCCCACTGTCTTCGGCACAACTTACCCACTTCTTACTTCCCACCCTCAGCGGGTGAGTTCGAAGTTTTGCAAAATCCCACTAATGTACATAATGCGTACACTTAATCAATATCCACACACCAAAATTCGCCATTCTAAGATAATTCAAAGCGAATTGAAACGGAAAACATGTTTTTACACATGTTTATTGCCCTCCGACTCCGAGAAGGGGGGGGGGGGGGGGGTTCGAATTTCGTGAAATCCAGTTACAATAAGTGCCGGATGCATACAAACAATTTACGCACCAAATTTTGTGACCAAAGAAGTCTTTAATAGACAATATTATAAATAAATAAATACAAAAAGCACAGCTTAAGTATGGGCACCCTTTGGTGACTTTAAATATTTTAAGCCATTTTTACGATGAACGGAATTTGCTATCTCAATTGTGCAAATAAAGATCTTGGCGAGAAACGCCCGAGGTACGTCGGTGCCGAATTTCAAATTTTGCCAAAGGGATCCAATACTAAAGCTGATCCATACCGAATCTGGGTTGAAAACGAAAAAAAGGGTAAAATAAATTAGAAATATCAGACCTATATTTATAAATTTGATACCTAATGAAAGGGGAGATTTTTCTGAATCCAGGGGTGCAAACAGTTTTTCGATGCGACAATTAGATTTTTAAAAAATAACTAAAGTATGAAATTTATGTGGCAACGGAAAAACGGAAAAAAAGAAAAATAAATTAGAAATATCATACCCATCATTATAAATTCAGTACCAAATGAAAGAGGTGATTTTTCTGAATCCTGGGGTGTAAACAGTTTTTCGATACGACAATTAGATTTTTTAAAATTAACTAAAGTGTGAAACTTAGATGGCAACACTTCATTTCAATCTTTTCATAATTTGCAGTGCGAATCACGCGAATACAAAAGTCTTTAACTTAAAAATTTATTTGTATATTTTATTTTTCCATTCAAAGCATTTTAGTGAAAAAATATTTATGGCGCATGCGCAGGCGTTTTTTACCCACAATTTAAACACTAATCATAATTTTTAAAATTTCTATAGATATAATTTCAAGTTGGGTGAACACCTAAGTTTCTGCCAAGCGCTGTTGAATTCCGTCCAGCCGTTCTCGAGTGATGCCCGGACAAACGTGTTTTAGTCTTTTACCCCCTAGGGGGGAACGGGGGGGAATTTCTCAAAAGTTGATAGATATAATTTTAAGTTGGGTGAAGACCTAAATTCCTGCCAAGAGCCGTTGAATTCCGTCCAGCCGTTCTCGAGTGATGCCCGGACAAACGTGTTTTAGTCTTTTACCCCCTAGGGGGAACGGGGGGGGAATTTCTGAAAAGTTGATAGATATAATTTTAAGTTGGGTGAAGGCCTAAATTCCTGCCAAGCGCCGTTGAATTCCGCCAAGCCGTTCTCGAGTGATGCCCGGACAAAAAAAGCGACATTCGGACACGATGACACACACACAGACACACACACACAGGCAAAATTTTCTGAAGTCATTTTCGGCTTTCATGGGGTGTGAAACGTGAAGATATCGCAAAATTTTTTGATTCCGACAAATTTACAGACAAAAGTCTGATTTTATTAATATAGATGTCAAAATGTACGGTTGAGAAAAACTTTAAGTTCATATCTCAAATACTTTTTGAAATATCCTGCGCGCAGTAAAAAAAAAAAAAAAAAAAAAACGCTTGAATATTTTTCTTTTTTTTTCTTTTTTTTTTATAATCTGCAATAAAATAATTTTGTATCTTAAATTAAACAAAAATAGTATTTCTAATAAATAGAGCGATGCCATACTAGATAACACACACACCAAAAAAAAAAAAAAAAAAAAAAAAACAGTTTTTGTACATGCATTCATTCTATTTTTAAAAAATGTTAGAAAATTTCTTTATTTTCCCATTTTTGAAAATAGGCTGTCTCCTCAAATACTTAATGCCTCCTAATAATAGTTGTGTAAAAACATTAAAACAAACTTAAGTTATTACTTTACGTTTTTTATGTTACAATTTCGTATAAGAGGTTTATCATTCATAAATAACACCAATATTTTGATTTTTTTCCCCTTCTTCTTTTTCGAAAATTGAACAATTTAATGTTATTTAACAGTTTAATATTAGTTCCCCATCATACTATAGGTATGGGGAACTTAGGTAATCGTGAAAATTTTCGACCTCGGTTTTTTTTACTTTTCTACACGTTTTCAGGTGTGAGGAATCCGAAAATTACAAAATTTGTATGGTGTCTGTCTGTAGGGTGTCTGTTAGTCTGTTAGTGTGTTAGTCCGTTAGTTTGTTAGTCAGTGTACACGATATCTCAAGAACAAATTGTCGCAGAGAGGTCAGATCAGTTTTAAAATATTACTTTCGACACTGGCAAGAACCCTATTCATTTGCAACATTCGATTTCAAAAACTTCGTAAGTTATTAGAAATTTACAATTTTCTTAACATGGGAGAATAGGACAAAAATTCACTTAAACGTGCATTAAATGGAAACCTTTTACTGTAAAAATGTCAGACTAGTTTTAAAATATCCGTTTTGATGCCGGAATGAACATCAGTAACTATAAATATGCTACTTTGAAAATTTCGCAAGTTATTGGAAATTTATGAATTTCTTAACATGGCAGTATAGGGTAAAATTTCACATAAACGTCAATTTTGCGCGATATTTTCATCGTAAAGATGTCACACTACTGTTTAAATATTATTTAGGACACTGGCATGAATATTAATGACTATGAATTTTCAAATATAAAAAATTCGTAAGTTATTTGGAATTTACGATTTACTTAACATGTCAGAATAAGGCAAAATTGAGCATAAACTTCCATTTTGAGGATCGTAAATACATTAGACAACTTCAAAATTACATTTATGATATTTTTTTGAACATGATTGAATACAAATATTCTAATAGGAAAATTTCGTAAATTATTCGTAATTTACGATTTTATCAACATAGCGAAATTGTAAATTTTTCATATAAATATGAATTTTGAGGATTATTGCATTAGAAATAGTAGCATGAAAACTAAACAACGGAATTGACCCTGATAAAATAAATTAATAGATTAGAATAAGATAAATATATCGAAGTGAACGATGGATAGCCTATTAGGCGGGGATTTCTTTCTGTCACTGTATCAAGCTTTGGTCAAATTAATTTTTTTTAACATGATTATAATATGTCTCGCACTAGAAATTTATGAGACCATAAATATGGTGGGGAACTGAGCAGAGTCCACCTATGCCAACTAGTTTTTTAAAGAGATTTATTGATTATTCACAAATATCATCGAGATATTTGGAAGCGGCAATTAACTATAAAAGAGACATTTATTTAGACCCTCAGAGAATAAATAAGATGATAAATTAGTGAAAAAGACCAAATTCTCTCTAAAGAAATTTTCTAATACCTTTCCTAGTTATTCTCAATAGAATATCTTTTTAGTAATACGTGTTAATAACGAATATACTTTTACAAAAATTAAATCTGGGAATTAGAAATATTTAAAATATTCTTTTGCTTAAAAAAATATAAATAACTTACCTTTTTAAAATGTTGCAAGATAATTTATCAATTTATTTGAAATGTTTAATGAATAAATTTATTCATTTATGATTAATAGTTGCAGAAATTAAGTACTATTAATTAAATAATAATGCTAATTATACTAATTTGAATAATATTACAGAAATTAAGTAGAACTATCATTGAGATTAAATTTTTCTTGAATTCTTTTAGTTCCCCATCATTCTATAGGTATGGGGAACTTAGGTAGTCGTGAAAATTTTGAACCTCGGTTTTTTGAATTTTTTACGCATTTTCAGGTTTTACGAATCACAAAATATCAAAATGGGTATGGTGTCCGTCTGTCGAGCATCTCTTAGTTCGTTAGTGTGTTAGTCCGTTAGTGTGTTAGTATGTTAGTCTGTGTACACGATATTTCACGAACAAATGATCGCAGAGAGATCGGACCAGTTTAAAAATATTATTTATGACACTGGCAAGAATCCTATTCATTTGCTACATTCTAATTAAAAAACTTCAGAAGTTATTAGAAATTTACGATTTTCTTAACTTGGGAGAATAGGGCAAAATTTCACTTAAACGTGCATTAAATAGAAAAAATTTACTGTAAAAAGTCAGACCAGTTTTAAAATATCAGTTTTGATGCCAAAATGAAAATCATTACTATAAGCATGTTACTTTGAAAATTTCGCAAGTTATTGGAAATTTACGAATTTCTTAACATGGCAGAATACGGCAAAATTTCGCATAAACGTCGGTTTTGAAGGATATTTTCTTCGTAAAGATATCAGACTACTTTTAAAATATCATTTAAGATACTGGCAAAAACTCTATTGATTTGCAATATTCTATTTTAAGAACTTCGTAAGTTATTCGAAATTTACGATTTTCTTAACATGGGAAAATAGGGCAAAATATCACTTAATCGGGCATTAAGGGGAATATTTATACGAAAAAATAGGCTGTGTCATTTTGCGATATGTCAATTTTGCTTCGATAGTTTTTAACAATAATTAAAATGTGTAGAAACAAATATGTGATGGGAAACTGCAAAGAGTCTACCTATGCCAACTAGTTTCAAGATTGTTTTATGTTTAGTTTATTTCCTGCCAGTTTGATTTTCTCTGTATAAATGTGAGCATAAGTCGTGAAAGGGCTATTTTGAATAGCTCTTTATGCATTAATAAAAAATTCATTTTTGTAAACTTTATGTCTGGAAATTAACCCGTTAGTAGTCGCTAGTTGGTCGATTTGCCGCCCATCCTTCAGCGTTGCCAAATTTTTTTATTCAACAGCCACCAACAATTTTTAGAAGTGGCATTTGATATACATAAAATGCTAATAAAATCAAAGAAACGTCGATCACATCACTTCTTAAAATTATTGGTGACAGTTAAATAAAAAGTGCGCAATCTGTAATAGGTGGCGCTGTCTATAGCGACTACTAACGGGTTAAAGAATATTTAAAATTTTCCCCAGAAAAAGAAGAATAAAGAAAGGAATTGCATTACAAGATTATTTAACACTTTATATGAAGAGCTTTAAGAATAAGCGTACGCATTTGTGATTAATAGTTGCTGAAATTAAGTATCACCGAATGAGTTTTCTAACTACCTAAGGCATAAAATACCCTATTAAGCTGAAATTTTTCTTGAATTCATTTTGAAGATTATTTTTATGTTTGTTTATTTTCTGCCAGTCTGACGTCCTCTGTGTAAGCAAGGGTTTTCAGCTTGCTAATGGTGAATAGAGAGATTTTTCTTAAAGAATGATTCTGGCAGATTTCTCGGAGGTATTTTTGGTAGGGGAGTTACCATGACAACGATCCCTCAAGACTCTTCCCCGACTAATGATCCGCTTCCAACCAGAAAGGAAGATGAGACAAGGGGAAGATTTTCAGGGAGCTGTCGAGACTAATTAAAATTCGTTCCGAGTCCCATCTGAGACGCTGGCCGCTACTGCACACCTCGGTAGGATTCGGGAAGGATGGTCAAAGAGGAGCACGTGCGGAACAAAGTGGGACTATTTTCCTTGAAAGTTATAAGCTCTCGGTATTTGAAATTACTACTTTCATTTCTCCGAGTGCGTTATAGACAAAATTAGTATTCGCAAGAATTTTATATCTTTTACTTATAGCGATTATCACAGGCCTACAAAATTGAAGTTGACAAAATTTGATTTGATGATTTTAGCTGAACTTTATGTTTTTTAATGTGCTGAAACCGAAAATGCAGTCCATTTTTCTCTATCACGTACAGGTTTTTGTCAATATAGGATGCTGACCGACACATAACATCATAACAATAGGTTCGTTTCTTGGTTAGTATGGTTTTACGTCGCACTAGTGCTGCGCTATTACAACAATAGGTATTCATGATTAATTAATCATGAAAACAAACTATACAACTTATCATATAATTATATTGGAGGAAGAGTAATTGAAGAAATTATATTGGTAGGCACCCTGTATTAACAAAAATCGATACGTGATAGAGAAAAACTGACTTCATTTTTTGTTTAAGCACACCAAAAAACATAAAGATCAGTCAAAATTATAAAATCAAAATTTTACATGTCGACCTGTGTTATTGTATTCTTCTGATCATTTATAAACAAGGCATCTTCCATTAAATCAGCTTTAGAGTAAGTTCTGTTCGATTAAATGGAAAGAATTAAGTTAAAAAATTATTAAATAACTGCTTTGTTACACGATTGTTATAAAGTTTAAAACTTCATAATTATTCATAATCATTTTTATATTGTAAATAATTACATGAAGAGGAAAAATACTTTATTTTTCCAGTGTTACAAATAAAACTATACCCCTCTAGGGGTCACCGAAGCGGGAGAGCCATCCCGTCCGTGGAGTAGTCCAGTCAAAATAGACAAAAAAAAAAAACATGAAAGTTAGGAAAAATTCGCACAAAGCTGAAAATTGGTACAGACCTTATGTATATCATTATGAATGAAATATCAAAAGTCCCAATCGATCCCGCATGCGCTAAAAATTTTATGCAAGGTGAAAGGTCAAAAATCGGTTTTTCACAAATATCTATCTTGACAGTACTTTAAAGCACCATTAATTTAAAAAAGCATTTAAAATAGAATTTAGTAAAGACATGTCAAAGGTATTTCTAAGAATAGAATGCATATATCTTCCTTTAATCACACTATATGGCACTAGACGCTGCATATAAAAGCTTTTGTTTATGAAAGACTTTTATTGAGCGCTCTCACTCTTTATGCTTGGAATATTTTACGATCTTTCACGCGTTTTATAATTAATTCTTATATAACCTTATGAATGTACCAGTAAGGAACATAAAAGTAATTTTTTTTAAACACTTTTTAAGGTCCTAATATCTTTTTCGATCTCTATATGTACAATAAAGTATTACTCCCAATATGCTCCTTAACTATTATGATAAGATGATATGTATATATATATTTTTTCAATACCTTTAAAATATATTGTTAAGTAACTAAAAAAATCTATTTAAAATACCTTTTTTGTATATTTCATAATGCTCTAGATAAAGGATTAAACGGTAAGAGTTATCGCAAAAATAGTTCGTGCAAAATTTGTAAACTGTGCAACTCTTTGCAAAACAGGCTTTTTTTTTTTCCTGTTCTTTCTATTTTAATGAAGCAAATTTTATCATACAGTTTTCTACTTATATTTTTAAAACGTTGTTATGCTTCATCTTTAATTGTCATCTAAATAATTTTCAAGTTATTTAACAGTGATATGTTCTTCACTTTCTACCTCTTCCCCTTCCTGTTGGTGTTCTGTAGATTGCTCGGAAAAAGATGGATCAGGTATCGCTTGAACGATATCATAAGCATCATCATCAGTTAAATTTGTTTCAACATTGGAGCAAGACTGGCCTTGGCAATTGCTGCATACATGTGAACAAAACAATTCCCCTTTTTTAGAGCCACAATTATAATTACAACCCTTCCTGCAATTACAAAAAATCGTATTGAGAAGTTCGTCTGGAGCAGGCGGGAGCAGGGGTCTGAATTGGCTCCAAAACGTTATTTTTCAATACCCATCCCTATTCTTCAGGGTCCAGTTCGTTACCAAACCATACTTGGACTTGATAGTAGACACGATGTAAATGTTGATAAGCAGCAGCAGATGTTGGAGAAAGACAGGATAACTGTGCAGGTTTATTGTTACGTGTAATTTTCACAAAATATAAATATCTGTATTTGTCAATGGAGTCAACTTTTTTTGGAGCTCTATACACAGCAAGAAGGAAACGAATTCCATTTGTAATAATGATATCTGGAGAAGAACCGATATTTGTGAATACTTCAGCACAATCAATTAAATCAGGACGTTTTTCAAATAATTTAAATATTTTTGTTTTACCTCGTTTGAAAAACGCTGACGTAGTATCGCACCCAGTTATTGCATGGAGAAATAAGATATGAGCTTGCCATTTTGGATATGAAGTTAAGCTTTGTGATGAATACCTTTTTGATTCTATTTGTGCTTTTCCAGGTTTTAAAAAGTAAATATTCTATTAGTAGGAGTTCGTGCAGTCAGTAATATTAATAAATCGACATCTCCACTAACAACAACAGTTGCATTTGTATTGAATTTTTCTAAAGCTGTTTCAATTATGAGGACATCGGCTCATTATTAGCTTGTTTTACAGTAATATCTGCAACTTTTAATTTTTCAGATAGCACTGAAATGAAGCGAGATTTATTATGAGTATTAGAAAGAAATTGCTGCTGGTTTGTTGGAACAGTCATAAATCGATCAAAAAGGACATCAGATGAGGGAGATATTTTAGTAGTTCGACGTCGTTGTTCTGCAGCTTTGATATTTTTCGTACAATCAGAATACCCATCAAATATTATAATAACGTTGTGACCAAAATATCTATGGGCCCACCAGCGGCCGAGCGGTTCTACGCTCAAAGCTGGTAGATGGGAGGTGCCGGGTTCGATCCCAGGTCGCGCTCATCGACCTAGCCGTTCGGAGTTTTCCGTGGTTTCCTCCGAAACTCGCGTAAATACGGGCTGGGACCCCTTAGAAAGACCCCCACGGAGGGCATTCCCCCTATAGGCCTAGGACACATAAGGAGTCAATCGGCCTTAATCCTCCAACCAACCAACCAACCAAAATATCTATGTACATAGTGGACGTACATCTCAAAAATAACATCAAATGTTTCTCCTCCATCCCACACTACACGATGTAAAAGATATCCTCCATCGACGATATAAGTAGTATTTGTGTTAATTTCAATATTTACACATTAAAAGCAATCATAAATGGCTGATTTTTGTGTTTTACGCATTCCAATTGCATCGAAGTGTGATAATGGATAAGGAGCTAATTCATATTTGAAGAATGTTTCAAGTTCATCTTCAAAAGACTTTCTAATGCTCATACGTTGAATAAAACAGTTTTTTTTCTGACCTTTGACCTTACATAAAATTTTTATCACAAGTGGAATCGATGAAGAGTTTTCACATTTTATTTATAATGAAGTATTTAAGGTCTGTGCCAATTTTCAGCTCTATGCAAATTTTTCCAAATTTTCAAATTTATTTATGTATTCTGTCTGGACTAGATGAGGCGTCTAGTGCCATGTGATGAGATTAAAGGAAGATACATAATTTCTATTCTTATAAATACCGTTCATATATCTTTACTAAATTCTATTCTATACGCTTTTTAAATTAATATTACTTTAAAGTACCGTCAAAGTGAATATTTGAAAAAACTTTTTCTTTCTACATTTGACCTTGCATAAAATTTTTAGCAAAAAATAGGATCGATGGGGACTTATGATGTTTAATTATAATGCTTTATTTAAGGTCTGTGCCAATTTTCATCTCTATGTAAAATTTTTAGAAATTTTAAGTTTATTTACGGATTTTGTCGGGAGCGTCTAGTACCATGTGGTGAGATTAAAAGGAGATACATGTGTTCTATTCTTATAAATTCCTTCAAACTGTCTTTACTAAATTCTATTTTATGCGCTTTTTAAATTAATGGTACTTTAAATTACCGTCAAGAAAGATATTTGTGAAAAACCGTTTTCTTGACCTTTGACCTTGCATAAAGTTTTTAGCACACATTGGATCGATGGGGACTATTGACATTTCATTTATAATGATGCATTTAAGGTCTGTACCGATTTTCAGCTTTGTGCAAATTTTTCCGAGGTTTAATGTCTATTTTGACTGGACTAGAGAATCAAAATTGTGATAGCATGTCTCCGAACCACCTCTAGGGGTGAATCCCAGACCGTCGCCAATTTCCCATTGCGCAGCACTAGTGCGCAACGCAAAAACCCATCCATCCATTCCATTCACTATTACAAATATTTGACGTTTCAATTGTTTTTATTTATCCGTGTCTAAGTATAGAAAAATACAGCATTCGTGCGAATTTTAAATTTCTTACTTCTAGTAATTGCATTCTGAAAATAAAGTATTTTCATTCAATGAAATAGAAAGCGTTGAGTTAATAAAATTAGATAACTACGTTTGTACATCATTGTAGAAAAGTATAAAATGTCACATAAACTTAAAAATTTACATACGTCGCTAAAAATTATTTACCACATTTCTATAAATGATCGAACATTTTCGATTTCAGACGTTTTGTCAGATATCTAGAAAAAAAATGTGGACAAATTATTCTGGAGTTTTGGACATGCAAAGAGCCTGTTATATCTCATGTATTTCAGCAAATGTTTTGCCCCAGAAGCAAAAAAGAAAGTAGTCAAAAATTAAAAAAAAAAAAAAAAGCGAAATGTTTCAAATTATCCTGTAAAAAGTAATGCTTGAAATACGTTCTGTTCTGTTTGTAACATATGTGATACCGGGGCTTTTTCTTATTGTCTGTATTATTTATATAAGACTGGCGCATATATTCATGTAGATTTAAAGGTTGCTTTAAACAACTGCAGAAATATTGCCACTTCTATAAAATGCAAGGTACTAAAAATCAATGCAATGCCATTTTTAGAAAACTTAACGTACTATATTAGAAAAAAAAAATTAACTGCAATCAGAATATATAAATACCCATATCCATATGAAAAACCTTTTTAAACACACACACACACATCTAATATATATATATATAAAGCAGGGTGGCCACTAGTCAGGGAAAGTCAGGGAATCATGGAAAAGTGAGGAAATTTAAGTGAGTTTGGAAAAAACCATGGAATATATTCAGGGAATTTTATGTAAAGTCAGCGAATTTTGACAAATTTTGTGAAAATAAGCCATATTTGAAAGCTCGTTATTGTAAATTGCTAAACTAGCGGCTAATTTTATGAAATTTTTTGTGAAAAAAAAAAAAAAGACGTAAGTCAGGGAAAAGTCAGTGAAAATGATGAAAAATAGTCATGGAAAAATCAGGAAATTTGGAAAAGTTCTAATGTTAGTCACCCTGTAAAGAAATATGCATTAAACCATAATAAGCACGTTTTAGTCAATAAACAATTATATATGAAAGTGAAGCCTTATATAAAACCATAGATATTGAAAAAGTTAATATGAGATTCTGTTCTAGAACTGATATATAAGATCACATATAATAAATAGGAAAAAAGTATAACAGCAATATATATAATGTAATGTTTGTGTGCGTATACACTATAAACTAAAAACCTAGTGGACAGACTGACGCGCAGTTTTTTGCAAAATATTACACGTTGTCCCAAAAAGGTTTAAAACTATTAAAATCCTCGACTTTACAAATAAAACGAAAATTAGAGAACTAATAATATAATTATAATGTGTCATGACGCCATCTACATTCAAATATAGTAATAGTTACTTATTGATATTAATACTATTACGAATGCGCACCAGCATTTCTCACATCAAAGTACTGAATATGTTACAAGTTCGGGCATTTCATTCTTGAATTCTAATGTTTTGCAATCTGCGCAAACTTTATTCATACTTTCAACAACCACAACTGGAAGAAAGCTATATTAAATTTTTGGTTGGTTGGTTGGGTTTTACGCCTAACTAGTGCTGCACAATGAGCAATTGGTGATGGTCTGGGACTCGCCCCTAGAAGTAGTCCGGAGACATGCCATCACAATTTTGATCCTCAAAGGAAGGGATGGCTCTCCCGCTTCGGTGATCCCCCAGAGTTGTAATTTTAATGGGAACATGGAGGGCACTGCGGCCACGACAGATTTTACGTGTACCAGCCACCAAGTGTACACGACGGTCTTTGGCCAGCTCGAGTACCGAACCCGCAATCTTCCAACTACGAGCCGATATTAAACTTTTGAATTATACTAAAATTCAACGCTCGTGAAATACGGTCACCTGGTTGCCATTGGCGGCCGATATATTTTAGTTGGAAACTTTACGTTTTCAATGAAAACTCAACATTTAAATTTTTTTTTAATATTTTGATTTAAAAAAAAAAAAAAAGATAGAAAAATTGGGTCTTGAATCAAATGCCAAAGCCTATGCTAAAATGCAGTGTAGCTCGTATCAATTCATGATTAAGAAATAAGTAGAAGGAAAACAGCGATTCATGGCTATCTGTGCGTATTTCGCACACCGTTGTGTTGAATTCAGACACAGTGTTGAATCAATGTACCAATAGAAAATTAACACTGCGTTCCACTGTACCTGTTTAACAACCCGGTGTTGAATCGATTCAATTTATACCACTCTCGTTCGCTCGCTTTGCGACCCGGTGCTGAATTATTTGCGCCTGTTTAATGATGTGTCGATTCCAACGGTGAATCAGTTTAGAGAAAGTAATAAAACCAGCTTGAGGATGTGTTAAATTTAAACAGGTGTTTCCTGATGAATAATCCTAGCCTAGTTAGTATTTGATTTTTATGCACAGAATTTTAATTTACATATTCAAGTATATTTTCAAAATTGAAAAAAAAAATAAATAAATAAAGGCAGTGGGGGAGATATTTTTTACTGGCTACCAAAGCTTTTTCCTTTCACCAGAGAAGCGAACAAAACCCGTTACTAATAGTAACATAAATCATAATTAACAGGAATTTTTTTCAATACATTGTAGACTATGACACGATTTTTGAACTGACCGACATCTAATATATATATATACGCTGAAATAAAGATTATGATTTTAAAACTGGTAATTTATAAAATGCTTCAGATTTTTACTACAAAGAATAGTAAAAGAAAATATCTTTTCTTCTCAAAATACCTAAGAAAGATTTTGATTTTAAAACTTATATTCTAGAAAATCCTACACTTCATCGCAATATTTTTCACCATCTATTTTTTTTTTTTTTTTTTTTTTTTTTTTTTTTTGAAAAAACTTTATTTACTGATATTCAATGTAGTAAACACATTTAAAATTCATTTTTTTTTTTTTTTTTTTTTTTTTAACACTTAAATGTATTTTAAATTTTCAAAAATGGCTAAAAGGAATACTATGCATTTTGAAAAGATTACCTTTAATAAATTTTATTTTAATTTAATTCCTCAGTGTAAATAAATAAATTATGAAGCAGATGAAAATAAAAAAAGCTAAACATGTTTTATTGCAGAAACATCTTAAATAACACAGGCCTGCAAAATTTAAGTCATGAAAAAGTATTTGCAATATAATGACTGCTTTTTACATCATTTGTGGTGCAGATTTCAAATATGACATCCATTTTTCTCAATCACGTAAGGCTTTTTCACAAATTGGGCTTAAATATACGGGCAAGAAAACCTATTCTACATATTATGGGGAAAAGAGGCTGTTTTCAAAATATTTTTAAGTGTTTTATTTACAAATTAATTAATAAATATTAGGGTGGGCCGAAAAAATTATTTTTTGAAATTGATTTTGGTATAGTGCGGAAAAGTTGTGTAATGGGTCTGTAAGAAACCTCTAAAAATTTTATCAGTTTTGTTTAATATTTAACCGCGCCCCTTTCGCACTGAAAAACTGAAAAAAAGAAAAAAAATAGTTCTTTTCAAAAAATTAAATTTCAAAAATTAATTTTTAATTTAGTTCTGGTATATTGCAGAAATGTTACCTAATGAATCAGTTAGAACCCTCAAAAATTTCATCAATTTTGCCAAATATTTAGCCGCGCCCATCAGACATAAAAAATTGAAAAAAAGATGAAAAGCCGGGTTTTTTGAAAAAAGTATATTTTAAAAAAATTGAAACTAGTTATACTATATAACTAAAATATTACAAAATACGTTACTACAAACCAATCCAAATAAAATTCAAATAATTTTACTCTATTTTTATGCGCTTTTTTTAAAAATAATAAGCATACATATGCACATAAGAAATTGAAGCTTATGTTATACCTTATACCCTATTTCGTTTTTGTTTCTTTTCGTTCAGATTTCAAACGATAGATGGCGTTCTACTGCTTCCATTACTTCCAAGGTCAATTTAACTAATAGATAAGATAAAATATTGGATTTCGTTTCATTCTATGTTTGTTTGTCAAATGAAACAGTTGTTATGGAGAAACGTTTAATTACAAAAGTGACGAGAGCAAACTCAAGTCGTCCGCTGTTTGGAACAGGGAAAGATTTATTCCCTTCTGATGCTGTTTATCTCCCAACTTATGAGGACATAATAAGATGTTATCAGAGTATCAGATTGCAGATAAAGGGAGACAAAAGTCAAGAACCTTCTTCAAGAACTGTGGCCGCAGCGGTAGCAAAATAAATTATTGATATATGGAAACGTGCTTCGATTCCTGTTGTATCATTAAAGCGAGTTACTGCCATGGTTTTATCTTACAACTGTAAATATAAGAACGTTATAAAACCTGCTAAATCTAGGAATACGCCGTTTTTACAATAGAAATTGAAGAAATTTAAAGCAGATGCCGAAAAATTGTTCGACATTTGTGCTTGTAAATGCGAAGATTTATATTCGTACAATTGCGAAAAAAAACTAAAAGTTCCTGAGAGAGAAAAAGAATTTTTAATTGATCAAAGGGCAGTTAGAAAAATGGCTATATGAAATCTGGATATAGTAACAACCCCCCAACTACAAAAACGAGTACGTAGAAAAATGGAAATATCCGATTGTCCAAACAATAATAAAATGCCAATGCCCAGTACCAGTGGATTTCAAAATAAAGAATCTCATAACATTTTGAAAGATAATGAATTAGAGATTGAGTCAGATATGGATACAAAAAATGCAGATCAAGATTTCAAGTGGTCTTATCCTCTTTTAAGAAAAGATAAACAAACTGAAACGCCATCAAGATCGTCAGATCAAATGAGAATTTCTATGCCTCATACAGCATTGGCTGCATATTTAACTGGTGCCTCAAGTAGAGCAGTGGCCAAAATTACTACTGCAGTTTTGGCTGATTTCAATTTAGTTTCGCCTGAGCAACAAACATATATAGTTGATAAAAACAAAGTGAGAAGAGAAATAGAGAAGAAAAGAAAAAAAGTAAGGGAAAATGATTTAAGGCTATTTGAAGAAAAACCTATTAAGAGTTTGTATTTTGATGGGCGCAAAGATGAAACTATTCAACAAATACATGGTCATCGAAAATTAATATCAGAAGCGCATGTAGCATGAATAGAGAAAGCAGATTGCAAATATATGGGTCATATATCGTTAACGGCTAGTGAAAGTGCAAAAGGAATAGCCGAAGTTATTATAGAATTTACAAGAAAGAATAACATAAGTTTGCAGAACCTATCAGTTATCGGATGTGACGGAACAAATGTAAATACGGGATGGAAATGTGGAGTAATACGTTTGCTTGAGACAAACATTGGAAGACAATGGAATGTATGTTTGCTTCATACCAATGAGTTGCCACTAAGACACATTATTCAAGAAATAGACGGTTGCACAAGGGGACCATATTCATATTCTGGACCTATTGGATTGCTTTTAAAAGACTGTGAGAAACATCCAGTGGTCAAATTTGATAAAATGGACTCTACACTTCAGCATTTGGATCCGCAAGATATTAGAAAGCTAAGTACAGATAAAAAATATTTGTATCGCATCTGTCAAGCCATAAAAGGTGGTACTAGTTCTCCTATGTTGACTGACAGTAATCCAGGTAAACTTAGTCATGCACGATGGCTGACTACCGCAAACCGTTTGTTACGGTTATACATTAGCACGCCAAGCTCATCAGAGAATCTTATAATGCTTGTGAAATATGTAATGCTGGTTTATGCTCCAATGTGGTTTGAAATAAAAATGAAATCGCATTGCCAGTATGGTTCCCAACATTTTTGGAAAATGATATCCCTTTCTAAGAAAATTATTTTTAAAGTTTTGTCAAACAATGCATATTATGCGCATCCCGAAAATTTATTGGTAGCAATGTTGCATGATTCCTGGAAACACATCCGGGAACTAGCAGTTAGGCGCATTCTAGGCGCTCGACAAATAAAAATGAAGAACTTGAATGGTTTACGAGTTTTCAAGCCTCCTCAAGTTAATTTCGAAGAAGACGACTACATTGATTCAATTGATTGGTCAAACTGTGTTGTAACAGAGCCACCTCTTACAATGCATTTAAAGGATAAAGACTTGAAAGAAATGTGCAAAAAAGAAGAGAATCAATTAATGACATTCGAAAAATTACCATGTCATACGCAATCTGTTGAACGATGTGTTAAATTAGTATCTGAAGCTGCAATGAAAGTTTGTGGTGAGATTGCAAGGGATGGCTATATTCGTAGCAAACTTCAAGCAAGAAAAAAACTCCCAACGTTTGACAATAAAGGACAATATTATTCGACTACCTAATATTCAATAAGCAACAGGTATTATTAAATCCAACATAAATTTGTATATTTTTGCTTTAATCTTTATTTTGTTACTATGTAAGAGAAAATATGCTTATATACAAGAAAAAATATGTTTATAATAATTAACCAAGTAAAAAAATAATAAAGTAAAGTAATAGTTATAGTTATAGAATTTTTATTTATAATACTAATTAATTAATCAGTTATGTCAATACTAATTTAGAAAAATAATGAATAGTTTATCATAGTACAGGTTTTCAGAAAATCCGATATTTCTTTCATTTTTCTCCAATTTTTGATGTCAGAGGGGCACGGTTAAATAATGAAAAGAAATTATACAAATTTTTATACGTTCTAATTGACATATTATGTAACATTTTTAATGAATGTCTTTAAAAATTTTGGATATTTTTTCAAAATATATTTTTTTCCAAAAAAAGCTTTTTCCGTTCTTTTTTTCCGTTTTTCAATGTCAGAGGGGCGCAGCTAAATATTGATTAATTTTGATAAAAATTCTTGTGAGTTCTAATTGGTCCATTACACAACTTTTTCATTCTATACCAAAATCAAATTCGAAAAAAAAAAAAATTCGGACTTTTTCCAAAAAAAGCATTTTTCCGTTCTTTTTTTCCGTTTTTCAATGTCAGAGGGGCGCGGCTAAATATTGATTAATTTTGATAAAAATTCTTGTGAGTTCTAATTGGTCCATTGCACAACTTTTTCATTCTATACCAAAATCAATTTCGAAAAAAAAATTTTTTCGGCCCACCCTAATAAATATATCAAACGATTTGAAAGAATATGCTAAATACATACTAATTTTATTTTAATTGAAAATTATATTAATTTTAATTGGAAATTGTTGGAATAGCATTTTCGTCATTATTAAGTGTTTTTAACACTTTCTAATAATATTTAGTGAAAAATGGTAATCATTTATCACTGAATAATAAAATATTATTAGAATTTTATATCCTTACTTTATATTTAGAATGTTAAAAAACAGGAAAAAACTCAAAAATTCTTAGAAAGCAGCATGGGATCAAAACGAAAAAACGCATAATGACAAGTGTGTAAAATAAATAAATAAATAAATAAATAAATAAGGCTAATACTAGAATAAATATACGGTCAAAATAGACTGGAAAATGTAATCGAAACTGGGTACCATTGAAGGTTAACTACGTTTCGCCCAACGCGATATATAAAGTAGAGTAATAAATGGTAACCCTTGAGAAGGTCCAAGATGAGTCATGTGACATGCTCTCCTTGCATCTGCGTATTCGGTGGTTCCCTTGGTAACAGCTTATTTTTAGTAAATTTCTATGGCAACGGTTTCGAGATTGTTCTTCGCTTAAGTCATAACCACCAATGTTTTTGTTTACTTACATGGTTTAATATTCTTTTGTTCTAAATCATTTTGATTTTGATTTTACTTCTTTTTTATTTCGTGTAGTTGAACTTTAACCGACAAAATGCTTAAAAATAGTTGAAAAATTATTATTTGTTGTTAAATTTAGCTCTTTAAAAGTTTAAATTTTCTTTTATAAGCACTTTTAAACTTTGTTGGGAAACGATGAAAAAAAAAAGTATTTTATTATTTATTAAAATGTGAAATATGTGTAAAATTATTTTGAAAACAATTTATTTCGGTCATAGGACTGTCATGTTACCTAATAAAAATGATAATTTGTCAAACTGATATTTTAAATGCCAAAATAGCGATAAAGGGCCAAACACAGCAATCTATTGGAGCATGTCACGTGATTCCTCTTGAACCACGGAAAGCTAATCCTTCATCCATTGAATCAGCACTCTAATTTATATATCTCGTTGGTTTCGCCTAATATAATATCGCCGAATTTAACAGTTAATGGTTACCGTTGTTTAATACATCCCGAATTCATATATCTTTAATGCTTTCTTTTCCTTCTGCTTTGAAAGTACTTTTTGGTACTTATTCTAATGTAAGCAGTACGAGGGACTTCTGTGTGTAGCATCCAACAGTAGTACACCATCATATTGTCGTTCCACCTAACTTGGTATGTACGCTCCATCTCTTTTTAATTTTCAATTTTTTGAAAAACTGGTACGTCATGGAATTTTTTGACTATTTTTCTTGAAATCAGCGTCTAAAAATCTATCAGTATCAGCTATTGGTTACTAAACACTTTTTCAGTTGCAAGTCTGTGTAATTAGAGAAAATTATTATTATTTTTTTTTCACTTGATTTTTTGCTATTTTGTGAACTAATTCTTTCTTTACTTGATCTAAACAGAGGTCTTTATATATATATATAATTTGTTATTATTCATAAAAAATTGACTTTATCTTAACTCAATTATTATTTTTAAGTGCATCAAAGTTTGAAATTGTACAATTAGTGCTTTCGTAAAATAAATAAAAAAATAAAATAAATAAAAAAAATTATAATATATATTTGATAGTCACTATATATTGATATACTTAACATATTTAATACTAAGAATAATACAATTGTGCTATTGAAATAAAAATTGTTATAATAAAAAGCATCCTCCTGGGTCTAAAACAAGCGAAATGATTGTCCCAAATTTTAATCATGAAACGTGCACGCAATGAATGAAAAAAAAAAAAAAAAGAGGGGGGGGGGTAAATAATGGGTTAAAAAAAAAAAGAAAGAAAGAAAATAACTTTTTGATACTGTCCGTTTCGATACTGATTATTATTTCTTTTCTTTTCTTTTCTTTTTCCTTCAAAAAAAAAAAAAGATGAAATTCTGGCAAAAGGAGAATTTATGACTATTTTTTAGTATGGAGGACTATTCTTTTCTTTTTTTTCAAATTATAACATGCTTTCTAATTATTCAATTATATTTTCGATAAATTTTCGATTTCGATAAATGTCCAACTATCGTAAAACTGGTATCGTTAAAATACGTAGATTGAGACTATTGTCCTCTGTCCTAATAAAATAAAATAAAATAAAATGTCCACCATGTGGCGTTTGCATAAGGAAATTTTAACAAATGTGATGAATGGCCTATACATGGTATCCACAACTAAACAATAAAAATTCAAACTTTCTGTGCATTCCATATGTGGTTTGTTATGATTTCCCTTTCCCATGCTTGCGTAAATACGGTCTAGGATTCCTTAGAAAGATCTCCATGCAGGGCCCTCCACCTATAAGCCTAGAACCCTAGTATAATCAGTTGGCCTTAAACCGCACAACCAATCAACCGTCTTTAAATATAAAGTATCACTTGATGGATATTTTTGAACTTTTTACTTTTTTTCTGTATTCAAAAAAGAAAGTATTGGTTTCATAAAAATTTTCTACTTCGGGTTTTACACGTTTTAAGAAGTCAAGAATACGATTTGACCATTTTTAGAAAAGTCTGTCTGTGTATGCGTGACAAAAATTTTATGGCAACTGTATCCAGAACTACAGCACCGGATATCATGCAAATTGATCTGTAGTTACACCAGTGTTGCCAGATGGCTGACAGTCAACTTCTCCAAATCAGGGTTTTTTCCGCAAAAAAATACCCAACTCAATTTCTACTAAAAAAGTATTTTTTTTTTTATATTTAATAGATTTAAGCCCAAATTTTTCCCCAAATAAAGCTCCTTTTTGAAAAAAATCCCCATTAAAAAAAAAAAATTACACACTAGTTATAAGAAAATTTTAAATCCGCATAAAGTACAGGGTAAGTCAAAATGAATATAGTGATTACAAACGGCTATAACTAGTTAATGGAAAAGAATTTATCGATAAAATTAACACAGAATGTAGACGGAACTCCAAAATTTTGTATACATACGTCATAGATGTTCTTTGTGACTTCCTTTGGTCACCATTTAGACGGTTGTCCATTTCACGCCATACATTCTGAAACATGTCTGCATTCACCGACGCAAGCGCATTACAAATGCGTACTTTGAGATCCTGCGATTTTTATCTATGGGTTTATATGAAAGACAAGGTGTATGTGCTTCTCATGCCCAAAACAACTGAAGAATTCAAAGTGCGCATTTGTAATGCGCTTGCGTCGGTGACTGAACAAATGCTTCAGAATGTATGGCGTGAAATGGACTACCGCCTACATGTTGTGCGTGTGGCCAAGAGAAGTCACATAGAACATCTATGACGTATGTGTACAAAATTTTGAAGTTCCGTCTACATTCTGTGTTAATTTTATCGATAAATTCTTTTTCATTTAATAGTTATAGCCGTTTGTAATCGCTATATTCATTTTGACTTACCCTGTATATTAGTGCTCAAGATATACTTAGGATTTACTTCCTGGGAAGAAAGGGTACCTTCAAAAAGACCCTTCATGCTAAAAAAAACTGTTAAAATCCCTACGCGTAGAGACAAATCCCTACAGTTGGTAACGCTGTGAACTTAGGATGTTATGTAATTTAAGACAAAATAGTTGAAAAATTCCCCAGATTTCTCCCCAAAAATTTCAAAAATCCCCTCGAAATTCCCCACAAATATTCGGTCCCAAAAAAGTTCCCTGAAGTCCAAAAAGTCCCCAAAATGGGGACAAAATCCTCAATCTGGCAACACTGAGTTACACCTTGATATAAATTAGTGCCTACTACTTTTCGGTGAAAATAGACCTACAGATGGCGTTGCTTTCCCGCTTTTTCTAAACATTGTAGTATAGGACAAAATTTCCTATGAGTGTGTCCAATGAGAATTATTTTTAAAGAGCCATTATAAAATTAAAAAGAATTATTTATAATCGTAATAGTCAACTAGGAAAAACTTTTGGACGCGTAGGAGCAACGTTTAGCAAATTTTCAGTATGGATATCTTTCAAAAGGACTTTTTAATACCTTTAAAACGAAAAGTTGAACCATTGATCTGTAATAATTTAAATCAAAGTTATCGACGTTTTTTCATTTTTTAAAAAAGAAAAAAATAAATAAAAATGCACTTTTTGAGAAATTATTTTGGGTTATACTCTTCTGATCTGAAAATCGTCTGCATTCATCAAGAAAGTAATTCTGAAAAGTAATAATTTTAATAAACGAATATGTATTGCGTGAGTTTATATAGGAAATTACAGAAGAAAGTTTTTTAATGGTCAAATCATACATATTTATTTTTAATCCCTTGAACGCATCTCATAAATCATCCACACAACAAATTTGGTGGCAATCCACTCGCACATGTTAGTTGCAGGATGATGTTTATAACAGAAGTTCTGCTATAACTACCTTATATTGTCGTATTAGAATGGTGTAAATGAAACTTCATTACGAACACAACACTAGTCCATATTACAACGAAAGTAGTTTGTAATATGTTGAATCATTTATAAACATAAATCTAATAAATAAAAAATACCTTTAGAGCTTTAATGACGTCAATTTTACCCTGCAAGTTTAATTTTTCACAAAGTTTTATATCAATTTTAATAGTACTTATGCGTGAATTTCTTTTCATTAAAAAAAAAAAAAAAAAAAAAAAAAAAAGATTAAAACCAGCTCGTAAACTTTTCTGAAAACAATTAAAAATTAAAATAAATTATGTATTTTTTGTCTAAAAAAGGTCTTCTTCAACTTTTTCGATACTGTCCGTTTCGATACTGATTATCATTAGTTTTCTTTTCTTTTTCTTTCAAAAAAAAAAAAAAAAAAAAGATTTTGATGAAATTCTGGCAAAAGCAGAATTTAGTTTAATACGGCAGACTCTTAATTTTTTTTTTTTTTTTTTTTTTCAAATTATAACATCTCTTTCAAATTATTTAATTATATTTTCGGTAAATCTTTGATTTCGATAAATGTCCAACCATCGTAAAACTGGCGACAACGTTTTATCCACAGATTGAGACTAATAGTCCTCCGTACTAATAAATAAATAAAAATGAAATTATGGAAGAATATGTTTGTGAAAATTTATAAATTTATGGATCAAAGTTGTCTCATCTTGAAGTAACAAATGCGAACAAAATGAAAATGATTTAAATCTCTCTGTTCTTTACAGCCCTTACTTTTGTGACATTAGGCATTTGTTTATGTCACACAAAATATTAATGGTACAAGTTCAATAGTTTTGAAAGGAAATTCTTCTTTCAATTTTCGTAAGTGTAATTTGTAAATGTCATACGTCTTTGATTATAAAGAATTGCTAACTGACAGCCATTTATTGTAATTTTTCATACCTCTGAGATCAGATTTAAACATCGGTATGTTTTCTGCAATGTTTAGAGTTATTTTACAAAATAAATAAATAAACTAATTAATTAATTAATTAAAAGTTTTTAATGCTCGATTCCATGCAAGTGTATTAAAAGAATATTAAAAATTTCTAATTGTAAAAAAAAAAAAAAAAAAAAAATGTAATTATATTTAAAAAAGAAAAGAAAATACTAAAAAAAAATTTTAATTAAAGACTTTTTCTATTAGCTTGATTCGCACTAAAAAGTATGAAAAGTTTAAAATGAAGTCTGCCCCTAAATTTTACACTTTAGCTAATTTTAAAAAATCTAATTGTCATGTCGAAAAACTTTTTGCACGCTGGATTCAGAAAAATCGCCCCTTTCATTCGGTAACGAATTTGTAACGATAGCACGGATATTTCTAATTAATTTTTCCTTTTTTTCCGTTTTTAACCAGGATTCGGCAGAAGGTTTATGACAAAGAATGCAAGCTATAAAAAAAAAAAAAATCTGGAGTGACTCCACTCGACTTTCCGAACATTGAGTAATTAACAGTTTTATAGATAAAGTAAAGAAAGAGGAGTTGTTAAACAAACAAAAGAGAGAAAACCATAATAGAGTGTTTGAGTATTTTTCTCCATATACTACACGATGTTTTATTTAACGCTACTGACCTTTTAGTCCGTAGATCATAATGATAAAGAACTTTTCGTTGTGTCCCTGTAAAAACCTATAAATGTAAAAATGTACCCTGTAAAAACAAAATGCTTATAGTTAGTGCAACAGTGATTTATAATGTTCATATAAATTTTCAGCTCAATTGAATAAGGCGTTTAGATGCTATCACACTTTTAAAAATTTGGTACCATAGGCCTTAATGATAAAGAATTTTTCTTTGTGTCCCTGTAAAAAAACTATAAGTGCTAGATTCACCAAAATCAATAGGTTTCGTACTATGGTGACTTACAATATACGTACTAACTTTCAGCTTATTCGAACAAAGCGTTTAGACGCTAGCGTGTTCACTCACACACATCCACGCACACATGCACACACATCCACACACACATACATACATCATCGCAAAAACAGTGAAAGCGGACTCATTGGACATCGAAACGCATAGAAACATCAAAATCTCAAATTCGAATTTTTGACATGATTACAATACTTTCCTCACTATAGTGTTCGGACAGTAAAAAGTCCTTAAAAATGGATCTGATTTAGGAAATAGTCCAATAGATCCATGTAGGTAAATCAAATGTTTGACGAAATGAACAAATTTTTTTTATACAGAAAATATGGAAAATTGATAGAAATATAAATTAAAAAGGCATTATTCGTAACCTGTAAATAAACTTTGTAAAATATATTCGATTTGTTTTAAAATGATAACAGTTAAGTGATATATGAGAAAAATATATATATAGGAGAAGAACAAGAAAAAGAAAAACTGTAAAAAGTAGGCCAAGTACACTAACGTCAGTAAATTCGCTACAAATAAAATAAGCTTAGTAAAATATATTCTGCAAAGATGTGTTTTGAATGTGTAAAACGAAGAAAAGATAGAAGAAGAAAAGAAAAAGTAAGTACATCTGCAAGGGAAAATACGAATAATTGAAGATGAAATATATTTTTTTTTAAAAAAAGAAAGAAAAAAAAAATATATTTACATTATAATTTATTTTGCACGCCCCTAAAAACAACTTTACACATCGATATGCTTTTGTGTTGTTTACATATAAATATATATATATAGGGGAGAGTAAGGTTGAATGGGATTCAGGATGAATGGGTCAATAGCTAGATTTTTATGTTTCGCAAGCACCGGAAACTTGATATTTTTTCTGATGTATAACAGTACTGAGGTCATTTATCAAGTGTAGTTTCAGAATTATGCTATCCATAGAAGAGCAGAAAGAAATTAAAGTGTCTTTTTCAGCTGTCAAAGTAAGTTTTTACTGATTCAATTAGGTAGTAATTAAGACGTTAACTATTTTAACTAAGTTAATATAACTCTTATATGATGAAAAGGCACAATATTTTATTGTGTTTAGGGTATTCAAGAAGAATATTCACAATTGTTTACTAAGCCTATAAAATTGTACACAAGAATTATATCAAAACAAACCTTAAATAGATTTTCAATATTTTTATAACCTGTAGTTCAGTAGTTATAACATGGAATTATAAAAGTAGCATGGATTTAGAGAAAAATAGATTGAAATTAATTGTTCTGTTTTTTGTTTGTAATAATCATGATTTAAAAAAAATTATAAGTTAGAATATTCAATGCAACTTAAATCAATAATTTAAAAAATAAATAAATTAATTAATAATAATTTTATTAAAATCACAATTTCAATCAAGTTAATTAAATAAATCATAGTGATTATTAATGTAATACAGAATAGAATGCTGATTTTTCCGGATCAGTCGGAAACAAAAACTTATCTGGATAATTGGTACTCTATTATAATAATTTATCTCTTTCTAGTGTCTTATTTATTTATTTAATTATTTTTAGATTAGATATTATTAGATTAAATTACCAAAACCTAGAGCACTAGGAACTGTGCGAATCAATGGACTTTTGTCTTTTGATGTTAAGTTGAGTCAATACATCAGTTTATGTTAATTTCAGTAAATTCATAGTGTGTAATAAAATCACATAAGCCAATTTAACTTTAAAAATTTATTTACTTTCCATTTTGTTTTCTTTTCCTTGTTAACTCCAGTCCTGTCCCATTCATCCCCATAGGTGGGGTTAAATGGAACAATGCACATGCATGTAAAAAAATTATTTTTAATTAAAAATTATAACTTTTTATTAAATTTAGTATGTTTATATGTAACGATTACTGAAGTGTACTTATGAGCAATGTTACAAAATTCTGAATTAACTATGGTGAACGTTATCAGTAAAATCATGAAAAACGTCCCATTCATCCCCACTCTCCCCTATGCATTCTTGTCTATGGTTTGTTATTTGCAACCAATTTCAGAACATTCTAAAATTTGCTGAAAAGGAGAAATTATATATAAATACTATATATACATATATATATATGCAATACTTTTTTTTACAAAAACAATTATATTTACATTAAGTAAACTTATTGCAGTCATTTTCAAAGTTGTGTAGGGGGGGGGGGATGCAGATAATACGCGGCGCTGTGTACTCCAAATTGTACAAAAAAATAAAGTTTTCTTAAACATATAACACGCCGATTAAAATCAGTAAATTATAATACCTATGTTCAAAAAGTACTTTTATTATGAACGAGCTCTTTATTATAAAACTCTTTTTGCTTCTATAACTCAAAAAGTTTCATCAGTATAATTTTAGTCATCTTATATTCTACAAAATAACAGAAAAAGAGCACATAATACCACATATCTTTTAGCAATCATGGTTCTAAGCACATTCCTAAACCTTATTCTTCGAATTCTTTCATCTTCATTTAGAACACACTTATCACAGTAATCTAAATGAAATTGATACTTTTTTCCCAAATAAATTGTTAGAAAATGATGAAGAAGCGTATTTCCAAGAAAAGGGTAAAGAAGAGTAAAGATAAGATATAAAAGAAATCATAAAACAAAGTAACTGTTATCTCGCTGGAAGATTACTCTTATCACATGTTACAAAGAATAGTTAGTAACGAAATTTAACTGGTTACGAAGTTTTGATAAAAAAAAAGTACTCTTACTTCCTTTGCAGAAAAACTGAAGAAATTTCCAAAAACTTCTGAAATCTTGATTAATAATAAAATGAGAATAAATCGTTTTACAGAATTATTTTATAAACATTAAATCTTGAAATATCAGTATTGCATTTAAAAGTTGTTAATAAAATATTTAATCAGAATTGCAATATTTGTTTCACGTATTTTTGATAAATGTGACTTTGAAAGTTATATTTGTTTTTAAACATTTTTTTTTTTTTTAATTGACGTAAAAAGTACAGGCTATTTAATTAACTAGAATGTTTAAACCAAAATTTTACAAAACTGCTACTTGATGCACGCCATCGGTTGTTGTAAACGATTTTGATAAAAAAAAATCGATTTCAAAATTTTAATCGATTTTATAAAATCGATACTACATCCATACTAAATCTACTACATCCTTTTCTTAACATTTAGAGAAGTATAACTTAGACGTGATTTTGTTAACTGTTTGAAGAAAAAAAACTGTACACCACACACAACAGAGCATTGTGAAATAATTTGAATTTGTATTTATTTATAATTTTATTCACAAGATTGGTATTTATTTATTCACTTTTTCCTTTGAAATGTTTTTGGTGACAAATAAGACACCTCTGATTTTTTTTCTTTTAAATAAAATATTTTTTTTTTTAATAAAGATAATATCAATCTTATTGTTAGCCGACTTCTTAAAAAATGAGAGACTGTACAACTCGACAAAAAAAGAATAAAACTTTAATCTGACTATATCTATTCAAATATCTTTAAGTCTATGCACCTATAATTGGAGAATAAATATTTGCTTATAGTAAAAACATTATACACCATATATTAAATTTTAATCACATTAAAAACTGAGACAGATAATATACACTAAAAATATACATTTTAAAACATTAAAAATACAAAACACAAATTTAAACGTTTCGAGCCTTTTACAGCTCCTCATCAGTAAAAAACATCAAATGTAAATGCTGAGATGAACAACAGACTTTCATTAAGTGAGCACAACGTACTCATCAGGAACTGCGCATGCCTCATTAAGTTAGATTAAAATTTAATTTAACTACGAGACGTAATGATTTTTAAATATTTTAAATACACCATATATATTAGGGATTGCAAGAGAGGAAATTCAAAAGTTATCGATCCTATATCAAGAACAATGAGAAATTAGTTATTTAAAATCCTGTAACGCACATTTTTCGATATCTTCGAAATTTTCGGTATCTTCGATATTTTCGAAATCTAAGCCTGTAGCAAATCTATAGTACACGTCTTCAATTTTCTTTCAATTACGTTCAAAACCTATCTGCAATAATTTAAATTTAAGTTGTCATATCTTTTATTAGTTTCTGGTTGCAGCTCTGTTCGGCAAGACAGTTCTCCAAATACTCATGATAGGGGCTTTTTTGGTGTTTTCTCTTTACCATTGCGGCCCACCAGCGGCCGAGCGGTTCTGCACTCAAAGCTGGTAGACGTGAGGTGCCAGGTTCGATGCCAGGTCGCGTTCGTCGGCCTAGCTGTTCGGAGTTTTCCATGGTTTTCTCCGAAATTGGCGTAAATATATGCTAGGACCCCTTAGAACGCCCTCCACGGAAGGCACTTCCCCTCAGGCCTTGTACCCTAGAGCAGTCAATCGGCCTTATTCCCAAACACATCTCTTTCCCATTGCTCTTTTTGGGAGTGTAGTAATCATCCAGCTCCTCCTTCTGCATCTCCTGCTTTGTGCTCTTTAAAAGCTCAGTGTCGCATTGGGCCACTATTCGGCAGAGAAGCTATTTTTTAATCAAGTTGCGGTCACTTGTGATTCCCAATATCTTCTCACCTGCCCCTTGTCATACTTTGAACGTGGTCTGGCAGGACAATTCCTAAAGGCATTTGCTTTGCTGGGTGTGATGTACTGATTCTCTGCCAAGGATTCTCATCCACGAATTCCAACGTGCTTTGAAATTCCAGAAGTGGATTGCTGTTTCTCTGTGGATGTTCATCTCTTCTGATTAATAGAAAAATCTCCAGGTCCAGTTTATTTCTAATCTCGTGTACAAGGATAGCACTATTATAGGACGAATACATATTTATAAATTTTCCAGAATCAGATTGCAAATTTCATCTTATTTATTAGTAATTAATTTCATACTTAATAATATTATTAATGTGACTTTACACTACTTAACATCGAAAAGGTTAAAACCGATGCGCGGTTGTCAAAGAAATCTGTAATAAGATTACAACAATACTCCAAAGCACAGAAATTCCAGATTGTTCATTTTAACACTTAATCTCCCTTAAAACAATGAATTGTCTATTTATATAATAAATCTTCGCGCCACCGACCTGTATGCTTCTTTCAGAACAACTGTAGATAAGCGCAATGTTATTTTTCTTCAAATTTAATAACTCTCTCCGAAAATAAGTTTTCTGCAGCAATTTATCCCAAACCTTTCGTAGCTTCGTTTGACATCCCATAAGTCTTTCGAGCTTCCAATCGAAAAATGGCTTCCGGTAATGCTTTTCGTATTGCAGTCCCTCAGTATGCGGCTCTACAATGCATGTTTACTTTCGGAGATTAAATTTTACGAAAAAGCTGTTACTCTAGTACACAGTGTGTGGATATTCCGAAAGGGCGATTGATCGCGTGAAACTCGATTTCCAAATCCATATTGAGTTTGTTCCCAGTGGTTTGGGGAAATATCTTTTACGCTGCTCAGTTTTAATATAAATAACGCCTGAGGCAGAATATATTGAAAGATAATTTTTTTGTTTGTTTGAATTTTTTCTCTATAAATGCTCTATAAAGGTTATTGGAGATATAAGGGTATTAGGAAAATAACTCTAAGCTGCACTGGAGTTTTATATACGAGGATGGTTTTCTTTCGAAAGGAATAGTTAACAATTTACTATTCAGTCTCATAAAAAATAAATAGTGCAGTTTTATTTTTATAGCTATTTTCAAAAATAGGCAAAAGAAAATGATGCGTTTTATGTAAGATCATTCCTTGTATTTTATGAATTTTTATGTATAACACAGGTCCATAAAAATGATGTTGAAAAACTTGATTTGATGTTTTTAGCTGAGCTTTATGTTTTTTGATGTGCTGAAACTGAAAATGCAGCCATATTTTCTCTATCATGTATAAATTTTTGTCAATACAAAGTGTTTACCGACACATTTTATTGCATACACTATCACAGTAATAGGTTGGTTGGTTGGTTGATAGGGTTTCACGTCGCACTACTACTGCGCAACTACAACAATAGGAATCTATGATTAATTAATCATGGAAACATATTATAAAACTTACCATATAATTATGTTGGGGGAAGAGTAATGAAAGAAATTATATAGGTAGGCACCCTGTATTGACAAAAATCTATACGTGATAGAGAAAAACTGGCTTCATTTTCGGTTTCAACTCACCAAAAAACATAAAGACGGACTAAAATTATCAAATCAAAATTTTTTTATGTGGACCTGTGCAATTGGTTTTTCTCATGTATTATTACTGAATAGTTTTTGACGAATAACATTTTACATATAAAGTTGTTTCGATGCACTTTGCACGTTTTTCAAGATGGCTATATCTCGGTATTTATCTAATGTAATTCTATATAAGATTATCATTATAATTAATTTGGCTTAATTTTGGTAATAGACCCATTCAAGTGGTAAAACTATGCCACAAATTTCATGACTTATGGGATAGCTACCCATATAGCGCACCTGCTACCCAGGATTTCCTTAGATGTCCTGGACAAGACAGGACATTATCATGTTATCTTGGGAATGTCCTGCTAAAATATGCTTCATGAGTATATTTCAAACTCTATAACATGAAATTTTACGAAATTACATGTGCTATCAGTACATTTCAACTGCTGGTGCAGAACACAACAGTGAAGAAACACCATGAAAATTTTAAACGCAGCGGGTTTCAGGAAAGTGTATCTGTCTTCATCAAGGAAAAAAGCAAAAATATCTACCGTTACCACATAAGAAGAAAATATCTTCGGGTTTTGCAGTTTTGTTGAAATTTCTCATGGTGTTTTCAAGACATGGTCAATGTTTCATACTTTTTTAGATAACGTATCCCGATTTAAATATTTATGTAGGTTAATGCTATGCTACATAAAAATTAATATTTTACCTCAGTTTATAGTGGGATTATATAGCTATAATGCACAATTTTCTAATGTCTTTATACAGTTTTTTGCATGATAGATAAATTAAAAGAAAAATGTTTATAGCAGCTGTATGATCCATGCGATAAGCTAAGTTTAAAATCGCACCGTACGCTCGCGGTGAAATACATTTTAGGTAAGAATATGTGCAGATTAACACTCACCTCACCGAAGTATTTAGACAAATTAAAACTATTTTGGGGTTGTTGTTTCTCAGAGAAGTCATTGGACATTCGAAATCCCAGAACACTCAGAACTTGGGCTTTTTGCATACAGAATATATATATATATATATATATATATATATATATATCTCATAAAAAACAATACTATTGTAAAAGTCACCCCGCCCAGCAAAAACTCTTACCTTTCTTAAGCAGCCAAAAAAAGGATTGATATCAAATTTCGCCGCCGCTATTTAATCCCGGGTACTCAATGCCCAGCTTAATGAAGATCTGCCAATAACACTGCATGTATCTTTCTAATAAATCCTAATCTCTTTCAACATTTCTTTGTTATCTGTGTTAGTTTTTTCGCTGCATTATAAAGTTATTTAAAGTATTTTTACGGCGGGGTGCGTAATATTATTTTAATCTTTACTAACTAAATTTTTTATTAATTAAAACTTCTACATAGGGGACGCACCCCGCCGTAAAAATACTTTAAATAACTTTATAATGCAGCGAAAAAAATAACACAGATAACAAAGAAATGTTGAAAGAGATTAGGATTTATTAGAAAGATACATGCAGTGTTATTGGCAGATCTTCATTAAGCTGGGCATTGAGTACCCGGGATTAAATAGCGGCGGCGAAATTTGATATCAATCCTTTTTTTGGCTGCTTAAGAAAGGTAAGAGTTTTTGCTGGGCGGGGTGACTTTTACAATAGTATTGTTTTTTATGAGATATCACTTCTTTTTGCAGGTTATGTATGTGCTTTTATAAATATAATACGTATGCATAAGAAAGGTAAGAGGTTTTTGCTGGGCGGGGTGACTTTTACAATAGTATTGTTTTTTTTATGAGATATCACTTCTTTTTGCAGGTTATGTATGTGCTTTTATAATTTAATACGTATGCATAATGAATATATTTGTGTAATATATCTATAAAAATCGTGCGTGTTATGCATAGATGTAAATATAGAGTTACAGATTTCTACATAGTATTAGTTCTTTTTATGTGATTTCTTTCTAAGAGGTTTAGTCACATTATAAAATGTCAATTTTTCGCATTTCTAGCTTGTTTCCGCGTTGAAAAAGATCCTTTCCGTTAAAAACACACTTTATCAGGGCACGTAATAGACTTGGCGATGAATTTGGTGACTTTATCGCACTTTGACAACTATTTTGACAATCTTGGTGAAAAAAAACCTTTATTATCGATAGACCCATTGTCTAAGCTGTAACTCGATTATTAAGTGCAGTTTCCACTGAGGTTGGTTGGAAGTCGTTACGAGCGGCGGTATTCAAAATCCTTTGATATGGTCAAGCTGTTAGAATGCTTTGACGTTTTGATTCGACCGGTTGGAAGTCCCTGGCTCTAACCCCGAGCAGAGATAATTGAGGGGGCAGAGGCAGATATCTTTGTCAATTTTGCATCCTTTCCTTTAAAGTAACTGCGAAATCTCATAAAAAAAAGGGTACAACTGATGATAAGACATTTGGCTCTTTGTGTCGGGAGCGTGATTAATGGTTTTTTAAACCTCGAAGTTCCAACTGCAATGGAAACCGGACTTTACGGAAGTTACTGTAAAATTCAGGATTAATGGCGGGCTCTAAAAGAAGTCCCGTTCCGACCACTGAGGTGAGTTTCTCGCTAAGACTTTACGAAATAGAAAGTTTTGCTTGACTAAGTCTCTACCATTAAATTGTAGTTTATTTCTGTATGTTATGACTATGGTATCGTTTGTACAGTGATTTATATGTTGTCAGCTGTTATTTAAGCTGCATTTTCTGGTAAAACTCAAGTTGATAATGGGTTTCACTAAGGTGACCAAATTTTTTAAACCCAATTTGAGGACAAATCATCGCAGTGTCCTCAAATTGAAAAGACATTTGAGGACAGAGTTAAATTATGCTTTAATTTGCGGACATTTGAGGACAAATTTATAAATTCGAGAACATTTGCCCTCAAATGATTTTCAAATTGGTAAAAATGTATTGTCACCGTGTTCTAAGCTATCCTGAAAGTTTCAAATGTCTAGCTAGTCGGGAAGTTAGTTAAAAATCGATTGCGAGCTTTGTGCTGGTAACGCTGCCGATGGAATCAGGAACCCGAAACAGTTCGCTAAAAGTATTTAAAAAATGCATTTTCACCGCGTTCTGAACTATTCTGAAAGTTTCAAATGTCTAGCTCGTCGGGAAATTAGTTAAATAAATTTTCTGCCGAATCATATAAATGCTGCCGAAGGCAGTAGAGACCTGAAACAGTTGACTAAAAGTGTTAAAAAATTTATTGTCACTGTGTTCTGAGCTATCCTGAAAGTTTCAAATGCCTAGCTAGTCGGGAAGTTAGTTAAAAATTGATTGCAAGCTTTGTGCTGGTAACGCTGCCGATGGCAGCAGGAACCCGAAACAGTTGGCTAAAAGTATTTAAAAAATGCATTTTCACCGTGTTCTGAACTATTCTGAAAGTTTCAAATATCTAGCTCGTCGGGAAATTAGTTAAATAAATTTTCTGTCGAATCATATAAACGCTGCCGTAGGCAGTAGGGACCTGAAACAGTTGACTAAAAGTGTTAAAAAACGTATTGTCACCATATTCTGAGCTATCCTGAATGTTTCAAATGTCTAGCTAGTCTGGAAGTTAGTTAAAAAGTGATTTTAAAATGTGTACTGGTAAAGCTGCCGATGGCAGCAGTAACCCGAAACAGTTGGCTAAAAGTATTATAAAAATGCATTTTCACCGTGTTCTTCTGTGTTCACCGTGTATTCTGAAAGTTTCAAATGTCTAGCTAGTCGGGAAATTAGTTAAATAAATTTTCTGTCGAATCATATAAACGCTGCCGAAGGCAGTAGGTACCTGAGACAATTGACTAAAAGTGTTAAAAAATGTATTGTTACTGTGTTATGAGCTATCCTGAAAGTTTCAAATGTCTAGCTAGTCGGGAAGTTAGTTAAAAAGCGATTGCAAGATGTGTACTGATAACGCTGCCGTAGGCAGCAGTAACCCGACCAAAAAACTTTTTTGATTGCAAAAGGCACTGGTACAGGTCAGAAAGAATGTCCATGCAAATTTTCAGCTCATTAGCTGCAGAACTCTAGACTCAATCGCCGTCAAAAGTTTTTGTCTTAACAATTACAAGAAGCAGAAGAAGAAGAATGTAACAGGGAAATTTCGGGTTTTCAAAGTTATATAACTCAGGCCCCTTAATTCGGAGCGACATGCAAATTTGTATGTTTTGTCTTAAGGGTATGCCTAAGGTCTGTGCAAAAAATCATATGTCTTGGGGATCAGGGAGCTGAGATACAGGCAGTCGAAAAGTACGAGATGCTATGTCGACATAATATACACTTGTAGCGTTCACCATTGACTTCCTACTTTGTAAATTTCATTTGTATTTCTCTTAATGTTTGTTTAGCTTGGCAGGTGTTTGTTTTAGCTTGGCGGGGCGGAACGCTACCGCGTTCCTTGATATATTTTTTACTTTTTTTTTTATGAAAAGATGAAAATGGTACTTTTATTACTTTCTTTTAAAGCTGCGGTGGCAAAACTTCGGCCCGCTTCTTTGGGCCGCAAGCAGACTAAAAATATTTAAAGTTTGATAGCTTTGGTTAACAGATCAAAAATTAAAATAAAAATTCGTTCTGAATTTTCGAAGTGAAAATACCTTACAACGATTATCGTAGCTAAAGAATCATACTATTATAATGAAATATTATTAAATTCATTATTCATTCTTCAGTCATAAATTTTTCACGATTCTATTCATAATTATTGAATGAAAAAATATGAATTAATGCATTCTGCTCCTAATGTTTACCCTGCCCTCCACAAAAAAAGTATATACCTAGGGGAGCGTGGAGCGGGTTGTAACAATTTTTAGAAAATTAAATATAGTGTGAAATGTATTTACGTTTTCCTGTTTATAACTCCTGTTTTTCATAGCATACATAATCATCTATCATATTCATAAAAAAAAAAAAAAAACATTCGTTAATGTTGCTAGTTTTAGCATATAAATTATTTTTTCAAAATTATTTGTCTGTTACAATTTGCCCCGGATTTGGGAATAATTGTAAAACACGTGGGGCAAATTGTAACGGATGCAAAGGAAAGGGAGCTCTAACATTAAAAATGACATTATTTAAAAATGTTTTTTGTTATCAATTATTTATTAATTTAATAAAAAAGGCAATTAATAACTAATATTATATTATAACCTTCTTTGTATAGAACAATGAATTATATCAAATGTATTATAGCAAAATAAATAGAAATTTAAAGATAAAATCAACATAGAAGTCAATCTTAGTCAGAGTTTAAAATTAATTCAAGCAAATGATATTTTGTTCCCTCTCATTCATTTAATGTGTGCTCACATTTTGCAAATTAAGCATTATACCCATTCTTCTGCCACAAAAAGTGTTTAGCAGAGCTCGAATTCCCCGCCCTTTTTTTAGGACGCTCTCACTATTGAGAAATTTCTGCTTTTTTCTCTACCACTATTTTTATGCAATATTCTCTAATTCATGATTAAATCGTGACTATAATTCGTGATTAAATAACCACGGCGCTATAATATAAAAGCACAGAAAATATTTCTAGATAAATATCGTTATGGCAAAGAAGCCAAAAAATTTTCATTTCTGAAAGTTTCTGGAAAATGGGTGGAGACTGCGAGCTCTGGATGTAGGTATCCCTACAAGCCACTCCTCTAACATGTTACAACTTGCCCCAAAATTTTGTTTCAACTTGCCCCATTGTATGATTTTGGACATTTTGTTTATTTATAAAATGTATATATATAACGATTTATACAAAAAAATTAAACATGCATTTTATAACTCAACACACAGACTAAATAAATAGCTATTAAGCATTTCTTGTATAAATGAACATACCTTTAATCAAAATTTACGAAATATTTTTTTCCCACTAATTTAGCTAAAATGAAGCATGTGTACAGAACCTCTCATTAACCATTTCTGTGTAGCATCGATTGTGCTTACATTATAAAGCGCGTCATAAGAATTATGTTTATACAAATATTTAATCACAAATGTTACAAACTATTTCGTAAAATGCGTGTTACTTCTTACCCCTGTGACAACTAGCCCCACGCTCCCCTACATGATTTATACATGCACAAACATATATATATATATATATATATATATGTATATATATACGGTAAAATAGATTTCCAATGGGATCCTAAATAAAATAGATTTCCAATAAGGTCTACGAATTGTTTTGCGTTGTACAGTCCTGTTCTAAAGGAAGGAAGCATTAGATTCGAGAAATTTTTCGAGTTCTAGTTTTTGACAGATTTACTCGTTTTGAGATAGTCAGAGTACGATTTAGTAATTTTTAGAAAATATCTATCTATACGAGCATGTGTGTATTGTGAGCGCTATATCTCATGGACTAATGGACGAAATCACAAAATTTTATATTAGGTTGGACCTTGATATAAATTGGCGCTGATTAGATTTTGACCCAGCAGGTGACGATGCTATATTGCAATTTCTCCCATTTATGGAAAAACTATATCTTTGTGTTTATGGTATATAAGTGCGGAAAACATAATATGTGAAACGCCCATTGTGAAAAACTATGCTTATCCAATATGGGTGCATGTCGGCTGACAAATGTCGTTACTAAACTATAATTTTTGCCGTTTGATTTAAGATTATATCTCAGCTTCTATAGTATATTAGTGCACTAAACTTGATTAAAGGGCAATTAAAAAAAAAAAAAAAAAAAAAAAAAAAAAAATACATGCTTATTTCATTTTAGATGCATATTGGCAGACAGTGTGACGCTACATTTATTTGTTTTTCGCAATTTTCTGAATGGCTATATCTCACCATATATTGTATAAAATTACACCAAAATGCATATATAAAATCTTTATTGTGCGAAGCTATGTGCTAGTGTAGTGGTTGAGACCAATTGATTACTCGAGGGTCTCAGGTCTGGGTGTGATGCGCTGTGGAGTGTGTTTCTAAGCAGTCCTAGCTCGTATTCATGCGAGTTTCGGAGAAAACCGAGAAAAGCTCCAAACGGCTACGATGATGAACATGATCTAAATTAAAAGCTATGTTTTTTTTTTTTTTTTTTTTTTTTTATGTTAACTGGTGGGTGGCGCTGTCATATGGAATGATATAAAAGAAAGTTTTGTGATGCCACAGCATAATAGTTTTTATTAAGACACTTTCCATGCCTTAATATAATTTTTAACAATATAAAATTTTTCTGTTTCATAGAGGATATAAAAATATTTATTCTAAGCCACTCACTTCAATAGCTTTTTTGGATCATAAGTAATCTGTTTGAATCTGTGGCATTTTTGTTATTTAAAATCTGTTTTCCAACAAAATTAAATTTTATTATATTTTGGTGATGCATTTGTATTTTAATGCTAAGCCAGCCAATGCATTAGGAATTGTCTTTGAAATGTACTTCAGTGATATTACGATATCCATAACGGAAGAAAATTGTATTATGTTTACCTTTTCCGGTGAAGGTACTGCTATTGATGTGAAAGTAGATTTACAAATATTTGTGTATATAAGGAAGAGGGAGGGGGGGGGGGGGAGGCGGTATTCGTTTTATTATCTTTCAAACCCTTTTAACTCAATAAATTTTAGTACAGTTTCAATAGTGATTCTATTTCATCGAGCTATCTTCCGTAGAATTTCATAAAAGATTTATTTGCAATTAATCTGTTTTATTTTATTTTTATTCCCATACTATTCAAAATAACTTTCTTAATATAAACTATATTTTTGTTTCAACAGAAAAAAAAAATCTGTCTAATAGAATTTTTATATTAATTCATTTGTTAGAATGGAATATTAAAAAAAGAAAAGAAAAATGAAAAAGAAAAAGAAAAAAGAAAAAATATAAATTGAAACCAAATATTAATTTTATAATTTTCTTTTAGCACTTTTTTAAGTGTCAATGAATTTGATTCACTTATTTGCATGTTTGTTCCGCTGCCTTTCTGCCTTTTTAATTTTGAGCGAGCTATTCGCTTTGTGGCCATTTATTGATAAGTATAGGACAGCAATGGTTGTGAAATCACTTAATTTTAAAATTGTTTAGTACAATTTCCTCACTTTTGAAAATTTCCAGAATGTATCAAATGAATTCTTACTAAAAATTCTGCCTTGAAATTGTATTTTATATTACTTATTGTTTTTTCTTTTCTTTTGAGTATGAACATTTTACTACAGTAAACAATTTGTGACTATATTGAAATTTTGAAATTGCAGTTACAAAATAATATAATAGTTTGTAAACATAATTAGAGTCTAAAATAATTTTGTTTGGTACACTCATGCGTCATTTCTATTTTTTTTTTTATTATTATTATTATTATTATTGTTATTATTAACACAAACACAAATGTACATACATCTAAATTCATAAAAAAAAAATTATGAAAATAGCAGAAGAGGGCCAAAAATGTTTTTGGAAAAAAGAAAAAAAAAAATCGAGTAGTTTTTTTTTTTTTTTTTTTTTTTTTTTTTTTTTTCAGAAAAGGGGGAAGAAATAATACTTGCTCAATATTTAATTATTTTAAAGAAAAAAATATTTTCCATTTCATAAATTCAATTTTCTTTAGTGATATGTTGCACCATGGATTTTCAAATAGTCCAACCTGTAAAAAAAATTTCCAAATATTTTTTACAGATTGCATCAGAAAGGAATTAGGTATTTTGACGAGATGCATTAAATAATATAATTTAACTATAAAAGAGTCGTAGATAAAATGAAATTTAAAATGTGTTTAATAGGAAGTCCTAGAATTTTTAATACACTTATTCGTGAAATCAATCACAACACTGGTGATTAATAGAATAATAATATTAATTTTAAATTTGAAAATTTGCATGCTAGAAGTCAAAATACGTATTGTTCAGCATTTCCGTTTTATCTCGTTTTTAAACGAGACACGAAGTTGTTGACTGAATAAAATAGTATTATAAATTCGAAGTCAAATCTCTGTTAGAACAGCATATTTGTTACTATACTGAGATTTAAATGATTATATCACAATCCAAGGCTGTATATCTATTTAATGTTTAAGAACTCGTGATTCAAAATAGTTTGAAATTCCTTTAATAAATTACCGGCAGTTTAGCAAATAACTTATTCAGAAATAATAAATTGACAGATCAGTCATGACCTTCTAAAAATCAGAACAAACAAAAAATAAATAATATAAAATAAAATAAAATATCTTTTGAGTCATAATGACGTCAATTTTACCCTGCAAATTTAATTTTTCACAAAGTTTTATGTCAATTTTAATATTTACGCGTGAATTTCTTTTCATTAAAAAAAAAATAAATAAAATCAACTCGTAAATTTTTTTTGGCAACAATTAAAAATTAAAATAAATTGTGTATTTTTGTCTAAAAAAGGGCTTCTTCAACTTTTTCGATACTGATTTACAACCATTTCGATACTGATTTACAACCATTTCGAAACTGATTACTGATTATTATTAATTTTCTTTTATTTTTCTTTCAAAAAAAAAAAATACTATTTGATGAAATTCTGGCAAAAGCAGAAATTTATTTTAGTAAGGAAGACTATTATTATTATTATTATTTTTTTTTTTTTTTTTTTCAAATTATAACATTGCTTTCACATTATTCAATTATGTTTTAGATAAATTTTCGATTTCGATAAATGTCCAACCATCGTAAAACTGGCGACAACATTTTATCCGTAGACTGAAACTAGTAGTCTTCCGTACAAAAAAAAAAAAAAAAAAAAAGAAAAAAGAAAAGAAAGAAAGAAAGAAAATTGAAGCAGTTGATACCAAAAACTGTTAAAAACATAGCTATCAGAAATTTGCCCAAAATTACAGTTGAAACCTGATTATCAAAAACCGCTACACACAGAATTATACAAAAAGCAGCACTTATTTAAATACAATGTCATCAAGCAATCACAAATGCATTTATTAAGAAAAATTGAGCCCATTAAATACGTTCAAACACCTTGTGGGAATAAAATTAAGCTGGATGGTAGATTAAAATTATTTTCTGACCAGTTACAATTTTATTTATAGGGTTTTTATCGAACAGGATCTATTGAAAACTCACACTTATATCTTTCATACATCAAGGTATTTCAGTAAGGGAAATCTATCTAAATAAATAGAAGTGTCTGTTTGTGTGTCTGCGCTCTGGTGCTCACACTACTGATCACAGAGCTACAAAATTTGGCAGATGGGTACCTGGAACACTGTAGGTGTGATTTTTGATATTTGATCATTGATATTTTTTCCAGTTTCGAATTTGAATATTTTTTAATTGATTTTTTTTTTTTTTTTTCGATTTTAAATATTGGCTTCTATGTTTCATTTTTATAAAGTTTATTCTTCCATTTCAATCGTCTGCGTATCTTAGCAACGGCTATTACACTTTTTATTTATTTATTTATATATTTCATCCATTTGAAGGCGAAATATTTTTCTTTCTTTTTTTAATTTAATATATTTCTTGAAAATCAAATGGTAATGCAGTAGAAAAAATTGTTATATTTATGTATAATTTTTACAGTGGAACAACTTTTAATTTTTCATTTTTTAAATTAATTCCTTTGAAAGAAAAACTTATTTTTTCTTTTTAATTTGTAGTATTTATCGGAAGAAAATGGCAGTATATAGTAGAAAGGATTAAACTGATTAAATTTCAAGTTTAATATATATATATATTTTTTTAATTCCTTTTAAAAGAAAATCGACTTTTTATTTTTATTATATTGGTCAGAATCATATGGCAACACAGTGTAAGGAGCGAAGACTATACAATATATGGTTTAAAAACTAAAATATTTAATAGATACTGAGATACAATCATCCTTTAAAATCGTAGTTCCTAAATAACAGCAGATCCACAGTCGTCGATAAATGCCCAAACTGGAGTGCGCCGCAAAGACCTTTGTGTAGGCAGTGGGAACCTGGACTTGATGCAGTACTTGCAGTACAGCCTGGACTTGCAGTGTGTGCGGGAAAAGAGATAGCGTAGGCAGCGGGTTCCCAAAGGGAGGTTTAGAGCAATTTCAATGTAGGTAATTTTTGTTTAGTTTTTTATTTGTAATGTGATATAAAAATAAATAGTGATTCAATTTTTTTTGAAAATTCATTTAAACATAGTGACCAGCAAAGCGGGTGTAGCCTTCTAGTATTTAATATATTGAGGTTTCTCTATATTATTAAAATTCAATTTTAAATTTACATTTCGTAGCTTACACTGTTAAAAATGAACTACTTAAGAATGACAAAATGAGCCTCCTCATACCTTTTAGAGAAGATTTTTCTCAAAAAAATGCGGCAGCCGTTGCTTTCTCAAAAATGAGAATATTGGTAAAAGTAAGTATAATTATTAATAATTTAATTTCATGAAAGGCGTTACGATAAACGCTTTTGATTTGTTTTATAAATTCCTTAAATAATGTACACTGTTAAAACACACTTCTGAAAAAAAAAAAAAAAAAAAAAAGCATCATCTTCTCATTTTTGAGAAGTTTCATTTCTTACAATTAACTTCTCTTTTTTAAGATTTTTTTTTTTTTTTTTTTTTTTTTTAATCTATTTAATCCTATTCACTCTTGTAATGATATAACGAAAGTTGTTTCGTTTGTAAATGCCGTGTTTTCGAGGTAAAGCATTGGGCTACGAAACCAGAGATTGTGGGTTCGATCGGAAAATTGGTTAAAAAGGGTTATTGTTTAAATCTAAATTATTTATTTTTCATTCATTCATTCCGTAATTATGTTAATTATATTTATGTTATTGCTCATTTAATGTTATTCAATTTCTAGACTTTTTGAATTCTAGAAAATTCATTAATTGTATGCAAAGCGATGTAAAATTCGAAATGTATAGTTAAATGAGAAAAAAAAAAATGTCGTAAAGATGAGAAGTTCCTAGTCGGAGCTATTATAATAAATGAAACTTCTCCAAAATTTCCGAAAATTATTCATCTATTTCATTACAAAAAATAGTTTTGAACAAATGCCCTTTTTTGTAACAGGTTGGTTGGTGTGATGGAAGATTTTTATTTCGAATTAATCTTAAATATTTTTGCAAAAGCTAATTTCTTATGCTTTTTTAAAAAACACTCAAGTGAATCGTAGCACCATTTGTAAACTAAATGAGTTGTAATTAATTTCGTAAAATATTCTTTTTTAATGGAAGTATTATATTCGGTCCAAAAATAAGGTATTGAGTTTTCACCTGATTTACATGTTTTAAGGTCGTATGAGTCCAAAAAAGGAGTTTTTGGCAATTGGTCAGTGTGTGTGTGTCTATGCATGTGAGGAGTCTTCTGACTATCATATCGCCAACTAATAAAGATAGAACTACGAAACTTCAGAATTGAGACAGGCCTGGTGTACAGATGAATTTTCCATATTTTGGTGAAAATTGGATAACTAGAAGTGGGACCGTATGTCCGTATCTCAAAAACAGCTCTAACGATTTTCTTCAAAGTTGCTTTATAAACACTCTATTAGATGTCCTTTCGAATGATATTAGTTGGGTTTTTTTTAACTCACTATATAAACTCTGTTTTATGTCTTTACACGTTTATCAACTTTCTCTTGCATGGAAATTTTTAGGTGTCAACTTCGTTAGGTCAATTGTACGTCTTCTGATCACATAATACGTGTAATAATACGTGCACATAATACGTGTAATAGTGCGTAATGAAAGTCGTGTGGTTGTTTCATGCCAGAATTTCTCATCTATTTTACCATGTTTTATTAACTTCTATTCTTGTTTGTTTGTTTGTTTGTTTGTCTGTTTGTCCGGTACAAATCTTGCAATCGAATTTTAACTAACTTCCCTACTAGCTAGACATTTGAAACTTTCACAGTAGCTCAGAACCCGATGACAACACAATACTTCGAAGTCCGATTTTCGAATTTTTGATTAGTTTTTTTTAATAATTAATTAAAATATGAGAATAATAACATCTTAATAGCGTTAAAGTAGCCATTAAAATATTAGCTATAATTTAATTGTCGCCAAAAAAAATTTACGAGTTCATTTTCTTTCGACCTAAAAATCAATACATTTAATTAAACGTGAACGTTAAAAAATTGTAAAAAGTTAAATTATACATCTCACAAAAATTGACGTCATTATCGCTTTAAAAATTTTATGCGAATTGATAAGAGCTCTATGATTCATCAGAAAATTTAAAACATGGTACATAAAAAGTTTTTTTTTTTTTTTTTTTTAATCTTATAATTATTTTGTATTATTGCTACAAATTATAAACCATTTGCCATACTATATCTTCAAGTGCTTGGCGCGTTTATGGTAAATATTTTTTTTTGTGTGTGTGTGTGTGTGTGATTAAGAGGGAAAAATTATTTATTAATAAATAATTTTTTGTCAAATATTATTTCTAACATTTTCAACCATGAAAAAGGAATTTAATAAACTATTTTTTGATAAAGAATACATGCTCCAATACTTTATCTTATTAGATTTCCTTCACCAACTCATCCTTTTTACAAAACAAAGATGTTTTCTGTAATTGGTTTATTATATAAGCAAAAGTATAAAATTTGTACTCATTTAACTATTCTTTACACTAAAATAGTTCCATTTCAGTAACATCTTATTACGAAACTTTACAATCTGTCCTTTCATTCATAAGTTAGAAGACATATTTCTCTCTTTCATGCATTCCATAAACATCTTTATAAGATCCCCTTTCAGGTCTTTTCTTTCTTTCCGATGCACAAAACTGCATTAAAAGAAGAAGAAAAGAAAAAAAGTTTTCGAAATAATAATAAGTCTGTTATCATAAAGATTGACTCTTGGGATTCTCAATGACACGAAAAATAAGAAAATATGCAAATAATCTTCGCAAAAACAAGACAGTATGTTTCGATAAAAATATTTGAATTGTTGCAAATTGAATTCCGAATTCTTCTTTTACATATATACTTTTTAAAAAGTACTTCGGCATTTTATATTATTGTGTTTGAGTTGTATCATGAGATTATTTAAATGGGTATTTGTTTATTTCTCTAATCACGTGACAAATAATCTTCTTTTTTTGTTCCAGTTCATCAAATTCAGATTTGAAAAACACAAAGAAATTCAATATTTGAGAGGAAAGACGAAGTTTTTATATTATCATTTTGCAGTTTGTTCAGTAATTTTAAATATGTTTTCGAAAAATTTCTTATAATGTAATTTTTCATTCTTCTCATATATGAGTAAAAGCTTTTTTCATAAATAATACAAAAACGATTATACTCCTTAGATGTATTTTCAATAACTAAGAAAGTTTAATTCTTTTTATTTCTTTATCTTTCTCTTTCTTAACATAACTCTTGTGCTTGTACCTTAAATAAGCAGAAAAAAATTCTGAGATTTATTATTTATTGTCTGCTTTTTATGCTGTAATAGGATATCGTAAAAACACTCCCGGAAGAATCACAGTCAATTTCTGGGTAAAATAAACAAAAATGACATAGGGTAAGTGCACCAGAGATTGACACTTTTAGAGCAATCTCTGATATTTTAATGTTTTAGTCATCAGAAAATATTTTTAGAAATCTTAAGTTAGTACATATGGCATAAAAGACATTCAGAACCACGTTAAAATATATACATTTGATAACAATTATTATTATTATTTTTTTTTTTTAATGAATTTTTATTTGACACCCACTCGGTGTTCCAGTAATTGACACTGCCAGTTTTTCATTTTATCAGTAATTGGCCCCCTATGTTCCAATGTTTGACACTGCTAGTTATTCATTTTATCAGTTATTAGCACCTCATGCTCCAGTGTTTAACATAAAATGTTAAAATTCTTATATGTAAAATATATTATTTTATTATTTTTATTAATTATTAATTATTTCGGGATAGATGTCAATTACTGGAGCATGCCAATAACCTATTCCAAAAAATATTTTTAAAAATAAGGATCAGTACAATCATGGTTATTGTGTTTTGCATGTGTCAGGTATTAGCACGATAATTACTATTACAATTCGTTATGTGCACCACACATTAAAAATTGTTAAACAGTCAACAGCCCAATCAAACCAAAAGTGGACCCAGTGCCTGCCCAGGGCATTTAGGCTTCCTACCTAAAATTTTCTCCATACTTTTTTTTTTTCACACACTTTGGAAAAAAATAAAAACGTAAAGGATTTTTTCTACTATTTCACCCAAAAATGCATACTTCAGTAAAATTTTACCTTTGTAAAACTTTTAATTTTGTATTAAGAAGTAACATTCTAAATGCTATTTTTAGGAGCATTTTTGTATATTTTTGTATATTTTTGTATATTTTTAATAATTATTATTATTATTATTTTAACTAAATATAATCAAAATTTTGTGCTCCTAAGTCAAGGGTCCCTGGGCCACGGCCAAGTTGACCCGTGCGTTAATCAAGCTATGGCAATCATAAATCTTTAATACGGTCTCTTATGTAATGAAGCCATATATCACATGCTCATGTAAGCCATTATTAAACACTTTCACATAATTCTAAGTGTGTTTTCTCAAAAAAAAAAAAAAAAAAAAAAAACTTGTGGTTCTATGTGCAATAATTTTTGCTCCGAGAGAAGAAATATAAATGCTCCCACACCTGACATTATTACTCCTCACTAAGTTAAAATTCTAAATTGACAAAGTTTATTACTGTATAAGGAAATAGTAGTATTAACTATACATATTTGTTCAAGCGAAAATAATTTTAAAAGAACATAAACTAGTTGGCATAGGTGGACTCTGCTCAGTTCCCCATCATATTTATGTTCTCATAAACTTCTAGTGGGAGACATATTATAATCTTGTTAAAAGAAATGAATTTGACCAAAGCTTGATACACTGACAGTATAAAATCCCCGCCTAATAGGCTATCCACCGTTCACTTCGATATATTTATCTTATTCTAATCTATTAATTTATTTTATCAGGGTCAATTCTGTTGTTTAGTTTTCATGCTACTATTTCCAATGCAATAATCCTCAAAATTCATATTTATATGAAAAATTTACAATTTCGCTATGTTGATAAAACCATAATTTACGAGTAATTTACGAAATTTCCTATTAGAATATTTATATTCAATCATGTTCAAACAAATATCATAAATGTAATTTTGAAGTTGTCTAATGTATTTATGATCCTCAAAATGGAAGTTTATGCTCAATTTTGCCTTATTCTGCCATTTTAAGTAAATCGTAAATTCCAAATAACTTACTAATTTTTTAAATTGGAAAAATCATAGTCTATGATAGCCATGCCAGTATTCAAAATAATATTTAAAAAGTGGTTTGACATCTTTACGATGAAAATATCCCTCAAGATTGACGTTTATGTGAATTTTGCTCTATTCTGCCATGTTAAGAAATTCGTAAATTTCCAATAGCTTACGAAATTTTTATATTGGAAAATTCATAGTCATTAATATTCATGCCAGTGTCCTAAATAATATTTCAAAAGTAGTCTGACATCTTTACGATGAAAATATCTCTAAAAATTGACGTTTATGTGAAATTTTGCCCTATACTGCCATGTTAAGAAATTCGTAAATTTTCAATAACTTGCGAAATTTTCAAAGTAGAATATTTATAGTTACCGATGTTCATTTCGGGATCAAAACTTATATTTTAAAACTGGTCCGACATTTTTACAGTAAAAAGTTTCCGTTTAAGTGAATATTTGTCCTATTCTCCCATGTTAAGAAAATCGTAAATTTCTCATAATTTACGAAGTTTTTTAATTCGAATGTTGCAAATGAATAGGGTTCTTGACAGTATCGAAAGTAATATTTTAAAACTGATCTGACCTCTCTGCGATCCTTTGTTCGTGAGATATCGTGTTAACAGACTAACAAACTAACGGACTGACACACTAACGGACACCCTACAGACAGACACCATACAAATTTTGTCATTTTCGAATTCCTCACACCTGAAAACGTATAAAAAAGTCAAAAAACCGAGGTCGAAATTTTTCACGATTACCTAAGTTCCCCATACCTATAGTATGATGGGGAACTAATAATTTGTTTTTAAGAAAATTTATTTGGTATCATACGTTTAACGCATTTATTTTCTTTTCACTTTCATAATGTAAAAGGAGGAAAAGTTGATTTTGCACCGTTTTGCGTTTTTCGTAACGAAGAGGGAGTAAATCTTCTACTTTGAAAATGTTTTGTGATATATACTATATATATATATATATATCAAGATCATTAATAATAATAATAATAAAATTCTTAATTGCAGTAGCATTTGCTTTGAAATGATCTGCATAAAATACTTTTTGTGATTCAGTTTATAAATAGTAATTTTATTTAAAACCATAATATGTTATTACTAATTCTATCTTAAGTAAAAAAATAGAGTGAAATTGTACTATTTGTAAAATTACAATCTCACTAGTTTTAAATGTAAAATGCGTTATTAAATTCTTTAAACCATTTTATCTTTCTACAAAACAATTTATACACCTGACTGATTATTCCAGCATAAATTGAACGATTTAATTTACTCAATTACTAACGTACAGAATTATTCAATTATTACAATTTATTAGATTATTCCTGTTATCAGACAGTTAAAATTTATGATCATTGTTATTATTAACATAAACATTTTAGAACATTTCTTTCTTTCAAATTACTCCTTTTTGTTCTTTTGAATTCATAAAGTTAAACCAAAAGAAAAAAAATTTGACAAATTGATAAATCTGTTATCAGGAAGATTGAGTCTTTAAATTCTCAATGGCGCACTAGGAACGTTAAAAATGCAAATAATTTTCGTCAAAACGAGATTGTTTATTTCAATAAATGTATTCGAAATGTTTTAAATTGAATTTAAATGTCATCTTTTACCTGTTTTCTAAAAACAATTTAGAGTTTTATGTTATATTTTGAAACGTATTAGGAAATTTAATCAAATATGTATCTGTTTGTTTACGTGATATATGATAAATATCTCTATTCTAATTCATCAAAATTTAAACAATATACAGGTGTTGGACAAAATGGAAACACATTCATTTTTTTACGTATTGTTTAGAAAAATACTTAATGTGTTGTACCTGAATTTTGGGAATAAAGAAAATATGTCATTCTTCATATTTTCCAGCAAAGATTTTGTCACAAATGTCTTTAGGGGGCGAATAACAAATCGAATAAAATGAAAAGTATTTGTGATCACCTTGTATCTGGAAGTACGTCCATTCATCTTCAAATTTTAGATGTAGTTATAAATGTTATATTTTATGCGTGTGTGGAGTTTTGTGAAGCTAACTAGAACATTTAAAGAGTGTGCAAAAAATTTTCGAAAGTTTTTATTTTATAACTCTTGAAGTTTTTTTTTTTTTTTTTTTTCATGAAACTTTCAGTAAACATGACAACATATGCCTAAATCATTATACTATACACTGTTAAAAAATTTTCTGTAAATTTACAGAGAATCTATTGGTAATTAATTATATTAAGTCTTACGTAAATTTACAGAGAATTATAAAAAAGAGATTTTGTCAAAATGCAGAGAAACTATTCTGTAAATCAATCATAGTCTCTGTAAATTTACATAGATCAAAATATTCAAGTCTCTGTAAATTTAAATCTGTGAAACATCATAGTCTCTGTAAATCTACATATGTAAAAATATGCAAGTCTCCGTAAATTCGAGCATGTAAAAACATATAAGTCTCTGTAAATTTACCATTGTAAAAATAACGACGTCTCTCTAAGTTTACATATGTAAAATCATCTAAATCTCTGTAAAATTACATATGGGAGAGTATCCAAGTCTCTGTAAAATTACATACGTAAGAACATCCAAGTCTCCGTAAATTTCGTATATAATATTATGAACATCTCAGTAAATTTATCCATGTAAAAATACCTACTAATATTTGAAGGCCCCATCATTGGCTGAGAAGCTCTGCTCTCAACGTTTGAAGGCGGAAGGTGCATAGTTCGATCCCAGGTTGCGATTTTCGACCTACCCATTCGGAATTTTCCGCGGATTTCTCCAAAACTTGTATAAATATGGAATAAGACATCTTAGAAAGACCTACACTTACGGCTATCCTCACAGGTCTAGAAACCTAGCACATCCAATCGGCTTTAACTAACGCCGATTAAATATTAGTATGTTTACAAGCGTATCGAAGACACTCTAAACAGGCATATACTTAAAATAAATTCCATTATTATCAATTTACAAGTACAAAAATATCCAACAGTAAGTTTATCTTCATGAATATAGGTAATAATCTAGTAAATACGTTACATAAGTACAGATTCTTATTCAACTTAAGGAAAAGAAACTTAAAGTTGGATGTTTTTGCACTTGTAAATTCATAGCTTTGGGATTTATTTTAAATACGCGTCAGTTTAGAGTGTTTTGAATAGGCTTCTAAATATATTAATATTATTGTGGTGGTAAAATCACATTGGTTACTCCAGAGTTCTAGGCCTGTATAGAATGCCTTATGTGTAGGTCATTCTAAGGTGATCTATCCCTTATTTACAAAAGTTTTTTTAAGAAAACCTTGGAAAATTTCGAATGGGTAGGCTGAAAATCTCAACCTGAGATCAAACTTCGCACCCCCCACCTTCAAACTTTGAGATAAGAACTCCTCGGAAATTGATGGAACAAGAAGACCAGACTTTAGTATATATATAGACATGCTATATATGTTTTATCAAAACTATATTCAATTTCAGAGGTATAAAGTTGGTTAAGCTTGTATTACCTTTGGTAGGATTTGTAATGACGCGCTTTAAGTCATATGTAGAATATGACTCAATAGTGAAAGATCTCACAGGTCTAAATCTAAAATATCGATTTGATAATTATGACTGATATTGATGGTTTTTGCTCGGCTGAAACCGAAACTAGATTTTACTCTATCACATATTTTTATCAATACAGGGTGCGCTGTTTTTTTTCCCCATGACTCTTCCACTAATATAATTATACGGTTACTTTTATAGTATGATTCCATGACTGATTACAATTAATCATGGAATCATACTAGAAACTACCAAAAGAGAAGGAATTGTGTCGGTAGACACCCTGTATTGGCAAAAGCTATGTGTAACAGAGGAAAATTGGCTTCTTTTTCGGCTTCAGCATATTAAAAATATAGGTATCAACTAAAATAAATTTTGCCAACAGTATATTTGTAGATCTGTGTTAACAACCTAAGTTTCTTTCATTCAAAACATACATCCACTTTGTAAATACACTTTAAAAAAAATATTTTAACAAGTATATGTATATATATATTACATTTTGATTAGATATTAACTTAAAACAATTAAGAATGTAATTAAAACACTAACCGTTTAAAATGCATTATGCTCTTAAAAAGGTGTAAACTTTCTAAATTGGGGGGGGGGGGAAGGAAGAAGTACTAAAAATTTGTACACTACCTTTCCGTAATGACCGTACACTTTCGATTTCAGACATTTTTAAAAGTATTTCAAAAAATGTTAAACAAATCATTTTCAAACTTCAGAGGTGTGAAAGGAGGACCGGTAAAAAAAATTAAAGTAAAATGAAAGTATTTGGCTTCACTCTGTAATAATTAATGCTTGAAATACGATCTGGTAGTAGCATGTGATTATAGTACTCTTTCTCATAAACTGTAAGTTTATATGTCGCTACCGCATATAATCAGGGAGATAAAGGTTTCTTTAAAAAATTGCAAAAAAATTTCCATTTTTTTTTTAGCTATAACACGCAAAGTATGAAAAGACAGTGCAAAGTTATTTTCAGGAAACTCGACATACAATAATAAACACTGCATACTGCAATCACAATGAAAAAAATATTAAATATCTAATGAAATATGAGTATTTTTACTAAATTTCTAACTGCGCATACGTAAATGTTCAGAGACATTTCCTTTTCAAAATTTAACAGTCAAACTTATTGAGCTACTTATGTAAAAACCACAAACAAAAATCGTGTAAACTCAAAAAGCTCTACGTCATAGAATAAACTGAATTTCAGTTGTTCCCCAACAAAGAAATTGTTAAGAGGGCTTTCCCAATATTTATTTACAATCACAGAAAATTGCATTACCGTTCATCGAATTAAAATAAAAATGTGAGTAAAACTCCTTATACTTCAGCGTTTCTTCGAGAGAAACTGAAGACCAGTTCATTCTTTGGCGTAGAACTTTTTGAGTTTACACAATACTTGTTTGGAGTTTTTATATAAGTAGTTTAATGCATTTGGCTACTAAATTATACAATTAAAATTTAGCTAAAACTTAGTCATACGCAGTTAAAAATTATTTAGTAAAAATGCTCACATTTCATTATATATTTAATATTTTTTTCATTCTGATTGCAGTATGTTGTTTCTAATGTTGTATATTGGGTTTCCCGAATATAGCTTTGTACTGGATTTAATACCTTGCATGTTATAGCAAAAAAAAAAAAGTTCAGCAATTTTTTAAAGAAATCTTTATATCTCCCTGATTACATGCGGTAGAGACTTAAAAATTTATACAGAAAATGAGGATGAGCCCCATAATCATGTGCTACAGCCAGATTGTATTTCGAGCATTACTTTACACTGGGTGATGCCAAATACTCTTATTTTTCTTTAATTTTTTACTGGTCTTCTTTTCACTTTTGGCACAAACAAATAACTGAAGTACATGAGGTACAACATGTTTTTTACACTCCTGAAGTTTCAAGATGATTTGTATAGTACTTTTTGAGTTATTTTAAAACGCATCTGAAATCGAAAGTGTCCGGTCATTTATGGAAAGGTAGTGTAGTAAATGAATTTGAATTTTTAAACACATTGATTTTTATATTAGCTGAAGAAAAAAAAATTACTAATTCATTTCCATATAAAGGTCTCTCTAAAAACTATGCATACAATTTTGGTAGTTTATTAAAAAAGTAAATTTGTGCAACATATTAATGCAATGCATAACTTGTCACTTAAATCAAGACTAACAAATTTTATGCAAATTTTATTTTAAACTGTAACAAATTTTGAACATTTTTCAATATTCTGTTTTCAATAAAATTGGTTTCTAAAAGTTATTTTATTAGAAAATAAAAATTCTCATTTCAGATCAGATTTCTAATACGTAATCGTAGAAGTATAGGAACATATTAAAGGTTCGATACCTAAATAATGTCATTTTTTATAATTAATTCATTGCAATGTGCAGAATAATTTCCTTAATTAGTTCAGTTTCTGGGGCATAAATATTTTTAAATAGACGGCAAGTGGAGAGAAAATGTTCGTACGTATTAAATAGTATATAAAGAAATATAGAGCCTTCAATATTTTTAAATATTAATTTAGGGTTCAATGCAGATGAAAATCTGGTACTCTTTTGGTTTTCGTCACTAGTTCCATAAATTCAAATTTTTAAAATATATAACTTTTTATTAAAGAAACCATTAGATTATTTTGAATTAAAAATATTTTGACTTTTTTTTTTTTCTTTACAAAAACAAATTTTAAAACATTTTTCTTCTACAAAATACGATCTAAAGAAGAAACAAATTCTACGCTTTTACACATGAAAGCAGCATCCTGGTAATTTACTAGAATCATTGCAAAAAGCTCACTAAGAAGAAAAACATCTTTGCTGCAAAGAAAACATACAATTAAAAATAATTAGAAAATAAAACATAGTGAATTAGATTTAAATTAAACTTTATTTTTCTAACACAACGCTGAATGTATCTTGTTTTTCTAAATGAGATTAATAAAAGATAAATGGTGAAAAATTCTTTAACAGGATAAATATTTGGTATTTGTAAATGTCTTTGATGAGGGTATTTTACGGCATTTTCTATTTTCATATTTCTTAGACAACTTGTTTCGCTTCTTATATCAGGATCAATTTCTATTATAACTAGAAAAAAAGAAAAATGATGAAAAATTACTATTGTAGGAAAACACTTTAACTATTAATTTTTAAAACAAATCTGCATCCTATGACATTTTAAGCAAATAATGAAAAGAAAGGATTGTAATTCCATGGCACTAAAAAAAAAAATTAAGTATACATAAGCGAATTTTAAAGTGTATCTTATATACTCCATCTAAATAGAATCTAATAAAAAAAATCATCTAAAGAAAATAAAAGTAGATATACATAGTATTTTAAATCATTAATACAGGAAAAAATCACTTATATAATGAAATCATACGATATTTAAGCACCATTTTATGAACGCCAGTGTAACAGGAATATTTTTGAAGTATTTTATATTAAAAATCAAGTATGAATTGGATTGGATTTGGGAATAAGGCCGATTAACTGCTGTAGGTCTTAGGCCTACTTTGAAAAGACTTTATAACCGAGCTTTTAAAAGACTCCCCCCCCCCTTCCTATATGAAATTTTAAATTTTGCCCCTGTGTTCCTCTCCCCCCCCCCCTTTTTTTTTCTTCTTTTTTTAACAAATGTTAGAAACTGGGGGACTCGGCCTTAGTTCCAAGCACTCTCTTAACTTTATAATACTCCGAATTAAAAACTGTCCAGTTATTAAAATCTTCCCCTTACAAAGAAGGAAAAGAAAAAACATGTTTAAGAAAAATTATTTCTGTCAATGCAAAAACTTATCTGAAAGTTTTTTGACAATGCATTATTAAGCAGAATCTATTAGCAGCGCTGCCAGATTTGGGGACTTTTTTATTCAACATTCACCTCTGAATTTTTATTGTAACAGTTGCTTAATCACTTCGAAGAATAATCGACTATTATATGTATGTCCAATTCCCCTTCTCAAAATTATTGGTGATAGTTGAATTAAAAAAGTCCCCAAGTCTGGCAACACTGTCTATTAGCTATATTTCAGTGAAACTGTATTTTTAAATTGCAGTTGCTCCACAATCGTCTGCGTCCGCCTCCCTACATAAACATGTAACCGCAGTCTTGGCATGCTTTTGATTATGGTATATTCATCCAGGATAAATCAAAAATACAGTTGGATTTTGTACTTAAAAGTAACGTTTTATGTGGATCGGTTATTTTGAGATATAAATTAGTCCGCAACATATAGCAGCCTGGATAAAATTTCGTATTAATTTAAACATTTCCTCAATCAATTTAATATACACTCTGTACTTTGAATCCTTAAATATCAAACTGTATTCTGAAAAATATTAACTTGTCAGAAAATTTAATTTGTCCCCCAACCCACCCCTCTATTACCATTGTTTTCTTTTTCTTACATTGTGGTTTTTTAACTTGTGCTTATATATGCATACATATACACACGCATGCAGATTTTCAAAATTTCCAGAAAGCAAAATTAATAACATTGGACGGTTTAGAATACAAACCGTCCTCCCCTCCCTTAAAAAATAATTAAAAAAATTGTCGTATAAAACTCCCATCAATAAAATCTTTATTTTTTATTGCGATTTTTAAATTTACTTATTTTTTATTATTTAAACTATTAATTATATAATGTGGAAATGACTTACTTTTTCCTCAATTCCTACTATTTTGATTTAAGGTAATCTATATTATTTTTCAGTCTTTCAGCAAATGCCAGCAAACACTTTTAATGACAGGAAGAGGCTGTAAAAAGAATATATAAGAAAACATATAGAAGTTTCAGACGATATTAAACTAAAAACTAGTAGGATGTGGCCACCACATGACTTTCTTCTATATAATATTACACAAAACTTATACAATAAAAATTACTTATTAAATTATCAAATTCTTTTCAATTATAAATGCAGAAGATTTTTATCTGATAGAATTATCACTAAATGCCGAAAGATGTCAGTTTTTTTCCAAATCAAAAGAAATGACTTCTTTCCAAGTTTTTTTTCGTTAAAAGAAAAAAAAAAGGAAAAAATGGATAACTTTATTTTAAATTATCACAGATCTATAGTTCAACCATTAGTTTTAAAGGTATTGACGATATCTTTCGAAAGATACCCATATTGAAAATTTACTCCTCCCGGGGGTACTTAACCCCCAGGGGGGGGAGCGATGCCCCCCATGCAAATTTTTCCCCCTAGTTAACTACTACTATTATCAATAATTCATATTAATTTTACAATCACACGATTAAAATAACTCTCATTATGCACATTTATACGAAATTTTGTCCTATATTGTCATGTTGAAAATTTAGAAAAATGCGATCACAGCACCACCTGTTGAGCCATTGTTCCATAAATCTAATCAGCACTAGTTAATGTCAGGGTCCAACTAAACACCAAGTTTGGTTAAATTTCGTTCATTGGTTCGTGAGATACAGCGTCCACAAAATTTGTGATACACACACACAGAGACAGACATTTTCTAAAAACAGTCTAAACTGTCTAATCCTCAGAACAAAATTTTCTGGTTCTTTAAAATCCCCCCCACACACACACACACCTCACAAAGAAAAAAAATTATGCTTAACATCTTTTTTTTTTTTTTTTTTTGGTGTGTGTGTATGTGAAAAATTGATTGTATATTTTCTGGCCCAGTTTTGATAGGGCAGTATCAATTAGATCTATTTTAGCGAAAAAGTGGTTTTAAATTACAGCCAATTGTCATTTCAGCTATCTCTGCCTTACAAAATAAATTTGTGGACGAAATATTGTCATGACTGTAGTTACGGCACAAAAGTACAAAAAACATATGTGCATTAGTTATACTTTTGAAAGTTGTAGTTTTGAATTGGTTCGAAAAATGTAACCTTGATAAAATTTCGCATTCATTTAAACATTTCTTCGTACAACTTAATGTTATGTTTTCAATCGTTGAATATCAATTTGTACACAGAAAATTAACAAGTTTGAAAGTGTAATTTAACTCCTTCCCCATTCATTTCCGCTGCGGGTAAAGAAACAATTTTATTAGTTTTTCTATGTTGGTTGTTTCTGATTTGTTACATCAAATATATGAATATTGTACACACAAACAGATTTTCAAATATCTCAGAAAACAAAACTGAAAATATTGTGTTGGTATCCATACAAATCATTCCCATACGCACACTAAAAAATGTTTAGCATCAAAGATCTATATAATTCGCAATAATATTTCTGGTCTTTATGGTTCTGATTCAAATTTAACCTTATTCCTTTCGGAGAAAAACATTGCTCATTTAATAAACTTTTCTGGCCATTAGACATATGCTCTTCTCAAAAAATAAAGAAAAGAAAAGAAACGCTTAAGAAACAATGTTTTAATTCATACCAAAATCTTGTCGGAAAGTTTTCGGACTTTGTGTTGATAGGACAGTGTAATTTCAAGAAAAAAGTATTTTTTAAATGGCAGTTAACCTGTAATCAACGTCTCCGCCCCGCTGTAAAAGCGTGTAGGTGTAGTTTCGGCAACGTATGGTTAGGAAACATTTATCTAGTGTAATTCGACAATCCAGTTGTTTTTATACTTCAAAATAATTCCGAATTAAATTGAACTTTTTTAAACTTCGATTTGAATTTATTCACAGAATGTAGCCTGTGTAAAATTTAGTATTAAACATTTCTCTACTCAGCTTGATTCATAAACTATACATTTAATCTTTAAATATAAATTTGTGAGTAGATTGTGCTACTAGTTTGAAAATTTAATCTAATCTTCCTCCCCTCCCCCCTTCCAGTATTATCGCTGTGGAAAAAAAAAATTATCGTTTTTCTTACATTGTTTCTTAATTTATATATTAAATGTTAACACTCACAAAAAAAAAAAAAAAAAAAAAAAAAAAAAACATTGCTGGGTTAATGTACAACTCCCCTCCCCCCGAAAAAATAGTGTTTAACATCAAATACACATATATAATTTGTAATAATGTTTCTCTGTTTTTATGGATGTGCTAAATTGTTTTTATGGATGTGCTAAACTGTGTTTAACCCCCCCCCCCTACACACACACACACTTTTTTCATCCTTTACAATAAGTGCTTACTAACAAATTAATATATCTATGTTTATTTTGTATATCTTCTGCTAAAGCAATTTTATTCTAAACTCTAGAAGAAAAAGCGGCTCAGATTATAAGAAATAATTTCTATAATTTAGCCCTCCGCAGTAAATACATAAAGTATTATGTAACAGAAATACGAAGCTAGATACTACATACTAGATTCTAAGTATCTTTAAATTGAATAACTCTGTTTATAAGTTTCAGGATTTAAATATAAAAAAAATAACCGCTAATATAACTAACATGAACAGTCATTGTTTTTGTTGATTATTAAAATAGGATAAAAGATTATATAAAATTTAACTTATTGTTTGTTTTCGTTTGCTGTGACCCTGCTCACCTATGCGCTTGCGTGAGGTGTGCATTGATTTTGTTAAAATAGGGTAGAAGCGTAGAAGATGAGAGAATGTTTACATTTTACGAGTGAGAGATAAGTTGCGGTTTCTTTTTTCTTTTTTTTTTTTTTCTTTTCAGGACATTATTGAATTTTGAGGCGATACTTCTTCGTTATATTCGTATAAAGGCAAAATGCTGATTTTTCCCCCTTGTAATTTTTAAATAAGTGTAGAAGATCAGTTTTATTCTTCGATGCAAAATAAAATCCGTAAACTTAAAAGTAAATGCCTGTTTTCTTTCTTCTTCTTTTTTTTTTTTTCAGTTAAAATTATTTTTATTTGCTTACTTGATCTCTAAATTCGTACTATATCTGTCATACCTGAACACTTGTTTCATGCACTGATTATAGTAGTAAATTAATTAAAAATGACTTAAATTAGGTAAAATTTACATAATTCATTAATAAAAGAAGAGAAAAAGAACAACGTTTACAGTAGACTTTACCTGTAGTAAAAGTAATATATTTTTTTCTTTTAAATTATACTGCTAAAATAAAAATACCATATTTTTGGATCTCTATTTTACAGAAATTTACAGAAAATCGTATTTAAATCAAATCATTAGATTTTTTTATCATGATTATTTTACACCTTTTATTTTTTGCGCATATTGTCATATAAATTACATTAAATAAAATATTGTTAATTAAAATTAAAAATTAAACTTTAAATTCGCGTAAAAAGGTAAAATAAATATTGAAGACTCATAAAAAGAAAACGAACACGAGTAGAACGAAAAGCGCATTTGGCTAAGTGCCCATCTCATTCAACGCATCACCCCTTTTCCGAGTAGGATCGTTCCGCGAGAGGTAGACATGGTTTACGAAAACGGACAGTACCTAATTATGAATTCCAAATGAAAACATGAATTGCTTTAAGTTCTTCAATACAGACAACAACAACAAACTTTTAATGTGTAGATACGAAGATAAACATTCCGCAGAAACAATCTAATTTTCCCTAACGTTCCCTTTTTCTCCCCTTTTTACGTAATAGCAATGAAACAAAACATTGAAACTGCAATGAAACAAACTATTCAGTATATTTTTGCCTTCAAAACTTCTATATATATATATATATATATATAGGTATTTACTTTAATATAAAAATAATTTAAGGTTATGCATTTACATTGTTTTTTATTTAATGTATCAGTCAAAATCCCTACAGGGAAAACGTCGTTTTGGAAAGGGAAATATCCGTAAATTAAGAACTGAGTTTCTTGGTTCAATGCTTTTAACAGAGAACTCATGTAAATTTACGGAGAGTCTCAATACTTTTTCTGTACTTTTACGGAAATTTTTGACAGTGAACCGAGTTTCTTCATTCACTGCTTTTAACAGTGAACTCATGTACATTTACGGAGATTCTCAATACTTTTTCTGTATTTTTACAGAAATTTTTAACAGTGTAGTTTAAAACAAATACATTTAATATTCAAAAAGATATGGACAATTGTAAGTAAATAATTTATTACTGCGCATGCGCGGACTGTAGCTTAATTTTTTTTATGTAGTTGTACTCAACTGTACAGAGTACCTTATAAAAAAATCCACTTGGATATCAGAAAAATTATAGATATCAGTGATTAAATGAGCTGCTTTTCAGCTGTTTTCTAAAAAGTTCTTTACGATAAGGGGTCATTCACAAATGAAAATTAGTATCATAAAAAACGTTTCATTTTTCTTTCTTTTCAAACAATTAATTTTTCTTTTTTCTATAGGTATGTAGTATATATTCATTCACATTTCCAAATGTATGTAGTTTCATAGGTATGTAGTACATACCTATGAAAAAAAGAAAAATGAATCACAAATATTGTATTAAATTTCATTGTGTAGCATAGTTCATTTCTGATATAAGTTTTCATTTGTAAATGACCCCTTATCGTAAAAACCTTTTCTGAAAACAGCTGAAAAATAAATCATTTAATCACCGATATCTCTATGACTTTTCATGATATTGCACTGGATTTTTTTTATATATATATATATATATATATATATATATATATATATATATATATAAGGTACGCTATATTGGTGAGTATTAAACTATATCAAAGTTCTTTTGCTACAATTCGCGCATGCGCAGTAATTGATTATTCACTACAATTGCCCATATCTCTTTGAATGTTAAATGTATTTGTTTTAAACAATAGTATAATGATTTAGGTATATGTTGTTATGTTTTCTGAAAGTTTCATGAAATTTCGAAAACACCCTTTAGAGTTATAAAATAAAAACTTGCAAAAAAATTTTACATTAAAAAAAAAATATTTATAACTCTTTAAATATTCGAGATAGCCTCACACACGTGTAAAGTATAACATATAGAAATACATCTAAAATTTGCAGGTAAATGGACACACTTCCAGATACAGGATAAGCACGAATATTTTTTATTTTATTGGATTTGATGTTCGTCCCCAAAAGGCCTTCGTGACAAAATTCTTGCTGGAAAATATGAGGAAAGACATGTTTCCTTTATTCCCAAAATTCAAGAACAACATATTAAGTATTTTTTGAGATATTCGACGAAACGTAAACAAAATGAAAGTTTTTACATTATTTTGTCTAACACCCATTATCACTATTATGAGTGATACAATGAAGTAAGATGTTCTAGATTTTGACATATAAAATCTAATACACTGTGGTTTGGTCATCCCAACACTTTCTTTTGTATTTTCTTGTACTAATTCACTCAATACAAATAATTTATTAAAATTATTATTTATTATAAATTATTTTCCATGATGAATGCTGACTATACGAAACAACGTATTATATAGGAAAAAATACTTATTATAGTTTTCGCTTTTGCTTATTAGACGACTTCTCTTACTTTATTTAATCAGCCGTTAATCACTTATTGTTCGGAAAGTTGAGTGGAGTCACTCCGCATATATATCTATATATATAAAATCGTTCTTCCTGTGTGAGGGGATGATTCATCATCGCCAGACCAAACCCCTGGACCTAGAAGCATGAAATTTTGTGACAATGTTCTTTCTATGACGTAGGCATCCACTAAAAAGCGATTTTACAAAATTCGCCCCCCAAGGGCGGGGAGGGGGGCAAAACGTGATTTCACAAAATCCTTCATATCTCAAACAAAAAAACAGATATCCGTAAAATTTTTGCTTTAAAATATAGCTAACGCAAATGTCTAAAAATTTATTTCTGGAATTTTATAAATTCGGTCCCCAAGGGGGGGGGGGGGCGAAACGTGATTTCGCATGCGTTAAACGTGACTTCACATAATCCTATATATCTCAAACAAACAAAAAAAAAAAAAAAAAAAAAAAACAGAAAAACGTGAAATTTTTGCTCTAAAATATAGCTAGTGAAAATATCTAAAAAACCAATTTCTGGAATTTTAGAAATTCAGCTCCCAGGTAGGGCAGAAAGGGGGGGGGGCTATGGGGCAAAAACAAATAGAAATACAGTTAGGCCGTTCAAAATTGGTACAGATAGGTTTTAAAGGCCTGCAAGTCGAATAGGGATATTTTTGAAAGTGTAAAGTTAATAGGAGGGCCGAGAAAGGGGGAGGGGAGGGGGGGGAGGCAAAAAAATAAAAATAGAGTTAGATCGTTTAAAATTGGTATATAGAGGTTTTCGGTGCTTACAAATCGATTGCGGATATTTTCGAATTTGTAAAATTATTAGGAGGGGGCGGGAAGGGGGCCTATGGGCAAAAACAAATAGAAATACAGTTAGGCCGTTCAAAATTGGTACAGATAGGTTTTAGAGGCCTGCAAGTCGAATGAGGATATTTTCGAAAGTGTAAAGTTATTAGAAGGGCCGGGAAGGGGGGGGACGGAGGGGCAATTTACAATTATTTTTACTTTCTCTTGCCCATATGGTAGAAAGTATTGTTTTTAGGTCAAATTTTCGAAATTGAGCTTTTGTTACATTTATCCGTTTTGAAGTCCCCTGAATCGAAAAACATGTTTTTAGTGGTTGGCCTGTGTGTATGTGTATGTGTGTGTGTGTCTGTCTGTGTGGGTGTCTGTGTATATGTTATCAGCATATATCAAGAACAAATAGCAGCAGGAAGGTCAAACTAGGTATTCTAAATTTGTATCATATAGAGATGCTACACTAAACTTTTCGTTGAGATCAAGCTAATGGTTAGTGTACAGGAACATCCAAGAGAATTCATATACATTACATCTATGGAGGAAATTACACGTAAGTAGAGTTTAACATTTATAGGCTGCACTAAACCAAATGAAATGAATATATACAGTACGACGCAAAAGTTTAGACAATGACATTATTCATCTTTAAAATTTAGAATTATGACGTCAGAATTACAAAAACCTGTATATATATTTAAAATATGTTTTATAATGCTATAATCAAAAGACAGTCATTTGATTTGCTATAATTTTAATTTTTTTGATAAAAATAAAAATTTACTTGTCGCAAAAGTTAAGACACGATTATGAGTTTCTGTGAATATTTGCTGGCATATGCAAATTTAAAATCGATGATGTCACAGATTTTGAGTACTTAAGTTCTGCAAACGATAACGCTTCGTAGTCGACATGCCGCGAGCTAAAAAAATTCAAGGGAATGAGATTTCAATGATTTGGCAGTTGAAAGTTGAAGGGAAGAGCGTTTCAGAAATTTTGGCTAATATTAAGAGATCTAAGAAATCTATTCATCGAGTTTTATCGCGTGGTTGTGAATATAAAGCAAAATATAGATCTGGGAGGCCACGTGTAAGAAATATACAAGAGGATCGCCTGATACAAAGACTAGCGAGTACCCAACAAATGAGTGTACGTGGAGTTCAAAGGTCATCGGGACTCTCTGTATCAAAGGATACGATTCGTAGACGAATTGTGGAAAAAGGAAAAACAGTTTGTAGCAAAATGTAAAAGAAAGCAGCTCTGAAGCCACATCATAAGTTACAAAGAATGTTGTGGGCTCGAAAGCATATGTCATATGGACAGAAATGGCAATCAGTCATATCTAGCGATGAAAAAAAGTAGAATCTAGATGGTCTAGATGTCTGGTCATCGTACTGGCATGATTGCGGAAGGAACCTCGATGTTTTTTCAGTCGCAGACAAGAAGGGGGCTCGGTGATGATTTGGGCAGCCATTTGCTATAATGGACAAGTATCTCTGACCTTTACCAGTAGTCGTCAAATATCACAGCATCATACAAAGACATTAGAAAAGAACTTAATGCCATTAGCTGAGCTTCTAGGGGGCCCTCAGTGCCTCAGTGGCAATTTCAACAAGACAAGGTTTCAATTCACACTGCAAACAATACAAAATCTTGGTTTAATCCTCATAATATAAGATTTCTCAACTGGCCAGCATGTAACACAGATCTTAACCCTACTGAAAATCTTTGGGGCATCATGTCTCGCAAATTTTATAGCAATGGTAGGCAATACTCTTCTGTACAGGAACTCAAGACATCTATTGAGAATACATAGTACGACATCGGTCTCCAAACTATGCAAAATTTAGTTTTTTCGATGGAATCTCGTATTTATGAAGTAATACAGAAGCAGGGATGCACAATTAGGTTTTAAAAATTGTTTATTTAGATTTTATTTAATTTTTGTCTAAACTTTTGAGACAGTATTATATTTTTGTTACCATTTAATTACTTGCAATATGTACAGTACTACTTTTCATTGCTATAAATATTGTTTATATGCACAGCACATTACATTCAAGCTGTGTTAGGAAAATTGATTAAATATTTTTCGAAATCTGCATGAATTTCTTCATTGTCTAAACTTTTGCTTTGCACTGTATATATATATTATGAGCATAAAAGCATGTTTCATGTAGAATATCATTTGAAAATCATTCATCGTTCGTTTACACAGCTACACAAAAGAATTAGAATATAGTGGGATATCACTTGGAAATTCATGGAAGTGCATTTCCGGTTGTGATATATGTCATTAATATAGGATTATATTTAAGTGCACAAAGTGGTGTGTAAATAATTTTTAGAAGATGTACAGGGCTGCCAACAATTAAGCGAAAACATGCTTTTTTATGAAATTTAATGAATGGAATTGCTTTACTATAACATTTGACCATATTCAGGAAAACTGCTCAGAAATTAAAATTAATTCCTCATACCCATGTGGTAAATAATGTATTTTTTAAACTAATTATTTAACGTTTGTTTCTTGTATATTTACATGTTTTGAGGTTACTTGAATATCAAAGTCGTGATTTTAACGTTTAATCTTTGTCTTGTCAGAATAACTTAAAAACAAATAATTTCAGGCAGTGAAAATGTTGTATTTTGAAGTTAATATAAGGTTTTTACTTGAAAAATTTTATCAAAATTTATGAATTTCAAAGAATGGTGCGAGTGAAAGTTGTCTCAATAATTTGGAGTGAACTTTTAAATTTAATCACAGCTTTTGAATTCTCTTTAAATCTAACAAGGAAACATTCAAAAGGCGTCGTCTTAAAAAAATATTGAAAAAAATATATGTGATTCTACTCTTCACCTTCTAAACTCTCACTCTTCTAAAACACCAGAAAGTGAAAAAATTATTGGCTGAAATTAATTACAGCGACCACAAAAAATTATCAAAATTAAGCATATTTGGCGATCTCACATTGTTAGGCGACTGATTTTGAGTACTTGGCGGAGAAACAAAACACGGTTCTGTTCGTACACGGCAATCTCAGTGCTAACGAACTGAACGCCTAACAGCGCTAAATCGCCAAATATGCTTAATTTTGATAATTTTTTGTGGTTGCTGTAATTCATTTCAGCCGATAATTTTTGCACTTCCTGGTGTTTTATGAAGAGTAGAATCACATATATATTTTTCAATATTTTTTGAAGACGACACCTTTTGAATGTTTCCTTGTAAGTACAATATTGAAACGGGGGTTGAAAAGGGTGGCAGCCCCTCTCATACAGAATTATTTGTCAAGTGAAGCTTTTCACAAGCCTATTTTAAATTGTTTCAATGAAAGTTTACACGACAGTATTCGCTACTTCTAATACAGTTCTCTTTTAATAAATTCTTCCTACAAGATGAATTTCCCTTTTTAAATTGCATATAAATCTCCTTTAAAATTCCTTTCTAAAGTAACATCTTATTTTCAATCACAAAAAGTACAATAAAAAAACATAAAAAAAGTTACCAAATGATAAATCTGTGTTACCGTAAAGATATACTTAGGGAATTCGATACGATATAAAGAAACAAAAAAAAAAAAAATCTCAGGAGCAAAGTGTTATGTTTCAATAAAGACATTTGTATTGTTATGAATTGAATTCCGTGTTTTTATTTTTTAACTTTGAAGAATGTTTTAAAAATTCATATTTCAATTTATTTGAATCATGTTACGGCATTACTTAAATACTCATTTCTTTTATTTGATAAAACATATGATAAATAATTTTGTTCAAGCTCAGAAAGAAATGCCTTTTATATTGTTAAAAATTGCAAACGTTATGCAGATGTCTTAAATAATACAATTATTCATCTTAAAACCTAAACTTAAAAAGTAATACAAATTTTGCGAAATTTTTCAAATAAAATGCATTATTAATAGACAAAATTAAGTTGCTAAATTATTTAGGTATGGCCACAATTGCCCCTATAAAAATAATTTTCTAGAATAGAAATCCCAGAAAGTCCAGGAAGAAGGTAATAAGTACAAAACTTTGAATAAACACCACAAAGTGCAATGAACTCTCAACAATTGTTTCGGGTCGAACGTACACGCGACCCTTCATCAGGTGAACAAAGTAGACACGATTGCTGCAATCAAAGCGGCAACGCACAAAACTGTTTAAAGTGAAGAGCAAAAATATATAAATATGAATGTAAATATAAATACTGATGTGATCAGAATATCAAATAAAAGAAGAAAATAAATAAATAAATAGCTAAAAAATACAACAAAATCTTAAAATCTTAAACATGAACTGATACTTTTAAGATTTTTAAATTTTGTTATATTTTTTAATCTTGTTTATTTATTTATTCATAATAAAAAAATTATTTATTTATTTATAAAAGATATAACAAAATCTAAAAATCTCATTTATTTATTTATAATAAAAAAATTATTCATTAATTTATTTATTTATAAAAAACTATAACAAAACCTAAAAATCCTAAAAGTATCAATTGTATTTTAAGATTTTGTCGCATTTTTTAATCTTATTTATTTATTTAATTTCTTCCTTTATTTGATAATTCTGATCGCACCAGTATTTGTATTTGCATTCATCTTTATATATTTTTGCTATTCATTTTAAACGGTTTCGTGCGTTGCCGCTTTAATTGCAGCACTTGTGCCTACTTTGTTCGCCTGACGAAGGGTCGCGTGTTCTTTCGACTCGAAACAATTGTTGCGAGTTTATTGCAATCTGTGGTGTTCATTCAAAGTTTTGTACTTATTACTTAAAAACGCCAGTTCTGTGGTGCTTTCTTATTATTCAGGAAGAGGGCGTTGTATTTGTATGGAAACGTTTGCTTTTACGCTACATGTATAAGACTATTATTGGGCTCGACCCCTATTGGCGTTCTTACATCTCCTAAATGTAATTTCAGGCCTTTTTTTTTTTTTTTTTTATCGAAAGCACACAGACAATATATTAAACACAAATCGAAAAAGAAATGATGTCTAATGTAATGAATGGGTTACTGGATCCTCTTTCATATATTTAGGATTCTCCTTGCATGACTAAATGGGCTCCTAAGGGGTTGAGATACTCAAGCGATAGACTGCGTCATCAGCGCGCGACGTAATTCAAGTACAGCGCCTAGAATATACAGTGTGGCAAGCGTTTATGATCGAATGCTTAAAATACTGCTAAAAAAAATCTAAGCTTCCCAGATGGAGCTATGATCGAATTTTTTGCTCAAATCGAAGAGCTGATTGGCTTTTCCCAGTCTCGTCTGCTCAATCACGTGATCTAAGCACATAATTAACCAATAGGGTGTTGTTCAAGCAACAAACTCGATTCCACTGCCCTCTGGTGAAAGGTTTAATTGTTAAGGCACTAATTTGCTGGTCGCTTTCCACATTATGTATTCTAGGCGCTGTAATCTAGATATCAGGTGGTACGATAACTCATGTTAAGTTTTTTTTTTATTTAATTATAAATTATATTTCTTTAAAATATATTAATATAAAATATATTCTTATTGACGATAGCATATAAACAACACATCAAGCTCATTAATAGGAAAAGAAACTTATGAGGTTACAGTAGCAATAGCTCGATTTCAATATTTTGAGAGTACTGCTGGCAGGACCAAATAGGCCACTTAGGACTTTAGAGGATCAAATGATGGACGACATCATCGGGGCTTGAGGCCCCCAATATCCATACCACGTGGTACGTCATCTCATGCCAAAAGAAGCAATCATCACGAATTAATCAAGCTTATTTTCTTTTAAATCTATCAAGTTGCCTCGTGTAGCAGTTTGCTGGAAATAATAATAATAATAATAAATAAATAAAATAGAACAATTTACAAATGTTCATTCCTAAACTTTCTGCGGTTCGCCTTGACTGAAATCTCTGACTATTACTTGCTTAATAATGATCATAAGTTACTGCGAATTCCCAAGGCCCAATCAAGCTAATGTAAGATCCAGTTTAATGACCCCTCCCATTGTAAACTTACAAAAATTAATTATAGAATTGCAAGTCTACAGTACTTTTCAGATGAAAAAAAATTTTAATACACATGTGTTGTTTTGTTAATTCTGATGTATTTTGTTAGCACCTGCTAAAGAATTCATAATAAATATTTGTAAATGTAATCTTGTGAACATGAATGAAATTTTGGTACGTCTAAAATTCTGGTGCACAAGAGTTTGAATCAGATGGACCGTGTGTTAAACACACCTCGCAATTTTTTTAACTTTTCTGAAATCTCAAAATAAATATTGCTTTAAAGGGTATATTTTTTATATAATAATTTTCAAAAGATGTGTACCTAAAAATCGGTAATATCACCTTTAAAGCTATATTTTAAATGACTTTCAAACTATTCGAAAAAAATCATACGATTAATGTTCAAAAAGATTATATTGTACCATAACCTTCTAAACTATATGCTTTCCGCGTGGCTTGGAAACTTGGCAACAGTTCAAGCGGTGGACATCGTCACCTGGTACAGATTGCGCGACTTTTTTATTCAACAGTCACCAAAAATTTTTTTAATTGGGATTTGATATACATAAAAGGCGAATATAAAGTCGATTATATATATCATATATCACTTCTTAAAATTATTGGTGACAGTTGAATAAAAAAGTCGCGCAATCTGTACCAGGTGGCGCTGTCTACCGCCAAGTTTCCAAGCCAAGCGGAAAGCATCTAATATAGGAGGCTATGATTGTACAGTGCCTGTGAATTATTTTCTGAAAGTCATCAAAAGTGGCATTAGTTACTGTAGAACTGTGCGTGAAAATGACAATATGTTTGTGATAACCTAAAGTAATTAAAGGGTACAGTACAGTCAGCTCGTTTTAATCCTGTGACTGCCTTAAAAAAGATCAAAATTGCAATGTATATTTCGCTGTGTAATTTTTACAATGCAATAATATGAAGGTAATTTTAACATGAGATGATAAATATAACTTTGCAGTTAAGGATAAATCTTATGATTATTTTAACTTCTTCCCTGTTAAAATATGATATAATCACTGATATATGATCACTAATATATAACCTACACTTTTAAAATATGTTAAAATTTCCAAATCGCATAATTTGAAAGTGTATTACGGGAAAAGTAACATCTTAGTTAATGTATATATTCGGTCCTGGCAGTCAAAATGTTAATTTACTTTTCATGATCCACAGAAAGCGTTAGACAAATTTTTTATTTTGTCGTCTAATTGCAAAATCGGTCATCTCCAAAAAATAAAAATTTTTGGAAAAGCTGAGTTTTTGCCACATTTAGTTAAAATAAGGGACAGAAATCTCTTTAGTTTTATAGTCATTAAAACAGTATGTTTGAAAACTAGAAATAAGGTGGCAGGGCCACGTGAAGGTAAAATTTTTATTTCGGATTTGACCAAAGTTGCAACTTATTTTGGAAATAGCCGGTTTTGCAATAATCCCAAACTTAATTTTCGCTAAATTTAATGTGAATGTTGATGTTTTAGTGTTTCAAACACCCAAAATGTTTTGTTCAACTAAATTTTATTAAAAAATAAACGATTTATCTTGTCTGATAAAAAAATAACTGATACAAAAAATCTGATGTCAATAAAGCTGACACTTTAGCAAAGTTAATAACTCTAGAACAGCAGATAATTCTGCCAGTTTCCACTAGCTTATTATAGAAACATATCTACAATAAAATTGCTGCAGTGCACAAAACAGAACAGGACTTATAATCTAAAGTAAAACGTGGGCAAAAGATCCAGGAAAGTTGAAAAACTACAGCCGTAAATTCCGTATGGAATTAGTGGCTCACTTTAGACTTTAAGTCATGACGGTTTGACAAAGTACCTAAACTGTATATACATCCTGCTAACAAGTGACTTCCAGATCTGCAAGGAAGACGATATGAATGTAAAGCACTTATTATCAAGCTCAAAACTTGACCAAGAGTCTCAGACAAGTGCTAACTTTTTCATAATATATTGGGCTTTTTTTTTTTTTTTTCTTTAGTGCTAGAGGCCTATTTCAGTCGGTACAGTTGTCGAATTTTTATACGTCACTCTTAATAGTGCTAAGGGCCTATTTCAGTCGGTTTATTGAATGGGGATTTATTGAATGAAGTCCCCCCCAAGGCACAACTTTGACATGAGTCCCCCCCAAGGAACCCCTATTTCAGTCGGTACAGCGTTGTCGAATTTTTATACGTCACTCTTAATAGTGCTAAGGGCCTATTTCATTCGGTTTATTGAATGGGGATTTATTGAATGAGGTCCCCCCAAGGCCCAACTTTGACATGAATCCCCCCCCCAGGCCCAACTTTGACATGAGTCCCCCACAAGGTACCCCTATTTCAGTCGGTACAGCGTTGTCGAATTTTTATACGTCACTCTTAATAGTGCTAAGGGCCTATTTCAGTCGGTTTATTGAATGGGGATTTATTGAATGAAGTCCCCCCCAAGGCACAACTTTGACATGAGTCCCCCCCAAGGCACAACTTTGACACGAGTCCCCCCGAGGCACAACTTTGACATGAGTCCCCCCCAAGGTACAACTTTGACATGAGTCCCCCCCCAAGGCACACCTTTGACATGAGTCCCCCCCAAGGCACACCTCCCCCTCATTGGGAAAAAGAGAAAAAACGTTGTTTTGCGGCTATAAGACAGTTTGGACTTCCAACGTTATTTGTTACAGTATCCGCAGCTGAAACACATTGGTTTGATTTAATGAAAACTTTATCATGGAATTTAGATCGTCACGAATTAACTAAAGAAGAATTTGTCGATATTAACAAGTTTAGCAGTAGGCCTCTGGCACTAAATTAAAATCTGTCAATGTCAGATTTTCATGTTTTAAATAATGAAATAATGTCGTGTCTGTATATATATATTTTTTTTTATCTTTGAAGATTCGTTATTATTCATCGATGTGCTATTTGTATTTTTTCCTTGTTTTACATTTTTTGTTTATGCTCATATTGCCTGGAATTACATGAATTGATTTCTAATAAAGCCATATGTTAAGAGCAAGCTTTCATTTATGATGCTCTAATCATCAATTAATATTTACCATTTACTTTTATGGTTCTTTCATTCTTGAGAATTATTTACCTATGCTATTTATTATGACATCATTAGCCTTCCGCTGTTTATTTTATTTATTTATTTATTTATTTTTTTTTTACTTTCGTTTTTGTTACTCTAATTATCCGTAGTCGAATTTATTCATTGCTGTATCCTTCCCATTATTGAAATTTTGTGTTTTTATATGTCCTAATGTTACTATATTGTTACTAGCATTCCATTGTTTAAAATTTTTTCATTGTTCTATTAATTCTGTTTCTTTAAGATCATGAATTAGTTTGTTTTATTTATTGTCATTGTTACGTTCCTACCATTCTTAAAATTGTTTGGTATTGTTCATTGTTGAAAAGTGATTATTTGCCTCATTGTTGCATTGACATCACAAACATTCCTTTGTTTAAAATCGTACAATATTTACTCTACTTTCTGTTTCTCTAATCTTCGAATGATTTTTATTATTCATTGTTACATCCCCTTTAATAATAATAAAAAAAAAATTATCCCGTCCATTCGTAACGTAACCTTAAGAGCCTCCAACTCTTTTAAATCTTTCTAACTTTACTGTCGTTTTTGTTAATCTAATATCGAGTAGTTAGTTTTAATCAATTATACGTCCCTTTCATAATTAAAAAAAATATAAATAAATAACAACTGCCATGTTTTAATGTCACGTAACTGACATACCACTGTTTTAAATCATCTTTTTATTATTCGTTTTGTTTCAATTTCTCTAAACATAGATTGGTTAGTTTTATTCATTGTTTTATCTCCCATTACTGAAATCTGTCTTATTGTTATTGTCTCTAGTTATTCACTGTTTGAAATACATGCTTCCATTGTTATATTTCTCTCTGCTAATCTAATCATTGTCCATTTGCTTGTATATATCGCTATCTGTATCGTTTTCATTATTGAAGGCTGTCAACTATATCCCACAGCTTTAGAAAAAGAGAGTGCGACGTTGATCAATCAAACCCAAGTTGGTTGGCTTAATTCATTGTTACGTCTTTTCTATTGCTGATAAATATTTATTCGTCCAATTATTGCTTTGATTATTACTAGCTTTCCGTTGCTTTAAAAATTTTAATTGTTAATTTCCTTTCTGTTGCTCTAATCTTCGATTATTGTTTCCTATTAAATGTCCCTTCCCTTCAACTGTAACAAAAAATAATAAAAAAAAAAAAAAAAATAAGTACTTTCTATTTTTTTTCTCTGACTTCACTAGTCTTTCACAGTTTGAAATTATTCCACTGTTAAAATCTTTTCTATAATTCTAATCATCGACTGGTTGGTTTTAGTCGCTTCCATATATCTTCCCATCATTAGAGAATGCTTGACCGTCTCATTAACCAATGTTGCATTGACGTCGCGTCGTTAGACATTTACTGCTTTAAATTTTTACCCCTGTTTCTTTCGCTATTGAAGCTCTAATCAGTGAAATTGTTGTTCGGGACACTTACTAAGTTAGCGTCCACTTTTAGTTAAAGGAGGATGCGTGATGCTGTCACAGGTGCCTCCCAACCATTCCATCCTAACTTCTTAACTTATACGGTTTCGTTCGTTGCCGCTTTGATTGCAGCACTTATGCCTACTTTGTTCGCCTGACGAAGGGTCGCGTGTTCTTTCGACTCGAAACAATTGTTGCGAGTTTGTTGCATTTTGTGGTGTTCATTCAAAGTTTTGTACTTATTACTTAAAAACGCCAGTTCTGTGGTGCTTTCTTATTATTCAGGAAGAGGGTGTTGTATTTGTATGGAAACGTTTACTTTTACGCTACATGTATAAGACTATTATTGGGCTCGACCCCTATTGGCGTTCTTACATCTCCTAAATGTAATTTCAGGCCTTTTTTTTTTTTTTTTTTTTTAATCGAAAGCACACAGACAATATATTAAACACAAATCGAAAAAGAAATGATGTCTAATGTAATGAATGGGTTACTGGCTCCTCTTTCATATATTTAGAATTCTCCTTGCAGGACAAAATGGGCTCCTAAGGGGCTCAGGCGATGGACTGCGTCATCAGCGCCCGATGTAATCCAGGTACAGCGCCTAGAACATACAGTGTGGCAAGCGTTTATGATCGAATGCTTAAAATACTGCTAAAAAAATCTAAGCTTCTCAGATGGCGCTTCGATCGAATTTTTTGCTCAAATCGAAGGTCTGATTGGCTTTTCCCAGTTTCGTCTGCTCAATCACGTGATCTAAGCGCATAATCAACCAATAGGGAATTTTTCAAGCAACAAACTCGATTGCACTGACTTCTGGTGAAAGGCTTAATTTTTAAGGCACTAATTTGCTGGTCGCTTTTCACACTAGGTATTCTACGCGCTGTGATCCAGGTATCGAGTGGTACGATAGCTTGTGCTAAGTTATTATTATTATTATTATTTAGTTATTGTTATTATTATTATGAGGTTACTGTGGCGATGGCGCGATTTCAATACTTTGAGGGTACTGCTGGAAGGACCAAATATTCCACTTAGGACTTTAGAGGATCAAATGGAGAACTAATCTTCGGGGCTTGAGGCCCCCAATGTCCATTCCGCGTGGTACGTCATCTCATGCCAAATGTTTATGCTTTGTCAAGAAGTGTATTAATGCAAAATAAATGCATGGCAAAGAAGCAATCAGCACGAATTAATCAAGCTTATTTTCTTTTAAACCTATCAAGTTGTCTCGTGTAACAGTTTATTGAAAGAATAATAATAATAAATAAAATAGAACAATTTACAAATATTTATTCCTAAACTTTCTGCGGTTCGCTTTGACTGAAATCTCGTACTATTACTTGCTTAAATAATGATCATGAGTTACTGCGAATTCCCAAGGCCCAATCAAACTAATGTAAGATCCAGTTTAATGACCCCTCCCACTGTAAACTTACAAAAATTAATTATAGAATTGCAGGTCTACAGTACTTTTCAGATGAAAAAAAAATTAATAAATATGTGTTGTTTTTTTAATGCTGATGTATTTTGTTAGCACCTGCTAAAGAATTCATAATAAAAATTTGTAAATGTAATCTTGTGATCATGAATGAAATTTTGATACCTCTGACATTTTGGTGCACAAGACTTTGAATCAGATGGACCGTGTGTTAAACACAACTCGCAAATTATTTAACTTTTCTGAAAACTTAAAATAAATATTCCTTTAAAGGGTATATTTTTTATATAATAATTTTCAAAAGATGTGTACCTAAAAATCGTGTAATATCGTCTTTAAAGCTATATTTTAAATGACTCTTAAAATATTCGCAAACATTATATGATTAATGTTCAAAAAGATTATATTGTACGATGCCTGTGAATTATTAATGTCTGAAAATCAACAAAAGTGGCTTTAGTTACTGTAGAATCGTGCGTGAAAATGACAATATGTTTGTGATAATCTAATGTAATTAAAGGGTACTAATCTAATTAAAGGGGCTAACTGTACTGTAATTACAGTGCAGTCAGCTCGTTTTAGTCCTCTGAGTGCCTTAGAAAAGAGCAAAATTGCAATGTAATTTTCACAGTGTAACTTTTACAATGCACTAATATAAAGAGGTTATTTTAACATGAGATGAAAAATATAATTATGCCGTTGAGAATAAATCTTATGACTATTTTATCTTTTTCACTGTTGAAATTTGATATACTCACTGATATATGATCACTAATATATATAACCTTCACTTTTAAAATACGTTAAAATTTCTAATCGTATAATTTGAAAGTGTATTGCGTGAAAAGTAACATCTTAGTTAATGTATATATTCGGTCCTGGCAGTCAAAAAGTTAATTTACACTTGATGATCCGCAGAAAGAGTTAGACAATTTTTTATTTTGTCGTCTAGTTGCAAAATCAGCCATCTCCAAAAAATAAAATTTTTGGGAAAAGCTGATTTTTTGCTGCACATAGCCGAAGTAAGGTAGGAAGCAAAACTCTTTAGTTTTATAGTCGTTAGGTCAGTATGTTTGAAAATTTGAAATAAGAATGCCAAGGGCACGTGAAGAGAGGGGATTATTCAAGCTTTTATTTTCTGATTTACAACTTATTTTGGAATTTGGTGGTTTTACATATAATCCAGAACTTAATTTTCGTTAAATTTAATATGAATATTGGATTTTTAGGGTTTCAAACACCAAAACTGTTTTGTTCAACGAAATTTTATTAAACAAATAACTGATTTATCTTACCCGATAGAAAAATAACTTATAAACAAAATCTGATAAGAAAAATAATAATAATAAAATATAAATAAATGATATCAATAACAAAAATAATAAATAAATAAATAAATAATATAAATAATATAAATGTATCACAAATGGTCGCAAATTCATGAATTTCAAGCTAATCTTTAATACTGTGGGAAATCGTTCGAGTTGTAAACAAACTCGTCGCTATCATCTGCTGAATTAGCATAGGTACGTTATTAAATTAATAACATATTATGATAGAAATCATCATGATGACTAGTTAATTATAATATGTTAACTATGATGATATTATCTTATAAATTAATACTATGTAATTACAAGGTGATAGTACTTTTGATTTTGGGCTTTCTTTGTTTTGCACGTCGTAGAGTTACTTTTCATCTCCTTTGATTGCTTAAAAAATACTTCTTCTACAAACTTCTCCATAATCGAAGGAAACACGAAATTCAATTATTAGAATCTTTGTATATATCATGAAAGAGCGATCAAAGGTGAGAGAAAACACAATAACACTAACTTAATCAACAAGTGAGCTGCTGTTGTAGGGCGGAGAAGAGGCCAGAATCGCGATCTAGCGGATATGGAGATGGCCGGTTTTAAAACTCGCAGACTTTAGATTTGATCAGTTGTGAAGCACTTCGTGATTTTCAAACGCATATAACTCAAGCAATTTACCAGCTTGGTACGGTTTCTTATTTTCAGGTGATGGAAACGTTTACATATTTTATTCATACCAAAATAATATATATATATATATAATATATATTATTTTGGTACGCATAATATATGATGAAATTTAAAATATAAAGTTCTAAGTATATATGTATAGTGAAAATTTATTCCCTGAAACAACAAAATTATATGTATTTATATTCATTTCAGAAAACACATAAACACACGAATTGAGCATTAGCGTGTTTTGGCACACTTAAACAAATATATAATTTATTTTAACTTTTATTATTATTATTATTATTATTAACCGAGCGAGAGTTTATGCCACTATCTCTTAAATAGGATTTATTTTGGACACCTAAATATTAAACCCTCAGAGTTACATTTTTCTGATTATTGTTTTAGTAAGAACGAAAAATTTAGATTAAGAACTTGCTCGTGCTTTAAACTCGTTACTAGTGCTGGGCGATGTTGACATTTCTTAAATCGATATATCGTTCGTCTAAAATACCGATATAAGGATATATCGATTTAATGCAGCGTTACCAATTGTAGGGTATAATCCCTACACGTAAGGACTTTAGAATGTAGAGACGGTTTATAGTTAGTTTGTTGGGTTTAATGTCTCAGTAGTACAGCGTTACAATGTAAAAAGTTTGGTGTTAGTTTGAACCAAAACTTGGCACTGAAGTAGCTGCAACCACCTCATGGTTTAACTTTTTACCATCATTTGTTAATTTTAGATACACCAAATATTAGTATTATGAAAAAAAAAAAAGAAAGAAAAATCAAAATTTGTCGAGACGGGGATTGAACTGAAGATCTTCTTGTCTCAAGTCAAACACTCTGACACTGTGCCACGCTTTTTTGCCCACTTATTATATTTCGTTGATTTTCATAAAAGGGATTAAATTTTCTAAGGTCTTATCTTAACCCATAAGTGAATTGTTGCTCAAAATTTGCCATTTAGCCTATGTTTTCGACCTCTCTTTTAATTGAATCTTGGTTTGGTTTCAATAGGAATTTTACTGATTTATACTTCCCTTGTGAGTGGATGTATGGTAGCTCCAATTTTGGTGCAACTTAAATTCAATCGCAGGAAGTAGAAAACTTAAAAATGAGGTTGAGCCATATAATGGTATTGCTTATAACATTACTCCATATATAGTCGGATATAAAATTATTCGAGCGCTAGCAATATTTTCTATATAAAAAATGTACACTTAATACTGCTCTGTAAAATAAATTCTTGTCAAATCATGTTCTTAGTCCGTCTAAGAAACAGCCTTCTGATAAAGATATAATGCTTTAATACTAATTATTATAAAATTATTCATTATTTTCCACAGTTCAAAATTTATACATCAGTATAATTAATATAGCGCAGTTTTGCTTTATCACAAATTATATTATATGGACTCGTGACGTGACATTTCATGAGTAACATTCAGAACATTTAAAACACCCCAATTTATTATTATTATTTTAACTAATTGATAAATTCAGAATTTTACTATTTCGTACTACTTTGTAATGAACTAAAATATTTATATGCTCCACTTACATGCGAATAAATTGCAAAATTGCTAGTATCAGCAGAAAATTGCTAATTAAGAGAAGCGCTTTACACATGTTATTAAATTTCTGGTGCCTTGAATCTTCTAATAAATATAATTCTTAATTAAAATTTTCTAAAGTATAATTCTTTTTAAAAAGTTTACGAGATTTACTTTTTTTTATTGAAATTTTAAAATTTTTACTAATTTTAGATTAAATTACATTAAATATTACAAAAGACAAAAAGACTTAAATAGCTAACTCAGTATAGGGAAATAAATTTGATAGAAAGAACAATTTGGTGCATTTGAAGAGGGAAAAAAAAAAATGAATTTTCACAGCATTTAAAATTATTTTTAAATACTCATACTGTTTGAAATACCTATACCTTCGAGTACCCATACCCTTTAAATACGCATACATTCCAAATAAATAAAAATTAGATATTAAAATATTAAAATAATCATATCTAAAATAACGCCGTTGTTTGAATTAATTTGTTTTTGACAATATGACAATGTCGTATTCTGTACTAATATTAATGAATTTAATGAAGAAATATTATTAATTACATAAAATATTAATAAAGAATAGTTAATTCACTTATCTAATAGACATAAACTGGGATTTCTTATTCATAAATTATAGGAACTGGCAAAAAATATAACAAAAAATAGCAGAAGAAAATACTAATATTGATAAAATAAATCTCTTGTAATCAAACGAATTTTGAATGAATGAATTTGAATAATCCCATTTCAACTACAGAATCGGTTTTCATTTTGCTTCTGCACCTGCGTTTCTTAAAACCGTAATCATGGCTCGAATAAATGCATCTTTTAAACCGATATTCTCTTTTTCCCAGTGCGCCTGCGTAACACTAAATCGAAATGGCATTTCGAATGAATATTATTCGCTTGATTTTTTGCGGTTTCATTCAGTCAAGATTTTTATGATTGTCTATGAGTGCGCATGCTTGACTAAATCGTTATCCCGTTGAATGAATATGAATAACTATCTGGCATTATTCCAGCATAGAATCGGTTTAGTCTGGAATCAGATTTTCCCGTGCTTTGATGTTTCTGCATCGATATTTTACGGAAGATGAAATTTTTAAATCGGATAAACGATATTAGCGTTAAATCGATATTTTATTTTACATCGATATAAAGCCCAGTCCTACTCGTTACGTATCAGATGCCAAGTTTACGAATTATCCTAAAAAGTAGTTTTCAAGAAGGATAAATCTAGTGTAGTTGATTTCGAACAGTTTGAGTCAAAACTCTGGTACCAGGAGCCTTTTAAAAGTGTTATTACAATAAAGTAACTTTTACAGAGTGCTTTTTTTTCCCCTGGCCGTTAGTATTAAATATTGATCCTCATTTTGTGTTGCTGCTGGCATACGACCTTGTCCTGATCTTCGGCGAAAATTTTCAGTTTCCTAAAGCCTATTCCATAGTCTGAAAATGACGTTTTAATAAATTCCTAACACTTCTACTGGATCGGATTGCATTTGATCGGTCTCTAAACGAAAGATGATCCTCCAAGCTACCAATTCAGCTGAGTCCTGTTACCAAGATATCATATATATGGAGAAGATATATGGAGAAGAAAGTTGACTCGAAAACTTTATGCTTATGGTATCAAGACAAAATGGTCGACTGGTATAAACGATTCTTGGTCCAAATATGGATTCAAACTCGCTGGAAGGAAGACGATTCAAAATAAAGTATGGTAATTTAGGACTGCCTCAAGGGACAGTTAGCAGTTTCTCCTTATTTAATATTTTTATCAATGATTTAATAACTGAGCAAAAGAAAATCAAAGGCACTGAAGTGAGAATGTTCGAAGATAACGTAGTCTTTTTGACAAAAACAAAAATATATATAAGTAAATATCAAAGCCAAAAGAAAACTCTTTAAAATATATTGTGGAATGGTCATGGATAACAAATTGAACTTTGGTGACCACATCAAATACATGAGTGAAAAAGTAGAGAATGGAATACCAATTATGAAATGGCTAGCGGATGTTAAATGGGATTATAATAAACACACCTAAACAGAACTTATAATAACTATGTAAGACCATTTATCAAAATTGGAAGCGAAGTAGTACTCTCTGTACCAAATTCTGAGATTGACATCATGAAGAAAGCTTAAAACAAAGCCCTCAGATTTATCATAGGTGCAATTAAAAAAGTCCCAATACTGGCCATGCAATTCTATACCAGCAATTTCCCTACCTCCAAAAAGAATAAACAGGCAATCCATGGGAAATTTCATCAGATTAAGGGCTTCAAAGAAGGCAAATTAAATTACAGGTGGAAATTTGAGCACACTAAAAACACAAGTGTCCCCAATCGAGAGTTGTCTAAAATTACTGGATGAACTGGGAGTTGAGAAATTAGTTAGCACAAACACAAACCTAGTAATCCCCCCCCCCCCTTTGACTTTATGTACATTGAAAATTATCTAGAATTAAAATATTTAGGCAAAAAAAAACACCCTAAACCCAATACTAAGAACCACTTAATTAAGTGTAATATCCAGACTCTGAATGGATCAGAGTCTATACTGATGGTTCCAAGCTCCTAGATAAAACTAGAGCCGTTTATATGGCAAACTATTTACACATCACGCTTTCGTGTGGAAGGACGTGTCTAGCTTTCACACAAAAATTCATACCATCTCATTGGCAATGGATAGCCTTATAGATAATATCCATTTCTTTACCAAGCCCGTAATTTAGTGAACTCAGTGGTTGAAATACAGGCTGTTACATCGAGACACTGATTTGCACCTCTCACATATAAAACAAACAATTAAGTCTCTTAAAAATAATTTAAAAAAAGTGATAGCATTTCAGTGGATCCCACCATCGCATTAAGAATTGAGGGTAATAAGAGAGCCGACACTTTAGCAAAGTTAATAAATTCTAGGACAGCAGATAATTCTGTCAGTTTCCACTAGCTTATTAAAGAAACATATCTACAATAAAATTGCTACAGTGCACAAAACAGAACAGGACTTATAATCTAAAGTAAAACGTGGGGAAAAGATCCAGGAAAGTTGAAAAACTACAGCCGTAAATTCCGTATGGAATCAGTGGCTCACTTTAGACTTCAAGTCATGACTGTCTGACAAAGCATTTAAACCGTATAGACATCCTGCTAACAAGTGACTTCCAGATCTGCAAGGAAGACGATATGAATGTAGAACACTTATTATCAAGCCCAAAACTCGACCAAGAGTCTCAGACAAGTGGTAACTTCTTCATAATGTATTGAGACGCCAGAAATATAAGGAATTCACTATGGACTTTTTTTTTTTTTTTTTTTTTTAATGGACTTTGAAGAACCATTATTATTCATCGTTGTGCTATTTGTATTTGTTCCTTGTTTTCAATTTTTTGTTTATATTCATATTGCCTGGATTTACATGAATTGATTTCTAATAAAACCATATGCTAAGAAAAAGCTTTCATTTATGATGTTCTAATCATCAGTTAATATTTACCATTTATTTTTATGGTTCTTTCATTCTTGAGAAATATTTATCTATGCTATTTATTATGACGTCATTAGCCTTCCACTGTTTAATATATATATATATATATATATATATATATATTTACTTTCATTTTTATTACTCTAGTTATCCATAGTTGGATTTATTCATTGTTGTACTTTTCCCATTATTGAAATAAATTGTGTGTTTATATGTCCTAATGTTACTGTATTGTTACTAACATTCCATTGTTTAAATTTTTTCCATTGTTCTATTCCTTCTGTTTCTTTAAGATCATTAATTAGTTTGTTTTATTTATTATGATTGTTACGTTCCTATCATTCTTAAAATTGTTTGGTGTTGTTCATTGTTGAAAAATGATTATTTGCCTCATTGTTGCATTGACACCACAAGCATTCCGCTGTTTAAAATCGTACGATTTTTACTTTTCTTTCTGTTGCTCTAATCTTCGACTGATTTTTATTATTCATTGTTACATCCCCTTTAATTAAAAAAAAAAATCCCTTCTATTTGCAATGTAACCTTAAGAGCCACCAACTCTTTTAAATCTTTCTAATTTTACTGTCGTTTTTGTTAATCTAATATCAAGTAGTTAGTTTTAATCAATTATACGTTCCTTCCATAATTAAAAAAAAAAAAAAAATGCATCATCTATCATGTTTTAATATCACGTAACTAACTTACCACCCTTTTTAAATTATCTTTTTATTGTTTGTTTTCTTTCAATTTCTCTAAACATTGATTGGTTAGTTTTATTCATTGTTTTATATCTTCCATTACTGAAATCTGTCTTATTGTTATTGTCTCTAGTTATTCACTGTTTGAAATACATGCTTTCATTGTTACATTTTTCTCTGCTAATCTAATCATCGGCCATTTGCTTCTATATATCGCTATTTATATCGTTTCCATTATTGAAGGCTGTCAACTATATCCCACCAGGTAGCTTTAGAAAGAGAGAGTGCGGCGTTGATCAATCCAACCCAACTTTTGCATTACTTAAAATCGTTTTATCACCCTTTGTTTGGTTGACTTAATTTATTGTTACGTCTTTTCTATTGCTGATAAATGTTTATTCGTTCAATTATTGCTTTGATTATTACTAGCTTTACGTTGCTTTAAAATTTTTAATTGTTAATTTTCTTTCTGTTGCTCTAATCTTCGATTAATTTTTCCTATTAAATGTTCCTTCCTTCAACTGTAAATAAAAACAATAAATAAATAAATACATATTTTCTATTTCTTTCTCTGACTTCACTAGTCTTTCACAGTTTGAAATTATTCAACTGTTAAAATCTTTTCTATAATTCTAATCATCGACTGGTTGGTTTTAGTCGCAGCCATATAATTTTCCATCATTAGAGAATGTTTGACCGTTTTATTAACCAATGCTGCATTGACGTCGTTACACATTTACTGCTTTAAATTTTTACCCCTGTTTCTTTCGCTATTGAAGCTCTCAGTTCATCAATTCAGCAAGCATGATCATCAGTTCAGCAATTCAGCAAGCACATCAAATCATGCTCATCAATTCAGTAATTTTGGCTGTTATTCACCAATAACTTCAACTCCCGGTTGAAGATGAAAATCTGAAAATCGTATAAAGGCGGGGTGAAAAATTTCAGCAAATTTTGCCGTGTTGTTTCTGCCATCTAGCGGTATAGTTATTTTAAGATTTTTTACGTGAAAATAACCAATCAAAGATTAAATGAAATCCTCGACGCTAGATGGCAGAAGCAGCGCTCTAAATTTGGTTGGAAAGCTGTACCCTGCCTTTAGACGCTTTTCAAGTTTTTCGTTGAATCGGGAGTTGAAGTTAATGGTGAATACGGCCATTTATTCATTGTTAAGTTTTTACAACCTTCGAAAAATAGTTATCAGTCCCATTGTTTCTGTGACGGCACTAGCTTTCAGTTGTCTTAAATTATTGTTACTCTTGTTTATACTGCTCTATAATAATCCATTTATTGTTTTTATTCAATTTTGAGGCCTTTTTATTATTCAGAAATATTTATTAGTTCTATCGTTCCTATGACACCAATAGCCTTTCATCATTTTAAATATTTCCATTGTTACACTAGTTTCGATTACTTTAATAATCGATAGTTTGCTTTTATTCTTTGTCACACCCATTCCATTGTTGAAAGACTGTTTATCTATTCTATTGTTACTGTGATGTTTCAAACCTTACACTATTTTCGGTGTTTTCACTCTCACTTTTGGTTTATTTCTTTAATCATTGATTCATTTTCGTATAACCTTTTCATTCTCAAAAATTATTTATTTGTCCCACTTTTACTCTGATATCACCAGTCTTCCACTTTATTAAATCCAACGAGATAAATAAACTAGAGTGACAAATGGTAACCCTGACATGGTCCAACATGAGTCATGTGATATGAACCCTCTATGCGTTGGTTCCCTTGGTAACAGCTTATTTTCAATAAATTTCTATGGCAACGGTTTGGAGATTGTACTTGGCGAAAATCATAACCGCTAATATTTTGTTTATTTATGTTGTAGTTTAATACTGTTTTGTTCTAAATCGTTTTAGTTTTTATTTTACTTCTTTTTATTTCGTGTGGTTGAAATCTAACCGACAAAATATTTAAAAATTGTTGATAAATTATTATTTGTTGTTAAATTTAGCTCTTTAAAGGTTTAACTTTTCTTTATAAACACTTTTAAACTTTGTCGGAAAATGATGAAAAAAGAAGTACAGTCGGTAACAAAAGTGTCCGAACACTAGCAAAAATTCCTATGTAAAAAATGTACACTTCATACGGTTCTGTTAAATAAATCCTTATCGAATCATGTTCTTAGACTGGCTAAGAAGAGGATTCGACAAGGATTTATTTAACAAAACCATATGAAGTGTATTTTTTTTACATAGGAATTTACCGACTGCATTTTATTATTCATTATAATGGGAAAAATGGGAAAAATTATTTTAAAAACAATTTATTTCAGTTATAGGACTGTCGTATTACCTAATAATAATGATAATTGGCCGAACTGAAATTTTAAATGCCAAAATAGCAATAAAGGGCCAAACGTAGCAATCTATTGGTTCATGTCACGTGATTCATCTTGAACCACTGACAGCTAATCCTATATCCATTGAAACAGCACTCTAATTTATTTATTTCGTTGATTAAATCCTTTCATTGTTACTTTCCTTTATGTTGCTCAAATTATCAATTTTTGTTATTTTTATTTACATTTCTGTCATTCTTGAGAAATAGTTATCTATCCTATTGTTACTGTGAGTCATTAGCCTTTCACTATTTTAAATTTTCCATTGTCATATTCATTTTTATTTTAGTTTTTTTCTTTTTTATGTTGTTTCGTTTGTGTTGCTCTAATGAATAATTATTTCTTTTATTCATTTTTACATCATTTTCATTGTTGAAAAAATGTTGTCTGACCAATTGTTACAGTGATGTCTCTAATATTCCACTGTTTATTGTTACACTCTTTGTATTTCTTTGACATCGATTGATTAATTTTGTTCTTTGTTACATACGCCCTTTCCATTAATGAAAAATATTTATTTGTCCCATTTTTACACTGACGTCACAAGCTTTCTACTATTTAAAATCGCACGATTGTTTTTCTTGCACTAATCTTGGATTAATTTTTCTTATTGATTGTGACAAGAATGTTTATTTCTCCAATTCTTACTCTGATTTCACTGGCCATCAACTGTTTTAAACCTTTCCATTATTATACCGTCGTTTCTGTTGCTGTAATTATCGACTGGTCAGTTTCATTTATTGTTACGTCTCTTCTATTATTAAAGAATGTTTGTCTACCCCATTGTTAGTGTTGTAGAGTTGCAGAACTATTACAGAACTATCCGTAATCTTAATACCAGAATCTGTTAATATAATTTTGTTATTATAATTATCTTTTATTTAATATAACAAAGATTACTATTTCTGATTACTGGTATGAAACTTATTTTTCGTTGGTAGTAATTTGGCACCTCTGGTGTTGCGTCACTAGCATAACTACTGTTTTAAATCTATTTATTGTTACATCTATTTCTGTTGTTCTAATCGTCGATTGTTGGTTTTATTCATTATTATATTACTTTTATAATTGAAATCTATCTTATTGTTAATTTCACAAGTCTTTTACTGTTTAAATATTTCCGTTGTTAAATTTGTTTCTGCTGCTCTTATCATGGATTAATTTGGGTTTATTATTTGTTATGTCCTTTCGATTATTAAAATCTGTCCTATTGTTATTGTCACTATTCTTCCACTATGTAAATCATTCTGTTTTTACATTCGTTTCTGTTGCTCTGATGTTTTATTGGTCTAATTCTTTGTTACATTTCTTCTATTGCTGAAAAATGTCAATCCGTTCAATTTTCTTATTGGCGTCACTAATTTTTTTTTTCTATTTTATATCTTTTACTTCTGCTACTCTAATATTCGATTAATTTTCGTATTCATTGCTGTGTCTCTTCAATTGTTGAGAAGTATTCATCTGTCCTATATCTACTGTGCCATCACGAGCATTTCACTGTTTGAAATTATCTCATTGTTAAATTATCTTCTTTAGCTCTAATCCTCGATCAGTTTGTTTAACTGGATATGTATTTTCCGTTTTTTAAAGCATGGTTATCCGTCCCATTTACCATTATTGCATTGTCGTCACTATACTTTTACTGTTATAAGTCTCTTTATTGTTACTTTTGTTACTATTGCTCAAATACAATAAGGTTGAAAACTGTTAATAATTCAGTTTGCCTGTCTGTACATGCATCTGTCTGCCTACATGCACTAAATGTATACTATCTGTCTGCCTACATGCACTAAATGTATACTATCTGTCTGCCTACATTCCGTAAATATTATTAGGATACCTTGAAAACGATAGATGTTATGTACTTTTATTAAAGCATGTGCCTATAAAAACTGGTATAATGAGGAGCAGAGCTAGCGCCCCTCACCTACCGTCCTAAGACCTAGTGAGCCAATATCCCGTTAGTAGTTGCTATAGACAGCGCCACCTGGTACAAATTGCGTACTTTTTTATTCGACTGTCACCAATAATTTTAAGAAGTGATATATGATATATATATAATAGACGTTTCTTCGATTCTATTCGCTTTTTATGTATATCAAATGCCACTTCAAAAATGTTTGGTGGTTATTGAATAAAAAAATCTGGCAACACTGAAGGGATGGGCGGCAAATTGACCAACTAGCGACTACTAAAGGAATATAATAGCTCTATTCGTTTGTGTTCAAATACTTGCAAGGCCGTAGCCAAAGAGTTTTTCAAGAGGAGAAGGGAAATGCATTAGACATTAGTATAGTAAATGTTAAATCTAGGAAAATACAAAAAGACTTTTTCCCTTGTGGTTCACGTTCTGGTCCGGTTGGTTAAATTTCTTTTGTGGATCCTGTTTTGACCAAATTAACTTTTTTCTCACGGGACGTGTTTGCAGAAACCTTTTTCTGTTGCTTGAATTCTAGTTTAAGTTGGGTTTTGTTTTTAAAAAATCGAATAATATTAAGCAGAAATTTGTTAACTGTTAACTGCATAACTGCTATAAGCATACCAAATAACCCGTAACTACGCATATCCAAATTCTTACAATAGTAAAGTAAACTTCCATATCGGTCACGTAAAATTTCAGAGGTTTGTATTTACCCGACATTTTTTCAATCTCCATTGTAAATTTTTCTGATTCTTCTGAGTTATTAGTTTTATTTATTTTCGGGTTTTGAATCGTATTCATAGCGACAAAAGTCTCTTTTTCGAGTTAGGAACGATGAAAATCTTCCATAGAGTTCCGTGTTGACTTCAGAATTATTTGTTGGGATTGGAAGATCCGTACAGAACTCAACCTTTTCAGAAACACAAAAACTATTTCTACTCATGACACTTAAACTGCAGTTTTTAAATTTGTCAGATAAGACTAACTCTGCGAAAAAAAAAATTTTTTTTAAGGAAATATAACTCAGAAATTAGAGGGTTTCAAACCTCTTCCTTTTGGATACGGATTTTGTAGACGTGTAAAAGGCTTCCGAGACATTACTATAAGGCCTATGAGAGATTTTTTTTTTTTAACATACTTTAATAAATTTATACTTTAATAAATTTATACTATAGCATAACGAAATTAACGTTCATTATCAGATACACGCGAGCATGCTTTTCTATACCGTATGGTATAATTAATATCGATGATTGGTTTGTTACAGGAACATTAAAAAATATTCAGATACATTGGGAGACTTAAGTGAATTTTTAGTTGTGCTATTCAATTTTTAACACGTTCAACAAAGTTAATAATTGTTTTTCAATTCAGTTTGTATGAATGTACCTCTCTCTCCGTGTGCCTGTTCCGGATTCTCCCTTCTGAAAATAATTTTAGACTTTCTAAAACTTATATATATACGTGTGAGTGTGTATACATCCACTCAATCACTGACTAACTCAACATGACCGTGGTGATTCTATGGTTGATGGGGCCATGAAATTCGTTATAAAGATTGTATTTTGGACCCTGAACCCTACTAAAACGTAGTTTTGGATAATTCCTCCTTCCTCCCTGGGGAAGGGCAGGGGGAGAAACATGTTTCCAAACATAACTTAGCCCACCAACTAACTTCACAGTAAACAATTGCACATGGGGAAATTAAACTTGAATATTTAAAAAAGAAAAAAAAATCTCCGATTTAAAAATTTTGATTTTTGGAGCGGGTGAGTAAAATTAAAGTTTTCTTTAAGGGAGGGGAAAACCCGACTTTCCAGTAGAACTCAATTCAAATTTGTACAAAGAGGTTGAAAACAACCGTGCGTCTTCTCGGGGATATTTCCAAAATCTATTTTTTTTTTTCCTTATTTTGCGGTCTTTGGTTTGCGAGGGGACGAATTTGAGAGCTCTTTTTTCTCTTTAATTTGTCTTGTAAAATCTACGGGAGCTACGGTTATGAATTTTAGTATGTCGGTTGGTCATGTGCATTTAACATCCATGATTACAGGATTTTGCGAGGGGGGAGAATGAAGCAAAAAAAATATGTTTCCAAGCGTAACACTGCTTCAAATTATTCATAAAACGTAAGCGTAATAAAGCGCAATAAAGCGTAATTCAGCTCCAAAACGACATCTAAAACGATCTTTATGTAACAACTTTCAAGAAAATCATTAGAGCTGTTTTTTAGATACGGACTTACGATCACACTTTCGGTTTTTCAATTTTTACCAGAAGGTAGAAAAATCATTTATACACCAGGCCTGTCTCAATTCTGAAGTTTCGTAGTTCTATTTTTATACTTTTTGGAAATATGATAGTCAGAAGATTCACCACACACTTACATACATATATAAACACTGACAAATTGCCAAAAACTCCTTTTTCGAACTCAGAAGATTTTTTTTTTAAAACATGTAAATTAGGTGAAAACTCAATATCGAAATTTTTAACCGAATACAATACTTCCATTACCTACGGTTATCGGGTAATGGAAGTAAAAATGAAATGATTTTACCAAAACGAATAGCTAAAGCTAATTGTATGTTTATTTCTTATATCTAACGTTGATTAGATTTAAGGCCATACTGGAGCCAAGCAGTGTGCAATTACCATCGGTTCAGGATTCACCCTAGAAGTGGTCTGGAGGCATGCCATCATCATTTCAGCTCTCAGAAGAGGGGAGATATCACCTGCTTTAATAACCCCCAGAAATATAATTTTTACAGAACATAAAAGACATTGTTGCCACGACAGATTTTACGTGCACTAGCTACCATTAATGTACACCGCTCGAGTATTGCGCCCACAATCCTTTGATTGCAAGAAAAACACTCTACCAACAGAGCTACCGCAACATCACCTATAATAATGCCTCTGAATTGAACACGAAAAATCTGCTGATTAAATCTAATCAACACTTGCTATAATACAGTCGGCAGAAAAATTATTCGAGCACTAGCAATAATCCCTGTCTAAAAAAATACACTTAATACTGCTTTGTTAAATAAATCCTTGTCGAGTCATGTTCTTAGTCAGTCTAAGAACATGATTCGACAAGGATATATTTAACAAAACAATATTAAGTCTCTTTTTACTTTATCTTACCCATAAGTTAAAGAAAGCATTGTTTCTGGATCAAATTTTCGAAAGTGAGTTTTTGTTTTATTTACACATTTTGAGGTCCCTTGAATCCAAAAATCATGTTTTTAGCGGTTGGTCTGTGTGTGTGTGTCTGTCTCTCTATGTGTGTATGTGTGTCTGTCTAAGAACAGCACATATCTCAAAAACAAATTCTAGCAGAAAGCCCAAACTTGGTATTCTAAATATGTATCTTATAGGGATGCTACACTAAACTTTTCGTTGAGATCAAGAAAGTGGTTCGTGCACAGGGACGCCCAAGAGAATTCAAATACATTACGTCTATGGGGAAAATTGCAGGTAAGTAGAGTTTATAGACTGTACTAAACCAAATGAAACGAATATATATATATATTATATACGTAAAAACATGTTTCGTGTAGAATATGGTACATAGAAATCATTTACTGTTCATTTACAGGGCTACACAAAAGAACTAGATTATAGTACGACAATACTTGAAAATGGATGGAAGTGTACTTCAGGTTGTGCCGTGTGTTATTAATATAGGATTATATTTATGTCCCCTACGTGATGTGTACATAACCTTTAGAAGATATACAGGGCTGCCAGTATTTAAGCCATAACATTCTTATTTATTGTTAGTGGAAGTGCTTTACTACAATATTTTACCATGTCCAGGAAAGCTGCTCAGGAATTCCTCATAGCCTTCATTCAGGAAATTCCTCATAGCCATATGGTAAAAAATGTTTTTCTTTTTTAAGCTAAATATTCTTCCCTTGATTTTTTGTATATTTAGACGTTTTGAGGCTTCCTGAATACCGAAGTCAAGTTTTTATCGTTTGTCCTTTGTCTCTGTCTGTTAGAATAAATTAAAATAAAGAAATAATTTCAGGCGATCCAAATGTTGTATTTTGAAGTTAATGTGTTTGTTACTAGAAAAGTTTGATCAAGATTGATAAGTTTCAAGGCTTGTTGGTGTAAAAGTTGTCTCAATAATTTTAAATGAACTTTTGAGTTTAATAATTGATTCGAATTCTATATAAATGTAGGTACAGTAGTGAAACCCCCTCACACAGAATTACATGTTAAATAAAGCTGCTCCGAAGCCTAATTTGAATAGTTTTAACATAGGTTTACATAACAGTACTCGTTATCTTACCCTTTAATCTCCAATCTGTATTTATGGTATTAAATTTCAGTTTAAGAGAAAGTCGTGTGAGTGACACACCAGATTATTTAATATAGGAATTATTGGCTAGTGCTCGAATACTTTTGCTGCCGACTGTGTCTATAGGAGGATATGGATTGTGCGTGATCGTCCGATCTTCGGTGACGTAAAGCTTTGTTCGGTTCGGAGGCATTATTATAGGAGGAGTTGGATACCGCGACCTCCAATTTAATAAGGAAAAGACAAAAGAAAATCAAATAAAAAAATTTAGTAAACTATAACTTTTTTTCACTCATTCAACTTTACATTGTCAATTTAAGTAAAAAAAAAGTTTTTACTACTCATATTTTAAAATTTTTAAGTTTTTATGGTTCCTTTGAATTTGAACACTTTTAAATGCAATTTTAAAATAATATTAAACAACACATCAATTCAAAAACCATTTTATAAAGGTGAAATGAAATGCAGAGGAAATGCGAAGACGCATTTTCAAAATGCTCTTCGAATGTTGAATAATGCAAAAGCCACCGAAATGTTTTACCTCTGAGAACTGTAAGTAAATGTATTTTAAGGTAACATATTTGGACATACTGTATAAAAAGTGAATCTAAAGCTCTAGTTATATAAAATCTCTTTTTCGTCGAATATGTACAAGTAAAGCAAACTAAAGTAGGAAACACTGTTAAACAAATTACAACTATTACTATAGATAAAATATTTGTAAAAAGATATCTACATTAATAAGGCTTAATAATGACAAATTAAAATATAAGTAGTTGTAAAAGCTGCAATAACTAAAACTGCTTATAAGAAATCAAAATTATATTGTAAATTAAAAATGCACTTTTTCTTTCTTCTTTTTTGCAAAATTTACAGCGATATTTTATCTGTAATACCATAGTACTAAAAAGTAACATAAAATTACATACTATAAATTTCAAAAGAGGTTAACATTTTTAAAATATGTAGAATTTAAAATTTTTCAAAAAATAATTAAATTTTAAACTTATACTAATGGAAATACTTTACACTCCCTCGTGTGTTTTACAATTAATATAATTCCTTTTTCTATACAATTTCCGGCTGTTAAAGTTTTAATGTACTGCTTATTATTTCTTTATTTTCCATCTAATTACAAAGTTAAGTTTTTTTTTTTTTTTTTTTTTTTTTTTCGTGCTCTGAGAAAGGATTTTAGAGGAACGATTTTTTTTATTTTGTTTTGTTTTTCGAAGTATTTTATTCATTTTGTGTTTCAGTTTTTACAAATAAATCATCTATATATTAATAGGCAAGCATAAAATTTGTTGTCCCTTTTTAACATATTAATTATGGGAGTAGAGGGTTGAAAATGGTATCATTCGAAAGGTATGGTTAGCCGGAAGGTGCGAATACAAATATTATTTTCTTACGATGTCAAGAAGGTATTTAAAAATACATTTATTTTTTATGCATTTTCCCCCATTTTTCCCTTTCATACACGTATTCCTTCACATTAAAAAATACCTAAAAGTAGAAAGTTGTTAAATCTGGCAATTTCATAAAGCTCAAATAAAACCATAGACACAGTAATTTGTATAATGTAGCATCACTATACGCAAGCGAAGTGATGACGTCACTGTCTGTCCATGGAGCCATGAAAAAGATTTTCTATGTTAATCGTCCATTGGATTTTTTGTAAAAAATTATTAAAAAATAACGGAAATTATCTGCCGATTTTAATTCCGATATTTGGGTATAGTTATATATAAGTTACTGTCTACATGTGTTTGACTGAGTTATTTTTTCTGTAAAATTGATAAAATTTTAATTTAAAATCACAAAACTCCAGAAAAAATAATTGGCAAACTTCCAGTTTCGAAAGTAAACATAAACATTTTGTTTCGAAGGGTGATATTTAAACAATAAATATTGAACTAATATACTAAATAAAAGGAAAATGGATTTGTTACTAACTGCTGCATGTATAAGTAGACGATACGGAAAAAATTCCGATTTCCGTTTTTTGCTGAATTTACATGTTTTGAGCTTTCTTTACGTTTCAATTAACTGAAATTGGCTACTTATTTTTTAAAAAAGTGTCTTTATTGCTAGCTTTTGTGGGTAGAAGAAGCAAGTAGAAGATACATAAAAACTTTTGATTTCCGGTTTTCGATGAATTTACACGTTTTGAGATTTCCTTGCATTTTAATTAAGTGAAATTAGTGAAATTGACTACTTATTTTTATTTTTTAAAAAGTGGATTTATTATTATTTCCTCTGCATATATAAGTAGAAAATATAAGATTCAGAAATGTTTTAGATTTTCGATAAAGTTACACGTTTTGAAATTTCCCGAACTCAATTCGACCATTTTTGAAAAATATCTTTTTTTTTTTTCAAACACTGTACTTTATGAACCAATCGAATTAATTTAACAGAATTTGATACTTGGTTGGACCTTGGTCTGACATGGTACCTATTAGCTTCTGGGCTGTATCACACAACAAGGGGCGTTTTCACGTTGCGATTTTCTCTCATTTCAGGAAAGGCTAACATCTACAGAGAGAAATAGTTATATTAAGTAAAACTCTGCTGATTCAGTTAGGGTGAATATTGGCAAACAATTGCCGCAGCTGTGTTGCAATTGCATTCCGTTTAGGACAAGGCAATAACTTTGCTTTGCCTCGCTTTGCAAAAAAAATGGTCGAGTTTCGACCACTGGGCGATACTAGTATTGATAAAACTAAAGTTTGAAAACTATCAAGATATATAGTTATGCTCATCACTGACTGACTAACTCTGTCACGCTGTATATATGTATAAAGGCTAAGAGATTTCCTTGGACTCTGTGTGTGAATGAAGGTTGCCACCTAATTTTCCTACTTTAGTAAATTTTAAAAAATCTAATTGTCCGATCGATAAAATCGCCCCTTTCATTTGGTACCTTATTTGTAACGAATTTTTGATTATATTTTTTAAAATTAATTAAAATAAGAAAATAAATAAGTAGCTTTAAAACAGACATTTATATTTTTTATTGTTGCCATTTTTTTTTTTTTTTTTCAGATAACCTGAAATATGTTTTCACGCGAAAAAAAAAAAAATATATATATATATATATATATATATATATATATATTACTAATCATTGGTACTCAAATTAAATTATTACCGTGACAATTTTTATTCGAAATAAATCTAAATTTAATTTTATGTTGGTATCTTCATCTATCTTTTGCCTGCTGAGTGTTACAATGGTAATAAATTATTCAAATTATATATATATATATATCTATAATATTAAATGACGTCTTTATGACTTTAAAATAATAATAATAATAATTTTAAAGTTAAAGTTAACGAAGAGATAGATAAAGTGCAAAAATTTCGAACGGGTTTAAATAATCAATAAATTTACTTATTGAATCGAATCCACAGCAAGGAAGATTATTGAATGACCAGAGAAAATTCACAAGCAAGTAGTTTTTCAAAATGTTCTTCATTAGAAACTTTTTTTTAAAATCATTTCATCTATATATATATATATATATATATATATATGAAATGATAAAAAAAAATATTCTGATATATATATATCAGAAATAATTTTCATTTGCACAATATTAAAAGAAATTGAATTCTTAATAAATATTTCGTGTACATTAAATTAAAGTGTTTGTTATATTGATCATTTTTTAACGGGCGCCTTAGTCGCCCTACAACTAACTAGTGTTAAGATAGATTTCATATGCTATCGTGCAGAAACAGAGTGATAATCAAGGTATAACAATGATAATTACAATAATAACAACTAGCAAACCCATGCGAAATTTTCGCAGTTTATTTATTCATTTATTTATTTATTTATTTATTTTTATTTTTATTTATTTATTTTTTTTTTACCTTTAAAATTTAAAATTTATAAGTGTCATACCAATTTCACCATCCAATTAAAATTTAAATTCACCAGAAGACAAATTATTATTAGTTTTTGTGGGATGAAACGCTGATGATAGTTAAATCAAATCATTGAAAGAAAAGCTTCAAAATAAAATTCATATTTGATGACCCAGCTTTCATATTTCCCCGGGCAAGATAGTTTTAATAAAGGACCCCTATAGCGACTTCCAAATTTTTGCCTCCATGTTGGAGAGATCGCTTTTATTTTATTTTTTTTATTATTTATTCATTTTGGCATAATTTTTGCATAATTATACTTTTTATTATTATTATTTTTTTTTTTCAATCAATTTATGAGAAAGTTCAAATTTTGTTTATATCTTTAAAGTATTGCTGGGTTTAAAATGACGCTTAGGAGATGTAAAGATGCAGCTTTTAAAAATAAATTTTTGTTTAATTCGAAATTCTGGATAATTCGAATTTTTTAGTCGGTCCCTTGAATTTTGTATTAAAATAATGTTAAAAAATCTGGAGTGACTCCACTCGACTTTCCGAACATTGAGTAATTAACAGTTTTGTAGATAAAGTAAAGAAAGAGTAGTTGTTAAACAAACAAAAGAGAGAAAACCATAATAGAGTGTTTGAGTATTTTTCTCCATCTATTACACGTTGTTTTATTTAACGCTACTGAACTTTGAGCCCATAGATCATAATGACAAAGAAATTTTCGTTGTGTCCCTGTAAAAACCTATAAATGTTAGATTCACCAAAATTCTTATAGTTAGTGCAACAGTGATTTATAATACTCATATAAATTTTCAGCTGAATTCAATAAGGCGTTTAGATGCTATCGTACTTTTAAAAATTTAGTCCCATAGGCCATAATGATAAAGAATTTTTCTTTGTGTCCCTGTAAAAAAACTGTAAGTGCTAGATTCACCAAAATCTATACAGTTAGTTCAACTGTGATCTATAACATGTGTACAATTTTTTTGCTCGGATTAATAAGGCGTTTAGACACTATCACATTTTTAAAAATTTGGCCCCATAGGCATAATGATAAAGAATTTTTCTTTGTGTCCCTGTAAAAAAACTATAAGTGCTAGATTCTCCAAAATCTATACAGATTGCGTATTTGTGATCTATAATATGTGTATAAAATTTTTGCTCAATTGAATAAGGCGTTTAGATGCTATCGCACTTTTAAGATTTTGCTCCCATAGGCCATAATGATAAAGAATTTTTCTTTGTGTCCCTGTAAAAAAACTATAAGTGCTAGATTCACCAAAATCTATAGGGTTCGTACTATGGTGACTTACAATATGCGTACCAACTTTCAGGTTAATCGAACGAAGCGTTTAGACGCTAGCGTGTTCACCCACAGACATACACACATACACACATACACACATACACACACACATACACACATACACACACACATACACACACACATACATACATCATCGTAAAAATAGTGAAAACGGACTCAGGGAACCTCAAAACGTATAGAAACATCAAAATCTCGAATTCGGATTTTTGACATGATTACAATACTTTCCTCACTATAGTGTTCGGAAAGTAAAAATCATGGATAATTCGAATTTTTCATACGATTACCTTTAAAATATTACAGTAAAATTTGTTACCGAGATTTTTCTGAGCTAAAGTGCATTATTTTTTTAACAGTCTTTCAAAAGAAGGATAAGGAAATACAAGAGTATTTCCTTCCTAGTGCATCACAAGATATGTTCCATATACATGAACTTCGAGAGTTTTTTTTAATTGAAAGTCATGTCTATTGTAGGAGATTCTGTTTTTGTATCAATTGATGGGTTGAAGTCATATGCTATAACACAAAGATTGTACTTAAAGAAGCAATCAAAAATATGTGACTATTTTAAAAATGTGTTGAATAATTAAGCTCGTAAAAAAATATTGATTTAATGGGAGGGGATTAATGATGCAGTATTTTTAGATATAAAGTTTACATGTTAAATCTTTGATCATAGAGTTTTATATTTTTAATTTATCTCTTCTTTTTGACAAAATAGTATATGTAATTCGAATTTTTGGATATTTCGAATTTTTCTCTGGTCCCTTCAACTTCGAATTATCCAAGTTCTACTGTATTAGCTATAATTTAATATTTGCCAAAAAAAAAATTACGAGTTCATTTTCTTTCGACATAAAAATACATTTAATTCAACGTTAACATTAAAAAAATTATAAAAAGTTAAATTATGCATCTCACAAAAATTGACGTCATTATCACTTTAAAAATTTTATACACATTGATAAGTGCTAATGTAGTTCACGATGGCTAATATACGTTGTTCTAAAAAGAGAAATATTTTATTTTTAAAACCAACTTTTTTTTTCTTTTTTTTTTTTTGTTAACTGTTATTATTATTTTACTGAACTGAGTCCACGTGCTTAAATATTGCTTAAATATTATTTTTTATCCTCGCGTATTTCATTAATGATTCATCAGAAAATTTATAAACATGGTATATAAAAAGTTTTTTTTTTTTTTTTTTTTTTTTAATCTTATAATTATATTTTATTATTATTATTATTATTATATCACTGAACTGAGTCCGCGTGCTTTATTACCTGTATACTATTTTTTATCCTCGCGTATTTTATTGTCACTACCATATCGTTTCTACAAAATATTAATTGTAACTGGTCCACGTTAGAGAAATATCATGCAGATAATAAAGTTGCTCATAATAATTTTTACCTGATATGTATTTTAAAAAAAATCTTCAGCAAGAATATTTGTGAAAAACTTTTAAATGTTAAAAATTAACATAAAATTGTAATTTGAGAGTATAATTTTTGTGAAATAATATTAAAATGATTTTTGTTGTTGTTGTTGTTCTTGTTTTATTTTCTGTCAGAACTGGCAAAACATAATCCATTTTTTACAAACTAATTATAGATTTTTAGTTCCTTAACATTAGAATTTTAATTTTAGGTAATACCATACAAGTATTAGGCATAATACAAGATAATTCACTCTTTGTAGAAAATTCAAATAATTTTTGTTCATTACATTTAACCAGTAACAAAGGATTCTCTCGTAACTCAATCTTCATTTATATCGTCTTTAAAAAATTGTCTTTATAACACCACAAATTAAGGGTAATTGTCAGACGTCATACTGCCTATTATCATGTGTTATTTATGATTTTTTAAATAATGTTTATCGTCTGCTAAGAAAACTAAAATTGCATTTCCATGGCAACTCGTCATTCATTTCAATCACCAAATTAAATCCGTATCAGATTCAGAATACAGAAAGTTTTAGAATAAAAACTTCAAATATAATTATGAATCCCTTCATTTCCAACCTGGATAAGTGGATTAAAAGATCAAATTTTCTGGAATGTGTACTTTCCTTTCAACAAATCTCGAATAAAAATTCTATCCTTTCAAAAATCCCTTTTAAATGGCAATTTCTATCTCAAGAGCTTTTTACTGTGCTTTACGGAAAAGCTCTTAGCCATACATTATAGCCAATTATTTACCAGGGCAACGTAGCCCTTTTCGTCCCAAATTACTTTTTCCAGGACGATATTTATAAGCTTGACAAGCCATTAATATATCTGGAAAACAAATCATGGCCCATTTGGAAAACGAGTTGATTGAGAATGATCAGAAAGCTGTTTACGTATTTACATAATTGCAATCCCCCAAAACAGCGAGCTGCAAAACGTAAAAATTCCAAAATCATAAAAATTGAAATGAACCCCTCGTTCCCGCTTTGCTACCGGGCAATTAGCGTTGCCATTTCTTTTTGCTAAATGATCAAATGCAAACGAAAATCCCGACTGCGTAATCGTACAATAACGCTTCGTTGATAGCCACCAGGGGACTCGTTCATAATTCGAAATATTTCTTATTAATAGAGCGGGGAAGACGTGAGGACTAGTGGCATATATCATCCTCAGCGTGAGATGTTTCTTATGTATAGGAGAGCGTAACCGTAGAATTTATACTTTCGCATATAGGTACTAAATATTCATGAGCTCCGAAGAAAGCATGGCATATCTTATTAATATTTGTACTTTCTTACTCGCCATTCGTTTTGCCATAAACATTGTTTGTGAAATACCATCATTATTTATAAGAAAATAATTTAGAAGTCATGAATTTAAAATAAAATTTGTCGATTTGAGTTTAGGAGATTTTTCATATAAGATATTTCAGAATAATGATATGAAAATATAAGATTATCTAGAAGTACTCTTAGAATTTTAAATTTGAATATATAAACTATTTGTTTTGCATTTGCTATCTGTATATTCATTTACAGTTACAACTGCCCCAAAGAAAATGTGCAGCGATATTAAACCGAGCAGCTAAATTATTCATTTCCAACATAATTAAAACATAACATAACGAAAAAAGAAACTTTACAAGGCTCTAGGTAAAGTTAGTTATGTAACTTTGGTTAAAGTGGGCAGATAGATTTGTTTACAAAAAATAAAAAAAATAATGTAGAGATAAATTTTTCGCTTTTTCTCTCTTTTTCACAGCCAGTTTATAACAAAAATAAGCCTTATCTTACCCATCATGATGTATATATATATTATTTTTTCTCATAAAATAATAATAATAATAGTATGATAATAATAATAATATGGTTGAAACCAGAGTTTACCTAACGCACCATTTTCAATTGTCTTTCTATAATTTAACAAGCTATTACTGTATATATATGTGCAACTTTTATAAATCTTGTTATTGTGTTTCTCCGAGACAAGTTGAACAGTTTTCATGAAAATCAAAAATTGGAACTTTCTTTCTTTCTTTTTTTTTTTTTTTTTTTTTTTGTGTGTGTGTACAGAAATTGACCTTAGAGTTTATCATCGCAGAAAAAACTAATATCCGCTGCCAACTCACTCGTTGCATTACAGAAAATGTTGCGGCTTTAATTATTTCTGTTAAAGGCAAGGTTTATTGCTTATGGTAGTTTAGGAGTCTGTATGACAGGTTGTTATTTCCCACATACTTTTTTTTTTTTTTTTTTTATTTATTTTTATTTATTTTTTTGTTTATTAGTTATTAGTTCCCCATCATACTAGAGGAATGGGAAATTAGGTAATCGGGAAAATTTTCGACTGTTAGTCCGTTAGTCCGTCAGTTTGTTAGTCTGTGTACACGATATCTCACGAACAAATGATCACAGAGAGGTTGGACCAGTTTTAAAATATTATTTATGACACTGACAAGAACCTTATTTATTTGCGACATTCTAAATAAAAAACTTCAGAAGTTATTCGAAATTTACGATTTTCTTAACATGGGAGAATAGGGCATAATTTCACTTAAACGTGCATGAAAAGAAATATTTTTATCGTAAAGATGTAAGAACAGCTTTTAAATATAAGTTTTCATGCCGGAAGGAACATCATTAACTATAAACGTGCTACTTTGAAACTTTCGCAAATTATTCGAAATTTACGAATTTCTTATGAACATGGCAGAATACGGCAAAATTTCGCATAAATGTCACTTTTGAGCGATATTTTCATCGTAATGTTGTCAGACTACTTTTAAAATATTATGCAAGATACTGGTATAAATATCATGGACTATGAATTTTTGAATTTAAAAATTTCGTAAGTCATTGGAAATTTACGATTTACATTTACTTAATACGGCAGAATCGGGCAAAATTTCGCATAAGCGTCCATTTTGAAGAATATTTTCATCGTAAAGAGGTCAGAACACTTTTAAAATATCATTTACGATACTGGCATGAACATGCCTGACTATGAATTTTTTAATTTAAAAATTTCGTAAGTTATCTGGAATTTATGATTTACTTAACATGGCAGAATAGGGCAAAACTGAGCATAAATGTCCATTTTGAGAATCATAAATATATCAGACAACTTCAAAATAACATTTATGACACTTGTTTGCGCATGATAGTCTACAAATATTCTAAAAGGAAAATTTCGTATGTTATTCGCAATTTAAGATTTTATCATCATAGCAAAATTTTGCGATATTCCTTATAAATATGCATTTTGAGGATTGTTGTATTGGAAATAGTAGCATGAAAACTAAACAACGAAATTGACCCTAATAAAATAAACTAATAGATTAGAATAAGATAAATACATCGAAGTGAACGGTGGATAGCCTATTAGGCAGGGATTTCATTCTGTTACTGTGTCAAGTGTTTGGTAAAATTCATTTATCTTAACATGCTTATAGTATGTCCTGCACTAGAAATTTATGAGAACATGTATATGATGGAGTACTGAACAGAGTCCACCTATGCCAACTAGTTTTTTAAACTTGCTTTTTATTCGGTTGCTTTAAAGGTTTAAAAGACAGAAGGAGACCGCTCAGCACTAATTCAGTGGTTTGGAGCGATTTTCAGCCATTATTTGTATGGGTGTTTGTTGTTCAGGTAATTTACCTCCTTTCAGGTATATTTTTCATTTTCAGTGCCAAAAGCCTGCCGGGTAAAAACCCCACGCTACAAAAGGGCAGAAATAGCACAAATTGTCTACAGAATAACAACAGAAGAACAACTCAATCCCACCAAAACAATGGTAATTACCCCGGAAAGTAATGAAAGAAGTCAGATTTATGATGTTAGATTTGATATCTCTGAGAGAAACACGAAGATTTTGGAAGTTTTATTACGAAGATGTGGACGGGCAGTAATATTAGTTAACCACCCAGCAAAACCTCAGATGACGGCCAGCATGAGGCCAAGTGCTGGTTGCCAGCAGTAGCTGCAGCTGGCCCGTCGGTGGCAAAAGTTAACGTTGCCGCAGGGAATATGTTACGCCGGCCGTCAGTAGGCCATATTCAATCGATCCACTGTTGGCAGCCTGCAGTAAGTTAAAAATAAGTTAGTGGGCCAGTGAATGGATCGCTGCTGGCAGCTAGCAGTATGATGAAAATAGGTAATGGGCCACTGTTGGTAACCGACATTAGGTTGGAAATTGTTAGTGGGCCAGTGTTGGACTACCTGATGGCAAACATAATTTTTCTATGTTATTGCTGGAAGCCTGCAGTGGGCCAGTTGTGGCAAACATAAAAAATTATATTACTGCCGGCAGTCTTCATTGGTCCTTTATATTTCCCATTAAAGGCCCGCTTCACTCATCGTCGCCGGAAGCCGAAGCCAATGTTATTCTATGGGAAATTTTCTTTACAAATAATTTATTAACTAATACATATTTTTAAATTTTGTTTTCATATTCTGAAAATTCCCAACTGTTAAATTGACGGACCTTTTTTAAAAAAAATATTTTTTTATTTTTTTATATTTTATTTTGAAGCTGCAAAATACGAATTTTCAATGTGTGAAATTTTTCATTTTGCAAATTCAAAATAAAATATTAAAAATTAAAAAAATACATTTTAAAAAGGTCCGTCAATTTAACAGTTGGGAATTTTCTGAATGTGAAAGCAGAATTTAAAAATATGTATTAGTTAATAAGTTATTTGTAAAGAAAATTTCCCATAGAATAACATTGCCTCGGACTTCCGGAGACGGTAAGTGAAGAGGGCCGTTAATAGGCCAGCAGTGATTTAGTTATAGCTAATATATTTATTTTATTGGTGATACCCTTAATTTTATTCGTGCATTTTTTTCTTTTTCTTTCTTTTGTTTTCCTCTCTCTTTCTTTTGATGAAGTAGCAGCCAGTTTTTTCTATGCATCCAATATTTAATTTGATTTTGTACATATTCATTTTTAAATACTATTTACAAGTATTTTATTCATACACTATGGTTGTAAATTCAGGGTTTCTAGTGCAGCATATAGGAAATAGTCAGTTGATCCATTTTCCTTATGATAAAAGTTTAATTTTTTGTTTTCAGTGCAAATGTTTCTCTATATTACATTTTTTGGAATAAAGGAGATTATGTTTTTTTTTTTTTTTTTTTTTTTTTTTTTAAGTGTTCAAATTTCAATATGTTTAACTTTGTTACGCTATTTGATATAAATAAATGTAACTTTACATGTGAAAATTATAAATTATTGAAACAAAAATTGTTATAAAGTGAGCATTGTAAAAAACACCATAAACTAAAAAAAAATAATAATAAATAAATAATAAAAAATTGCAGCAATTGTTTCCGGTTGAAATAGCACGAAGACCCTTCATCAGGCGAAACAAAGTGGGCACGAGTGCAGCAAAAGTAATTTGCTGCAATCGTGCTTTTTGTTAAACTCACGAAGGGATGTGTTATTATTTCAACCTAAAAGATCTGATGCATCTCTTTTTTTTTTTTTTTCCGGGGGGGGGGGGGGGCAATGATTATGTTTATTTACAAATTTTTCTATTTATTACTACAGTACAAAATCTCAAATCCGGAATCGTCCGGACCGTGGCCTTTCCGGATTTCGGACTTTTCCGGATTTTAGGTCACTTTCTGATTTACGGCAATAAGAAAACGGACATCTCCATTCCGAACGTCCTTTTAGTTAATAACTAGGTTACGCCGCCCGAGGGTGCGATTTCTTAAGAAATTGGAGTATACTCTCAAGTAACATGTACAATACTTTGAATAAACACCATAAAATTTTGCAAACAAAACGGAGGCAGTAACGCTTACGCTTTGTTTGCCGCACTCGTGCCTACTTCGTTTGCCTGATGAAGAATCATGTTTTCTTTCCATCCGAAACGATTGTTGCGAGCTCTTACATTTTATTGTGGTTACTCTTATTACTTTTAAACACCAATTCTGTGGTGCTTTTTTATTATAACTCTCAAGTATCCAGAAAATCTTGAATATTTTTATTTTCTCCTACATCAAATGGTACCCAGTTGATAATTTTTTTCCCTTCTTTTTAAAACAGCAGGGCAGATGAATCAGCTTCCTTTTTTTCTCTCTGTGCTTATCTTCATTTAGAATTAATTATCACAGCTGTCACTCTTAACCAGGCCGCCACAAAGAACTTTTTTGCGTTGTTGATAGTCCAGTGGGATCTTTACTCTCTCTCTCCAACTTCTTCAAAGTCCTTGAGTGAATAATTTTCCGACACGTGCCATACCGAAAGATGATTTTGCAGTTTTATACAGATGACGTTATTTGAACTTTAAGCGAATATTCAGCATTTGACCTGTGCCAATTAATTTTCATTAGGTTTGGAAAGCAGATTCTTCAGCTGAAAAAAAAAATATATATATCGTTCGGTTGAGTAAAGAGATAACGGAATTAGGCAGAAAAACGAGAGTGCGTTTGTCTTTGTAGCTGTAAATATTTGATAAATTTATCCGCGATTACCTATTTTAAAAATATTTTTAGAATTCCATAAAACTCATATATGTTATACAGGTTTTCGAGATTTACTATAGAACGCTTGTCATAAAAAGTTGTACAGGTAACCCAAATGGTTTTAGTATAAAAATTCATAAAATAATTTGGATACATTACAGTCAAAGAGACATTTCTTATCAGCGCACGTAAAAATCTTTATACATAATCTTTATAGATCAACATAAATTTTATAGATGCAATAAGAAATGGTTCCGATCAAAAATGATAAAATAAATATTTGTGGTTCATTTAATAATGATGCTCAAAAATATTCTTATACGTTACGGGAAATTGAGGGGGGAAGTATTTCAGTTTTGTAAAAGTGAAATTATTTTTCTCACTTGCATTTAAAAAATAATAATTAATAAATAAATAAAATAAAACAGTTTGTTATGGCTACCACTTTTTTTTTTTTTTTCGTTTCCTATAATAGTTTATAGAAATTACATTTGAAAATTATTATTTATGAAAATTATTTTCTGTGATGGAGGGTTTTGAGATTCCTGAACTCGATTTGACCATTTTTAGAAAATTTCACTCTGTAAGTGTGTATAAAAAAAATTGTGGACGCTGTATCTCACGAACCAATGGACGAAATTTAACCAAATTTGTTATTTAACCAAACTTGATTAAAATCGTTCCCGATTACATTTGTGGATCATTCACTCAACACATGGCTCTATATTTCTACTTCTTCGTAATTTTCAATATGACACAGTATAAATGATTTCAAATAAATGATAATTATTTTTTTAATTTGTATTATGAATTAAAAAATAAATATTTAAATAACTAACAACAAACTAGGAAATTTTTTTTGTATAAGTTGAAGAATCGCTCGCCCTTCCCCATGAGGGGATAAATTTTCAATGCTGGTATTTTTCAAAAGAAACTCATCAATAACTTTCAAGTATATGACTGAATTAAATTTGTAGAAAATTAAAGCAAAGTTATAAATTATTTAAAAAAAAAAAAAAAAAACCAAGAAGAAGAAGAAAGCATTTTTTCAGAAGTTGGCACAAAATTGATTTTATTATTTTTATTATTATTATTATTGAGAAACACTGTTCTAAAATGAAAATCGTTTGCATGCATTCAGGAAAATGATTTTAACAAATTATTTGCACTACGCGAATTTGCATAATAAAAAATATAGAAGAAAGTTTTGTGGTGCCACATCATACTAGTTTTTTGGTCAAAAATTAAAAAATCAATAAATAATAATAATAAGTAATAATAACAATAATAAAATACTAGAAAGTTAGCGGCTATCATAATTTACTAAAACGGGTCAACTGGATATTTGTTATATATTTCTAGAAATCCTTTTGTTACAACAATAGCTTTAGAGTCAAACATTTAAAAAAAATAGTATTTAAAAAATAATACAAAAACAAATTAATAATTGAATTACTTACTCATATATTATTTTTACGAGATTTTCAATCTCGCACCCGTAGACAACAACAACGAACAAGAACTTCGTATGAAATGGCGGACAGCGAGGGAATTTCAAATAAACAGAAAAAGAATCACAGCGCCCTCTATGCATACAAATTGATTATGGCCTAATAATTTGCGGCCACAACATGAAAAACATGATGTTGGCCGTGTGGTGATAGCCTGCATAAGGCCAACTGTGTTTATGCCACTTCTGGGCTACCGACCATTTTTCTTTAGGCTTCCATCACAGCTGGCAGCCACAAACGGCCCGCTACTGGAGTTATATGGGGCAACCGGCAACTGATGGCAAGTGCAGGATGCCAGCAGTAGGCCAAAACGAGCCCACCAGTATAAGTTTTGCTGGGCAGTTATATGGGATGGGAATTGGATGGAGAATGTGCCAAGAGACAGTTAATTGTCAATTACAGTAAAAGTGTTAGCAATGAAATTTGTAGAGATACGATGGGAAAGGATCGCGACTGGAGAGGAAGGCTGTGTAATCGCTAGATTCAGATTGTATGAAGAAAATGAGACCCTTAACTTCATTTCGAAAGTATAACGTCCTTTTGTTGATCTTTCCCAATATGATTACAATTCGTCTATTGTTTTAGATTTTAAGAACTTTTTGACATATGAGGGTGGAATTGGTAGGTATATGTCCACTGTTTTCTCCAGTTGCTTCCTTAGCTATTTCGTCATCTAACTCATTGCCTACTACTCTCCTATGAGTCGATACATGAGCAAGACATGTTCTTCCTGATAGACTGAGTAAAGTATCTTTAATTTTTCCCACAATAGGATGTTTAGTTTTATGGCGACATATAGCCTGTAGACTAGAGAAGCTGTCGGTTGGATTTAACGTCGCACTAGTGCTGTGCCATGGGCAATTTTCGATGGTCTGGGACACAACCCAAAGTACAGTCGATAACAAAAGTATCCGAACACTAGCAAAAATTCCTATGTAAAAAAAGTAGAATTAATAATGTTTTGTTAAATAAATCCTTATCGAATCATGTTCTTACACTGACTAAGAACATGATTCGACAAGGATTTATTTAACAAAACAGTATTTACTGTTTTTATATAGGAATTTTTGCTAGTGTTCGGATACTTTTGTTACCGACTGTATGGTCCGAAGACATGCCATCACAATTTTGATACTCCGCGGAGGAGATGATTCCCCCGCTTCGGTGACCACCAGAGGTATAATTTTTATGGGAACATGGAGGACGCTTTTTTTTTTTTTTTTTGAGTAAAAATAATTGAATGGAAAGGAATTTGACTGTTTCAAAAAAAACTAAGAATTAGGTAGAAATCGATCTAAGAAGCTTAGAAATCGACGTGACATGCAATTTCTGTGGAATGTATTTTCACTATTATTCAGCTCTTAAACTGTGCAGAAACCATTACAGAAAGCACTGAATATTTAAGAATATGTTAAGGATTTAACAACATATAGAATTATTTATTTATTTATTTATTTTTATTGCTCCAAATTGCTCTTAAATATTACTTGTGAAATTATATCCTGGAAAAGTTTCGCAATTTTCAAAAGAAATATGATTGAAACAGCCATGAAACAATTTTACCTTTCCATATGTCAGAAATTAATGTTTATTTGAACTGTCAGGTCGTTAAAAATTTTCTTAACGAAATCTTCTTTTAACGATCAAATTTCTTAATCAGCATACTCTTTAAACCTCTTCTAAGGGGATAAGAGAGGTTGAAATTAATTATTTTTATTTTACATCCTATCGCTTCCTAAAACATTTACTGTCATGAAATTTGTCATTTTTATGCATATAGCGTTTTTCAAGGGATAAAAAGTAAGGAAGGGGAAGTTTATGGGTAAAATAATACAAAATAATGCATAAATTCAAAATGCTCCATGCAAATACTACATTATATACAATTTTCTTTCTTTCTTTCTTTTTTTTTTTTTTTTTTTTTTTTTTTTCCTGTATAAATAGCTCAATTTCAGGTCTTGCAAGCGCGTTCCTTTAAAAACGGCTGTTCGGATTTTCTTCAAACTCGCCATATTAACTCACATTTATATTCCCTTTTGTATGTAATTATTGTTTTCCGGTCAATAATTGATTTTTTGTAAAAGTTGGTTTCTCAAAATCGGCTCTAACGATTTTCTTGAAAATTATTATATAAATCCATTTCTTTCTCGTGTATTACGTGGTTATTAGAGGAAAATTGACAGTCTTCCTGCTTAGGTAGGTCATCTTCAAATCTCGAAAATTTGGGTTCAAAAAAATAACGCTATATGTAAGCTTCGTTTTATATGTCTTCATAATTTTCTCTTACTGGAAAAATTTTAGGTTTCTACTTCTTTAGGTCACTTTTATGTTTTCTTATCGCATTATCTCTCAAAAATGCATATAATACGTGTGATAGTAGGTAATGGAAGTTGTGTGGTTGTTTTGCACCAGATTTTTTTTTTATGAAAAGAAATTCACGCGTAAATACTAAAATTGATATAAAACTTTGTGAAAAATTAAACTTGTAGGGTAAAATTGGCATTATTATTCAATTATATTTTCGATAAATTTTCGATTTCGTTAAATGTCCAACCATCGTAAAACTGGAGACAACGTTTTATCCGTAAATTGAGAGTAATAGTGCTCCGAACTAGAAAAAAAAAAAAACTTTTAGAGCCATAATGATGTCAATTTTACCCTGCATGCTTAATTTTTCTTTCATTTTTTTTTTTTTTTTTTTTTTTTTCACTATGCGTTTTTTGTATGTAACTGAACACATATATGCATTCCTTTATATATGTATCTCAATTACAGCATCAGTGACAAACAAAAATCGTATAAAATTTGAAATGTTCCTGTAAGAGAAATCAACCAAAAAACTACCGGTATTTTGCATTTTCTATAACATTTTGAAGGTATTTTGAAGTAAAACAGAAACAGATTTCTTTTAAGAAATTTTCGGGTATTTTAAAAGTTCCCGCAGATATTTTGAAGGAAAATAAAAACAGCAGATTTCCTTCAGAAAATAATCGGGTTCTTAAAAAGTTCCATACTGGTTTACTTTAGAAAGTCCGAAAAACCTGAAGGTTACCTTTAAAAAAAATTTATTATTATTATTATTATTATTATTATTTTCCTATGAATTTTTCTTATGTGACTGAATTTCAGAGTTCATAATAAAGACAATTATTTCGTGATTTCAAAATGAATGCCAAGTTCTGTGACAAATATCCCTACTTAATATTCACACAAATTTTAAAAACGATTGAATGAAACAAATTAGCAAGGAGTATTTATTATATGAAACTAATTATTCCTAAAATTTGGAACACAAGAAAAATAAATTTAAAGTTTGAAATTTTGTAAAAATTTTTAAATATTGGTTCAGAAACTCTGGAATGATGTTATTTAAAAGTATTATGTATATTTACTGTACACTAAATGTACAATTATCCACACTAAAGGAGCAGTCGCCAACCATTTTGACTTCACGGACCTCTTAATTCACGGTTTAAAATCCTGCGGACCAACAAATTCATAATTAAAAATCTCGTGGACCACTAATGTTTTCATTAAGAAACGTAAATATGTTTTTAGAATAAATAATTATAAGATCAAAAGCTTTTTATATGCCATATTTTTAAATTTTCTGTTTAATAATATTGTTACAAAATTGTAAATAATTGTGTTTATTTTTGTATAAATTCTCTCAAAGAGGCTTAGTAAGTTGATAAAGTGCTAATTTTGTGCATTTCTAGTCGTTTTAGCGTTGAAATAGCCTTATTTTCCCTTAAAAATGCATTAAAAAGCCCCAATAAGGCAGGTAATGGATTTGGCGCCAAATGTGGCGACTTTTTTCCATCTTGGCGATTTTTCTGGCGACCTTGGCGAGAAAATCCTTATTAGGGCTATACCAAATATGGAAGCTCTAATCCCATTGGCTGATGAGATATGGAGATTTCTGGAACATTCCACACTTTTCTACAGAGGTATATAAAGGCCGCTTTCCCGCCAAGGCAGTCAGATTCAGTTCAGTTCTCAGCCAGCTTCGCTAATGCTTGCATTGTTTGAGCCTCTTTGAAAGAGTCTTGATTTAAGTGTTATTGCTATACAGTTTGTACTGTGGATTTGCTATTGACAGCTGTTGTTTAAGCTGTGTTTATTGGTTGAATTGAAGCTGATACTTGGGTTATAGACCTGTATTTCTCTGGAACTTTCTGTGAATAAATTACTGAATTTTTATAAGTTTTGCCTTTCATTCTCGGACAACTCACGAACCCCCAAGTACGCAACATTTCTGGTGTCAGGAGCGGGGTTGTCTGTGAATGGTGATAACGAGAGCTATGGAGCAAGAAATGAAGAAATATCTAGAAGGTCTCACTGCTCAGATGAATGAGTTAAGATCTGGATTGATAGAGAAAATGGAAACAGGACAGGAAAAGATGGAAACCGGATTGATCGAAAGAATGAGGGAAGGACAAAAAGAATTGGAAGCCAGTTTGACCGAAGAGATTAAATCTAATCAAGATGAGATGAAGAGAGAGCTTTCAACGGTGAAAGAATCAATAGAGGGTAAATTAACTGTGATGAAAAATAGAATGGATGGAATAGAAGAGAAAGTTATAAAGATAGAAGAAAATTTTGAAGAGAAAGTTTTGAAAATAGAAGAGAGTTTTGAAGAGAAAGCTATGAAGATAGAAGAAAATGTTACGAAAGTAGAAAGGAATTTTGAAGAGAGATTTATGAAGATGGAAGAGAATTTCGAGGAGAAAGTTAAAGAAAATGTTGATCAGGAACTGAAAGGAAGGTTTTCCGAGATGGAAGGTAAATTGAAGAGAATAGAAGAAGATCTGGAGAGAAAAGTGGAAGAAAAGTTAGAATCCATGCCCCAGGAAACTGAAAAGAAAGAGAGAAGAAGCCAGAATCACGAATTTATTAAGCTATCTACCTACGACGGCAGTTCCTTCTGGCATTTATATAAGACGCAGTTTTCCATCGTAGCTGAAGCTAACGGCTGGGACTCTACCGCCAAGTCAGTCCACTTAGCAGCAGCATTGCGGGGAGATGCAGCCCAGATACTGCGAAATGTTTCTAAAGAAGAAAGGAACGACTTCGAGGCCCTGACTAGAGCACTGGAGCTACGGTTCGGAGAGAAGTGTTCTAAGGACTATAGTCACCTCCAGCTAAAATCCCGTTACCAGAAAACGGGCGAAAGTTTGCAAGAGCTGGCAGCGGACATTCAGAGATTGTCACACCTAGCATGTCATGCTGACACTCGAAACGACTTAGCCCTTCAGTACTTTATCGATGCTGTTCGGGATCCAGAAATTCAAAAAGCGCTGAGACTCTCCAACATCAGAGACGTAGAATCAGCTTTAGGCTATGCACTTAGGATAGAGGCAGCCCAACAAGCCTCCCGCAAAGACCGCCACACGATAAGAGCAGTTTCATTAAATGATACGCCTGCTTATGAAAATGAAATGAAGAGAAGTATCGCAGAGATCTTAAAGAGATTGAGCAGCCTGGAGAATAATAAAGAAATAAAGGATCGGCAGATAAAGTGCTGGGGCTGTGGAGGGGATGGTCATGTGAAGAGGAACTGCCCTGTACGACCAACTACAGGAAATCACCCGGCTTCACCATCACTGCAGGGAAACTAAGAGGAGGCCATCTCGCGGGGCGGAGGTTGCCTGAAATTAAAGAGCCCCAATTTAGAGTATTTCATGTTTCATCGATGAGTGGCGGCGATAATGGACTTTATGTCTATGGCCAAGTTAACAACACCGCCTGCCGGATGATTCTGGACACGGGAGCCAACGTGACCATCATTAGAACGGATTTGGCTCAAGAACTAAAAGAGAAGATCATCTGGACCCCGCCCTGCGTTAAACTCCAGACTGTGACCGGAGACGAAGTCAAAATATATGGAAAAATGAACTTGACGATCATTTTTGGAAATGCCAGTTACCATCATATGGCATATGTGGCAGATATAAGAGAGCCTGTAATCATTGGAATTGATTTCCTGAGAAAATTTAACTTTAAATTGGACTTCAAGAATAATGAGCTGCATTCGAGTTTGGAAGACATAGCTGTGTTCAATACTGAAAATCAAGACATTCAGACAATTTGCCAGATAACAGCCAAGTCTGAAATTTCCATCCCTCCACACACACAGACAATAGTTTCAGGAACACCACCTACAAAGCAATACTTCCGCTATGGAGTAATTGAATACCCGAATACAGACAATAGCTCAAGAGGAGTTCTGGTAGCTTCATCTCTAGTTGATCTCTCAAAGAGTACTATTCCTGTGAGAGTCGCAAACATCAGCGATAAGGTCCGAACAGTGAAGAAGGATGAGGTGTTAGCAGCCTGCACTCCTGTAACATGCATAAACCGCCCCACGCAATCAACCGAATCCAAGTCTTCTGAACAATTAATAACGGAATTACTCAAGAATGCAGAGTTAGGAAAGGAACAGAGATGTGCTGCGGAGAAGCTACTCCAAGAATTTAAAGACCTTTTTTCTCGAACACCTGAAGACGTCGGGAGAACGATCATCACTCAGCACAGAATTGATACAGGAAATCATCCTCCAATCAAACAAAATCCAAGAAGACTTCCATTTGCTAAACAGGAAGAGGTCACTGAACTTCTAAGTGAAATGCAGCACAGTGATGTCATCGAGCCATCAACGAGTCCTTGGGCCTCTCCAATAGTACTGGTGCGAAAAAAGGATGGTTCAACAAGATTTTGCGTGGATTATCGTCGTTTGAATGACATCACGAAGAAAGACAGTTACCCTCTTCCCAGAATTGACGACACATTAGACACACTTGCTGGCAATAAATGTTTCTCGACTTTGGATCTGAAGAGCGGTTACTGGCAAGTAGAATTACATCCTGATAATCGTGAGAAGACTGCATTCACCACGGGACAAGGACTGTGGCAATTTAAAGTTATGCCATTCGGATTATGTAATGCACCTGCCACCTCCGAACGCCTGATGGAGACGGTGCTAAAAGGACTTTCCTATGAAGCCTGTCTGGTGTATTTGGATGATATTATCATTGTGGGGCGCACCTTTGAAGACCATCTACGAAACATCCGAAAGGTGCTGGGGAAACTCAGAATGGCTAACCTCAAATTGATTCCAGGCAAGTTTAACTTGTTCCGTCGTGAAGTGAGCTACCTCGGCCATATCATCTCTGCCGAAGGTGTGAGAACAGATCCTGAGAAGATCTCTGCAGTCGAGAACTGGAGTCACCCTGAAAATATCCACCAACTACGAAGTTTCCTGGGGTTATGCACTTACTACAGGAAGTTTGTTATAGGTTTCTCAAATATTTCCAGACCACTCCACAAGCTGACGGAAGCCAAACAGAAGTTCCTGTGGACAGATGAATGTGAAAAAGCGTTCAAGCGACTTAAAGAGGCCTTAACATCATCGCCTATCTTGACGTATCCACAGCCCGACAGACAGTTCATACTTAATACAGATGCCAGCCATGAGAGTGTCGGTGCTGTTCTGTCGCAGGAAATTGATGGTCAAGAACATGTCATAGCCTATTGGAGTAAATGCCTATCTAAACCAGAGCGAAATTACTGTACCACCAGGAAAGAGCTACTCGCCATCGTAAAAGCCATAGAACATTTCCATCATTACCTCTATGGCAGAAGATTCCTGCTCCGGACTGACCATGCATCTTTAACGTGGTTGCTCCAGTTCAAGAACCCGGAAGGACAGATTGCCAGATGGATACAACGCCTCCAGGAATATGACGAGATACGTCATCGTAAAGGGACTCTACATGGTAATGCAGATGCCTTGTCCCGGAAGACCTGCTCGGAAGGCTGCAAGTACGGCTCTAGAGCCGAACAGAAATACCTACCGATAAATCCGGTTGCCTGCCAAGTTACTGTCTCAACACCATCAGATCAAGGTACCGATCCATGGAGTGACGAAGAACTTAGACAAGCCCAGTTGGAAGATCCTGACATAAAGCCAATATTACAGCTGAAGGAGACTACCAGCAACAGACCTACCTGGCAGTACATTTCCAGATTTAGTCCCATTACGAAAAGTTATTGGGCACTTTGGGACTCTCTTCATATCAGAAACGGCGTGTTATACAGAAAGTGGGAATCTGATGATGGAAAAAGCTTCAGATGGCAGATGTTATTACCAAGATCAAAAATTCCAGATGTTTTAGAACAACTGCATAGTAGCTCTACCGGATGCCATTTTGGGGTAATGAAGACTCTGCAGAAAGTTCGGGAACGCTTCTACTGGTGCAAGGCAAAGGAGGATGTGGAGAAATGGTGTAAATCCTGTGATGCCTGTGCGGCACGTAAAGGCCCGCAGAAACGAAGTCGAGGAAGACTGCAACGGTATAACGTGGGAGCACCATTTGAGCGGATTGCACTCGACATCTTGGGTCCTTTGCCACGGACCTCCAGTGGAAATAAATACATCCTTGTCATGATGGACTATTTCGCCAAGTGGCCTGAAGCATACCCCATTCCCGATCAAGAAGCCTGCACAGTCGCAGAGGTCCTAGTGCAGCAATGGGTGTCAAGGTACGGCACGCCCCTACAACTTCATACCGACCAAGGTAGGAACTTTACATCTGCTGTTTTCAAAGGACTGTGTCAACTACTCGGCATAGACAAAACCCGGACAACACCCTTACATCCCCAGTCGGACGGCATGGTCGAGAGGTTCAATCGCACCATCCTGAATAACCTCTCTCTTCTAGTATCAAGGAACCAGCAAGATTGGGACTTGATGTTGCCATTGTTCCTGCTGGCTTATCGAAGTGCTGTCCATGAAACCACCGGCTATACTCCAGCCCAGATGCTGTTTGGACGTGAACTTCGTCTCCCTTGCGATCTCCTGTTTGGTTGTCCACCCGATGCGCCTTCATCGCTCGAGGAGTACATCCAAGATCTCCAGACACGGTTTAAGGACGTACACAAATTTGCTCGGGAGCGGATTCACATTGCAACGGAGAAGATGAAGACAAGGTACGATCTAAAGGCTACACAACATGAGTTCGAGGAAGGTGAGAAGGTCTGGTTGTGGAATCCTGTTCGACGCAAAGGACTCTCTTCCAAGTTCCTGTGCAACTGGGATGGACCATACACAGTCTTAAAAAGGCTGAATGATGTAGTGGTGCGGATCACTAAAACACCTTCATCAAAACCGAAGGTGGTGCACTATAACAGGCTAGCCAAGTACCACAACTAACGGTAATATTAAAATTTAAAATGTAAATACTGGTAAAATTTGCGCATGCGTAATGTAAATATTTGTATATAAATACTTGTACATATTTGTGAATTTTGTAAATATTTCTCAATTGATTTTTGTTTCTATTTTGTCGTTATATGCAACTTAGTTTTTGTATTTTAGATTGTGTAAATTTGGTTAGTTTCGCCTCTTGACCAAGGGTTGCACTGCCCGGGACGTGCAGTGTTACAAAATTGTAAATAATTGTGTTTATTTTTGTATAAATTCTTTCAAAGAGGCTTAGTAAGTTGTTAAAGTGATAATTTTGTGCATTTCTAGTCGTTTTAGCGTTGAAATAGCCTTATTTTCCCTTAAAAATGCATTAAAAAGCCCCAATAAGCCAAGTAATGGATTTGGCGCCAAATTTGGCGACTTTTTTACACCTTGGCGATTTTTTTGGCGACCTTGGCGAGAAAATCCTTATTAGGGCTATACCAAATATGGAAGATCTAATCCCATTGGCTGATGAGATATGGAGATTTCTGGAACGTTCCACACTTTTCTACAGAGGTTATATAAAGGCCGCTTTCCCGCCAAGGCAGTCAGAGTCAGTTCAGTTCTCAGCCAGCTTCGCTAATGCTTGCATTGTTTGAGCCTCTTTGAAAGAGTCTTGCTTTAAGTGTTATTGTTATACAGTTTGTACTGTGGATTTGCTATTGACAGCTGTTGTTTAAGCTGTGTTTATTGGTTGAATTGAAGCTGATACTTGGGTTATAGACCTGTATTTCTCTGGAACTTTCTGTGAATAAATTACTGAATTTTTATAAGTTTTGCCTTTCATTCTCGGACAACTCACGAACCCCCAAGTACGCAACAATATCTATACGCAAACGAAGTGTGACGTAACTGACTGTCCGTGAATGCAAGAAAAAGACTTCTTATGTTAATCGCCCATTGGATTTTTTGTAAAAAATATTAAAAATCGAGGAAAATTATTTCCCGATTTTAATCCCCATATTTGGGTATAGATATATATTAGTTATCGTATGCATGTGTTAGATTGAGATATTTATCTGTTAAATTGACAAAATTTTAATTTTAAATTTCAAAACTCTGTCGTCCTTGGCGTTTTTTTTGTATTTGGCGTTCAAAAAGGTAATAAGAAAATATACATGCAGATGTATATTTTCGTAATATGTGTTGTACGAAATATTGTGTCATAATATTTCATTACTTTCTTAGTATAAGTTGTTGAAATAACCATGATTTTTGAATAGAATTAAATATGTTTGCTAGAAAATTTGGCGATAATTTTTTTTCACACCAAGGATAACAGATATGAAATCTATTCCGATGCAACATCTTATATCAGGAACTTTATTTAGATATTTGAAAACAAATTTGATTTCAAATTATGATAGAATGTTTATCATTTTCCTTTTAATTAGTATATTAGTTGGATATTTATTGCGTAAATATCATCCTTTAAAATGAAATATTAATGTTTTCAATTAAATATGGAAGTTGGCCTTTTTTTTTTTTTTTTTTTGTCTAGAGTTTTAAAATTTAAAATTCAAATTTTATCAATTTTACAGTAAAAACAACTTAATTTAACGGATGCACACGATAACTAATACATATCTATACCCAAATGTGGGGATTAAAATCGGGAGATAATTTTCCTCGATTTTTAATAATTTTTTACAAAAAAAAAAAAAAAAAAAACAATGGGCGATTAACATAGAAAATCTTTTTCTTGCATCCACGAACGGCTGTGATGTCATCACTTCGCTTGCGTATAGAACTATATTAGCACTTTACTGATGTGAATAAAATTTTTAAAGTGATAATGACGTCAATTTTTGTGAGATTCATAATTTAACTTTTTACAATTTTTTAACGTTCACGTTTATTTTATTGTCGAAAAAAAAATGAACTCGTTTTTTTTTTTTTTTTTTTTTTCAACAATTAAATTATAGCTAATATTTTAATGGCTATTTTTATAGCTATTAGGAGGTTATTATTTTCATATTTTAATTAAGTAAAAGAAAACTAATCAAAAATTCGAAAATCGGGCTTCGAAATATTGTGTTGTCATCGGGTTCTGAGCTATTCTGAAAGTTTCAAATGTCTAGCTAGTAGGGAAGCTAGTTAAAAATCGATTGTACCGGACAAACAAACAAGAATCGAAGTTAATAAAAACATGGTAAAATCAGAGAATATCCATTTTATAAATATGAAATAAACTTATTTATTATAAAAAGTACAAATGTTTATTTTTATTAAATGAAAAATGTATATAATCAGAAGAAAGGAACTTAAAAGTTGTTGTTTAACAATTATAAACATAAAACAATTATAGATATAAAGTAATTAGACAAAGAATATATAAACCATTTATTGTGCGCATATTATAAGAAACTCAGATGAAAGATTTAACTACAATCATAAATTGCTATTTCGATGTATAAAATTTAATTTACCAAATTTAGTAATATGTATATTATATTGTTAAATTATTAAAATCAAAATGAGAATTACACTTTTTACGTAAATTTGAAATCTTTGAAAACTTCGAATATTCTAATAAATTTAGAGTAATTCCTAGCTAACTACACTCCTTCTCATATTTATAAGGACACTTTATATTTTGAAATAACTAATGTAAAAATAATTGTAAACAAGATTAAACTAATTAATATATCTAGTATTCTGAAAACCAAAACTGCTATAATTTTTTTAATATAAAACAAAATGAATAAAAAATAATGCAAAATGTGTTTTTCTCCACGTTTTTAGATGTTCATAATTATAGGGACAATCCAGATTTTTTAGTTTTATTTAACTTACTAGCGGATAAATTACAGTTGACATGCGAATTTGTTAACTACTGGGCTATATTAATTCATATATAAGCCTTCAATTTTTCTTGGACGGACATTACTGATAATTCCTCGAAAAAAAGAACGTTCAAGTAGTGAAGTATGATGAATGTGTTTCTTAAGTGGAAGGATAATTTCAATCCGACGAATTTCTAGTGAAATTCGAAGGTCTAAAATTACTGAAGGAAATGTGACCAAACGTTGAACTGCTGGTTCGATAGGAGAGAGATTTGATGCAAAATCAGAGTTGTTTTACAGAGATCGAAGACTCATAATTCCTCTTACTGTTCTACTCATAATGACTGCTGCCGAATTTGCTCGTAATTTTTAACGAAAGGTTAGGGTACACATTTATGCATGTTTAAAAAAATTAATAATATGTTAAAAAAAAAAAAACCTGTAATAATCAATCAGCATTTAATGGGGGAAAGAACGTCTGTGTTAAAGTTCAATAAAGATAATATTAAATGGTAAAATGTTGCATTTTCAGATGAAAAACATTTTATTCTTGATTAACCAAATAGTTTTAACAGTTACTGGCACGATCTGAAGTTAGCGAAAGTCAGAGCAGATTTTTTAAAGGCAGATATGAATCGGGCATTTTAAAGGTGGATCTATGGTGCTCTGGGGAGCTGCTTCTACTGAAGGCAGAAAGAATTTAGTAATTTTTTCTATTATTATGAACATCAAGAGAATATCCGCAAATTTTAAACGTGGAATTATCAGATTTTTGTTAGATTTTGGGGGGTAATAATATATTTTCAACAAGACTTACATTTTTGCTCTACTTTTAGAGCATTAGGAAATAGTTTGAAGAAAGAAACTACTGTATTATTGCCTTTCCCATGGCCTAAAAAATGAAAAACCTTAACTTATGATATTAGAAAAGTGCATGCAAGTGGAAAGTAATTTTAAATAGTTTAAATGTATTAAGAATATCATATATGCTATATGAAATGGTATTGAAACTGAATATTAATATATATATATATATATATATACCAGAGAGAATGTCTGACTCTTTAACCCTAAAAAGGGATCCCATAAAATATTAATTAAAAGAATAACTGAAAAAAATTACTAGGATTCGAGCTATCCTTATAATTGTGAACACCTGAAAAATCATCTTTTTACCATATTTAAAGTTTTTTAAGATAGAAAAACGATAAAACTTTTAAAATAGAGTCTATTAATGAAATTCAAAATAAAAAATATATTTGTTTAAATAATAGTGTTCAGTGTTTAGTTAATATAGAAAAAGGGGTGTCCTGAGAAGGAGTGTATAGATCAGAAATTATAAGTCATAACTTTGCCTGATACTTCAATTCAAATTTTTGTGTTAAAAAAAATATTGGATCTGCATCATCATCAATATCCATATTCAAAATATTCCATCCTCTCTCTCATGCAGAAAATTGTGAAATATCATCATCAATATCAATATCCATATTCTTATTATTACATCCTCTCTCTTGTGCAGAAAATTGTGAAATCTATTGTTGTGAGTGACTAAAACAATCCTGAAGTTCAAATTAATATCACTATGATTCCTAATGAAACATTAAAAATGCAAATAATTTCAAAAATTTTCTACAGACCACCAAAATTTTCTCACGGACCACTAGTTGGCAACCTCTGCTCTAAAGTACCACCTTACACCTGCACATTTTATAATTACTATTTGAATATTTTTTATTGCATCGATTTTGATAATTTTTATCATCATTCTTTCACTTAATAATTTGGTCAAAGTCTCTATTTTTGATTCCAAGATTATACAGTGTAAAAAGATATACATTTAACAACGCTGAAAAAAAAAAAAAAAAAAAAAAAAATATTCCGCCTTCCTCTAGAATGAATTAGTTGTCATTTTCTAAATCCCTAAACTAGAAATATAGATATCCTAGCTAGGCACATGATGCCCGCCAAATAAACTGAATAGACGAAATTATCGAGAATTTCTAGTCTACACATTTCTAGATAGGGAAACAATATTCTGAATATTCTGAATCTTTTGTATTGCGAGAAATTCTCGCTTGATTTTCTAGAATTGGGTAATAAACCAAGATTATAATTTTTGAAGCCCGCCTCTTGTATTCTCATTTATTTGCAGAAATTTTTAAATAACTTTCCACTCGATTATGTAGGCAAAAGCTCTAGAATTCTAATAGGAGTTTCTAGAGCTCGCTTTCAATGGGGACTAAAATTTATAAGGATGACATGGAACTATTTTTTCTAGAACCAAAATTTATATTCTAGATGTCAGTTACAGAATTTTTTCTCAGTGAAAGATTATGCTAATAGTGGAATATTTTTTTTCTAAAACATGTGTATATTGTCGTATCATTTTAAATTGCAATTAATTCATATTTTAACAGAAATATGAATTTTATTAAAGTTTTAATATTTATTTGTTTTAGTTATTGTTTCCTTCTACAATTAATGAAAGAAAGTATTGGATTCGAAAAAATTTTCGACTTCTAGTTTTCCAGCTTTTACAAATTTTCAGACATCTTAAACACAATTTGACTATTTTTGGAATATGTACGTTTGTGATAAAATTTTTGAGCCAGCTCTGGATCAAGAACTAAATACACAAAATTTCATGAAAATTTGTATTTAGTTAAACCTCGATATAACTGATGTTTATCAATTTTTGGAAAATTCCGCGCTGTGGAATGCAGCACCACCAGTAGAGTTTTTTCATAATTTTTAATGTGACAGTATAGAAAGTATCTTCGAATGAATGTACACAATGAAGGTTATTTTTAAATAATCACTGTGAAATTGACAAATTTTATTAATCAAGATAAAAATTTTGTACATGTAAGAGCATTGTTTTCGATTTTATTTTCGTGGGTGTAATTATTTCTGTGGAAGTATTTTACCATGTTTTTATTAACTTCGATTCTTGTTTGTTAGTATGTTTGTCTGGTACAAATCTTGAAATCGATTCTTAACTAACTTCCCTACGAGCTCTAGGCATTTGAAACTTCCAGAATATCTCATAACCCGATGACTACGCAATACTTCGAAGCCCGATTTTTGATTTTTTGATTAATTTTTTTATTAATTAAAATATGAAAATAATAACCTCCTAATAGCTTTAAAAATAGCCATTAAAATATTAGTTATAATTTAATTGTTGTCAAAAAAAAAAAAAAAAAAAAAAAAAAAAAATACGAATTCATTTTCTTTCGACATAAAAATAAATACATTTAGTTAAACGTGAGCGTTAAAAAATTGTAAAAAGTTAAATTATGCATCTCACAAAAATTGACGTCATTATCACTTTAAAAATTTTATACGCATTGATAAAATGCTAGTGTAGTTCTATAGCTATGATTCAACAGAAAGTTTCAAAACGTGGTATATAATTTTTTTTTTATCTTATAATTATTTTAAAATAAAACTCATCGATACTTTTAACTTTTTATCTACTGTCGGCACTTTAGAGTGCTATTAGTTTTAAAAGCGTATAAAATCGAACTTATGGATGAAATGTCAAAGCTATTTATAAAAATAGAATGCATATACTTATATGTCACTACACGTTATACATGTTGCCGTTTTTGTTCCAAAAAATAGTTTATTGAGTACTGTCATTGTTTTTGCTTGGCGTCTTTCACGATCTTCGCGTGTGTTATAATTCTTTCCTACCACTAAGCATATTTGTCCATAATACATCCTGAGGATGTTCACAGGCTGTCTTTTCATCCACAGAACATCCTGAGAATGTCATTTAGAGAAGGCGTGCTTTCAGGGACATTACTCCAAGAATCTATCATCAATTTTAGAAAAAAATATAATGAACATAAAAAGTAATTTTTTTTTTTAAATACTACGGTTCTAATTTTTTTTTTTTCGACCTTCCTGTGCCATTGGTAGACTAAAGAACCACCTCAAAAAACCCTTATTAATTACTATGATGAGGTAATATGAATGATTTTTATTGCTTATATCTTAAAAAATAAATAAATAAATAAAAATACTTTTAATTAACCAAAAAGAAAAAAAAAAAAAAAGTGTTTCAAATACATATTTTTTTCTGTTTCATAAGGCGGTCGATAAAGGGTTAAATGATTGATTAAATAGATTGATTAATGCGAAATTAAAATATGTGAGCATCTCTACAGCCAAGTTTTTTAATCTAATTCAATAATTGCCCACTGTCGGCTCTAAGCTGGATTAGGCCTGGCGAATTTTGTATTTTTTTTTTTTTTTTTCTTTTGAGTTTTTTAATAAACTGCGAGTAGTCCCCTTAGAAGCGCTCTACATCGCTCCAAGAGTGATGAGCGGAGGCTGCTCCCTGTTAAATCAAATTCAATGTATTTCAAATAATATTTTTAAATATTATTTATTTGCCGGAATTCTCAACATTTTTAAGATTTCAGATATGGTAGCTCTTCTTATATTGATGAATCAGAAAAAGCCTATCGTATCGGTGCCTTCCATTAACTCATCCAAATTTAATTGAAATCAGCATAATATATTAAAATGATTAGCTTCCTTAACAAGCTTAGTTCAATTCCATGTTTAGTATCTCTGGGTTCGAATCTCGGTTTGGGATGTTGATAGTGGCTTGGAATCCACTTTAATCAACTGATCAAGGACTAATTATCTCTAACAAACAAAAGTAGGCATAGAGGACAAACAAACATCAACCTAACTAACATGCAAATGGGGAAAAGTAAAATTTAGCAGCGGCATTGGTTTGTCGATATGCATCAAAGTTCAATGTACATAGTTTTTTATAGAATGTATAATATTAAGGGGACGTCCATTAATTACGTGAGGTGTACAAGGGGAGGAGGGGGTCGAGCTGAATCTCACCCAATCTCACGTGGAGGAGTGTGTGTGTGGGGGGGTGGTCTCGGCAAATATCACGTAGTTTTTTTTCTCGCAAAAAACAGTGTAAAATTGCGAGAAAATTGAGTTAATTTCAAGTAAAACATGTTTCTTGACTTAGATATAGCAAAATCTGAGACGATAATATTCGTCGTGGCTATCTGATTCTAGACTACGATCTATGCAATTTTAAACTAGTCTTAACTAATCGCCAATAAAAATAATAAAGCAAATTGTGTTTTTTGAAATAAATCCAACGCATTTACAGTAAAAGTACGAATTTTGAAAAATCTCACGTGAGATTATGGGAGGGGGGAGGGGGGTCGAGCCAAATCTCACGAAATCTCCCCAGGAGGAGGGGGGGGGGCGAAAAATCGTCAAAACCGCCTCACATAATTAATGGACGCCTCCTAAGCTTTGTATGATTCCATATATAGTTATTACATATTGCTATCATGGCCAACGAAAAATTTGCAGAGTGGCAATATTATCTATCAGACTATAAACATCAAAATTCATTTAACAATACATATCTAAATACCCCATAATCAGCATATCCCATATGGAGAATCTTTGAAAGTTACCGAGACGGGGAAGTCGTCTCCTACACGGTTGATCAAAACTGTCATATCATGTATTTGGGCCACTCCTAGTGTTTAATCTCAGACCGTTGCCAATAGGCCTAAAGCGTAGTTGTAGTGTGACGTTAAATTCACTCAACTTCAACCTTGCATACAGTATTTGTATAATACCATGACACAAATTTGAGACATAGAGATAATTCATATAATGAAATGCAAGATATAGTGGATTAGCTTAATAAATGATATACAAAATTCTGATTAGAATCAATTTAGACCAAAGTCCAAATAAATATAAAATTTTGGAGGATTTAATTCTTAAATTACACCGACCACAAAAATTGTGTTTATTATTATTGATGTTGTTATTGCTGATTTTTAAATCTTTCCTAAAATTGTGCTTGCTACATTCAGAACGTCTTAAATATATAATGCCACCAAAAATCGGAAATTGAAGGTTTTTTATGTTTTCAGTATACATATTCAAATATGGACTATAACAAAAATTACTTTTAAATTTCCAAAATAATAAAATTCATATAATAATAATAATATATGCATATGGATGATAAATTATAAATTTGTGCAACATTGAAATAAAAAAAGAAGAAGACGATGAAGTAAGAGGTAAAAGCAGAAAAATTCTTTAGCAAAGTGTTTCTTTTTTCCTTTTCTTTCTTTTTTTTTTTTTTTTTTTTTTTTTTTTTCAACAGAAAAATTCAGATACAATTCAAACAAATAAACCGTGAATACAGTAAATAACATTTAAATAAATAAAGGAACGAAACGAAATTTCAGAACTAATTCAATACATGACTTCCTATATAAAATTAATAACTGTGATTCGTTCCAGGTTCTGTCAGTTTTACGATCCCGAATGTTGCGGGCGCCTGACTCATTTCGTAGTCAACTTGTAATTGTTTTCCTTTATCGAGAACAATACCTCCAAAATTGAGCGATTTAGAAGAATTAAACGAATAAAAATTCTGGCAGGCGGCTATACCGTTGTGTGTGCGGTTCGCTTCCCGAACGTGCAGCGAATATTTACTTAAAATTTTCATCAGAAAACAACTTTCTCTGATAGAAGGGGGAATTGGAAGAAGATCTAAGAGAATGCATTTCTTTCGCCCACCCCTTCTAAGATCTCTGGAGTAACTATCCACCCATCTCTCCATCCTCCCTACATCAAAGAGAGTAAAGGGGGGCAGTAAAAGTTCCAAGAATCTTAGACTCCATGAATAAAAAAAGGTGAGGGCGGTGAGTACCTAGCGTCTTGAGAGAGAAGATTTTCGTTGCCATAGCAATGGCACGTCGACCCCCTCTCTTTTGAGGGAAAGTAATAGGGAGGGGGATCGATTCCACCTTCTTTTCGAAGATACAGGTGTTGCTTCGACAGACTAAGGTTTAGATCTCTGTGTGGCAACCAAGGAAAATGCACAATCGAAGGTCTGGAGTCGAATACAAAACGCAAGACACGTGGAAATTCGAAAATGGAATACGAATTTGAAACGATTTCATGTCAGGTCAGAAGAGTCACTGACGTTATTCATTCTTTACATAACTTTTATTTTCAAAAAAGGGAATTTGGAATAAAATTACTGAATATATTTTCAGTTTTCATTTATAATTCTTATGTGCGTGGAATTGTAGAACAAAACTCACTTTCAAACATGCATTCGTTTTTTTTTTTTTTTTTTCACAGCAAAAACTTCTTCATTCATAATGCATAAAATTAAAATACATACGACTAGGAAAATCAAGATGTTACTTTATACAGTCGGCAGCAAAAGTATCCAACCGCAAGCAATAATTCCTGTCTAGAAAAAGTACACTTAACACTGCTTTATTAAATAAATCCTTGTCGAATCATCTTCTTAGTCAGTCTAAAAACATCATTCAACAAGGATTTATTTAACAAAACAGTATTAAGTGTACTTTTTTGATATCGGAATTATTGACCAGTGCTCGGATACTTTTGCTGCCGACTGTAGAACATTTACATCCAGGACCAGATTAAGGTCAGAGCACGTAGTACACTAACCCAGTGCAGTGTCGCCAGATTTGTGCACTTTTTCATTCAATATCCACCAGTAAATTTTTATTGTAACGGTTGCCTAATCACTTCGAAGATCAATAGTCTATTCTATATATCACTTCTTAAAATTATTGGTGAATATTGAATAAAAAATCCCCAAGTCTCGCAACACTGGCCCAGTGCCTCTAAATTTTGAGGACCTCAAATAGATGTAAAATAACTCTATAAAACTTTATGCAATATGTTTTAATGCAAATTTACGATATTAACTACATGCAATACTTAATACTTTTGCTGGTACAGTCGGTAACAAAAATGTCCGAACACTAGCAAAAATTCCTATGTAAAAAAAGTACACTTCATAAGGTTCTGTTAAATAAATCCTTATCGAATCATGTTCTTAGACTGACTAAGAAGATGATTCGATAAGGATTTATTTAACAAAACCGTATGAAATGTACCCTTTTTACATCGGAATTTTTGCTAGTGTTCGGACACTTTTGTTACCGACTGTTCGAGAAGGGATACTTCTGCTGCCTTTGTCTCAAAAGCTGGCAAAATAAAGATTTTATTTTATTTTTTTTGTAATGCATGCGTTTTTTATATTTTTTACTTAATTGCATTTATTAGTCGTGTTTTAAAATTAGAATTTATTACAATGGCTTTTTTCGCTCCTAACTTTCATGTTTCTCATAAAATTCTCGTTTAATCCCCCTTTCTATCAAAAGAGATTATGTCATTAAACTTCATTAGCGTGTGAAGTCGGGTTTCAAATATATCTTACGCACCATGGCCTCCATAAAACTTAGTCTAGTCTTATTTAAATCGGGATATTAAGCATACTCATGTACTCATGATTACCATACGATGATTATAAATAGAATGGTATTATTGCTCAAAATACCATAATACTGAAGTTAAAATAAAATTTACCTTATAAGATATCAAATAAAATAATTCGGATTGAATAAGGCCTGACTAAGACTAGGACATCTGGGGCAACCAACCCATGCACCTGTGATGAAGTGTATAAGGGCACCTTGAAGAAGTGTCCACTTCTGGTCCAAATTAGACTATGTCTGGCTCTGCCGATAGGATTTCAGGCAGATCATCATGCATTCGCATGGTACTGTTAATATAACCACCTATGATATTCAGTTATTGCGTTCATGCTATTATGATTTCGTGATAATGAAATCCAAATATAATGACATAAGATATTATTCATATGATCACTTACTGGCAACATTTGCATCATTCTCTTACACATTCCGTTATGAATCAAAGTGTTACATTTTGCCTCAAATTAATTCTGACATTCTGACTTCTTCTTCCTTTTTTTTTTTTTATTTTTTTTTTTTTTTTTCTACATTTAAAGTATTAGTAAAGTTTTTGACTTACGGTTTTTGACAGTATTCCCCTCACTCCTTGGAGGGAACTATCTCCCTCGCTGGTGTAAATTTTATGTGTGAATCTTTTTTGAAAGAACTGATCAATGCCTTTTGAACGACGGATTCAACCACATATATCTCTAACATTTCGAAACAAAGTTTTTCGACTTTTTTTATCATTTAAAAAAAAATTGAAGAGAAAATCTGAAGAGAAAATGCATTTTTTTTTTTTTTTTTTTTTTTTTTTCAGATGTTGTCTGTAAAGTACAAAATTTACTTTTATAAAAAATACAAATCCGTGCAATTATTTAGAAAAGATTTGACACGCAGAGAAAAGGCTTCAAATGGGCCGTAAAGAGGCTAATATTGTAGCTAATATATGCAAGTTTCTAACTCACTGAAGCAATATCGATAGATTTAGCTACTTCCCTTATACATGCATTTAATTTATTAACATGTTTTTAAACGAGAAATCTGGCATGTAATCACTGCATAGTGATAGCACCATTAATGAAAATCTCATTCACTTCTAAAGACAGGAGAAGTAGTGATTGGGAAGAATATAAGCAATGGTGCTGGGTGCTGCTCGCAGATGTTTGACTTCAAATGGACTCATGAGACGCTGCCCGCAAAAGAAACTTCTACTTACTGCAAAAATGAGAAGTAACCGCATAAAGTGGACCAAATAATATGCGAAATGGACGTCTGTGCAATGGAAAACAGCCAGTTCTGAGATATATCCAAATTTAACCTCAGTGTTCCGGACAGCCAAGTTATGTTCGCTGTACAACTAACAAAGAATTTAGTCCTGATTGCGTTGTTTTTAGGATAAAACATCCATTTTCTCAGAGAATCAAGGAGCGGTTTTCGTACCAAGGGATGCGGTAGATTCGAATCTGTCCAAGGACCAATAAGGTACTGTGAACTGTGAATGTCAGGTATAAAGAAACATTCTACAAAAGGAATTTCCCTCATCTAATATTTAAGACCACTACAGATCTGAGAATGTTTTCCAGGATGATTCAAAGACATTTCATCGATTGAAAACTTGTAAAAACAGATAGCTCAAAAAGCATTAACAAGAGACCTAGATCAATGACGCACGTAGGGAAATCACTTATGCAACTACGGTACTCTGAAATGTTGAAGTTGGACATATCCGAAAATCAATGTCGTCAATACTCAGTCACTGAACAGTCATCATCAAGGTCACAGGCAAGGTCAGAGACATCAAGGTCGTGCGTTGCCAACTGCACGATTATTATTGTACACATAGTTGCCGAGTCTCTGATTTAAGCGAGAGGCCGCGGTAGCCCAGTCGGTAGAGCACCGACCTCGTAATTGGAAGATTGCGGGTTCGGTACTCGAGCCGGCCAAAGACCGTCGTGTACACTAATGGTGGCTGGTGCACGAAAAATCTGTCGTGGCCGCAATGTCCTCCATGTTCCCATCAAAAATTATACCTCTGGGGGTCACCGAAGCGGGAGAGCCATCCCTTCCGTGGAGGATCAAAATTACGATGGCATGTCTCCGGACTATCTGTAGGGATGAGTCCCAGACCGTCGCCAATTGCCCATCTGCGCAGCACTAGCACGACGTGAAACCCAACCAACCAACCGATTTAAGCCAGAGATTTCATACAGAAATTTTCTATAATAAATTTCACTTTAATTGTAGAAAATGAATATGAAATATTTCTATCAAAAATTACTGGAGTGAAACCTGATTTATAAATTAAGAATGTTGGCAGCACTGTTCAGAGGTGTCTACACTAAATATTGGTTGCGGTCAGAACTCCTCCCAGGGAACTTGTCACTTTTGACTTGGCAAAACTAAAGATTTCATATAAAAGATTATATTTCCATTAAATATTTATAAATTGAACTATATTAGGTTTGTTCAATAAAATATATATTCAGACAAAAATTGTAATAGTTTTTGATTTTTTTTTTTTTTTTTTTTTTTTTTCAGATTTGAAATCTTTAAATTGAATTTTCTCAGTTTGCATATTATTATTTATTTATTTATTTTATGTGTCCATGATCTTCAAAATGCTGACACTTCTACAGATATTTAAGAAAAGACTAAATAATTTTTTGGGGTGTTTAATAGAATCTATTTATAAAAATTAGGGATGGATTTTGAAATTTATTGATTAGTTTTTAAGATAAACAAATTAAAAAGTGCATGTCTATGTAAAAATTAAAAAAGAAAAAATAAAAGAAATAAAAGAAAATGAGATTTTTATTATATTTTTATATTTAATAATTTTTCTTTTAAAAATATTGCAAAATCCATCCCTCATTCTTTTAAGCAGGTTCTATTAAACATCCAAAAAAATATTAGGTCTTTTCTTAAATATTTGGTCATGGTCCAATTAAATACCAAGTTTGGTTAAATTTCGTTTATTGGTTTGTGAGATACAGCGTCCATAAAATTTGTGATACACACACATAGACAGACATTTTCAAAAACAATCAATTCGTGTTCAGGACACCTCAAAAGGTGTAAATCTATAGAAAACTAGAGTTCGAAAATTATCACAAATCCAGTACTTTCTTCTTATATTTATGTAGAAGGGGCTAGGACCCCTTAGAAAGACTCCCCACAGAGGGCACTCCCCCTTAGGCCTAAAACCCTAGAGCAGTCAATCGGCCTTACTTCCAAACACTATATATGTAGAAGAAAGTAAAAAACAGTCAAAAATTATCATTACTAATTACTATACATAATTGGGAAAATTAATACAGTAGACTCACGATTATCGGCGGTCGGATTATCCACTTTGCGGATTATCCGCGGTCTTCAAAAGCCTGAATTTAAAAGGGAATTTAAAAATACAGAACAAACTTATTACGAAAAAAGATCGAAGAAAGTAATGACCTTCAAGGCTTTTGTATATATTACACGGTTCTTGACAGCTTTTATGGCATGCACACTGCTTGGGAGGCAGTTAAACAGTCTACACTAGTAAGGACTTGGAGAAAAATTTTACCAAATGTAGAAAATACTTTGGTAGAGTTTATAGAGGAGGAAGAAATTTCCGCTCATGATTTGGCAAATTTAGCTAAATCTGTTACTGGAGAGAAAATGTCAATGAAGAAAACATTGAAGAGTAGATTAAATGTGACGCCAATGATCCAGGTATTGAACAGCTTACAGATGAACAAATTGTAGACCAAGCATTAAACCCAGTTTCATAAGATAGTGAAGAAGGAGATAAAACTCAGCAGAGGATGAGCCATGACGCAGCCCTAGGACATGCAGATGGACATATAAAATATCTCGAGGAACAGGACGATGTATCACTTTGTGACAAAATGCTGATAAAGAAACTGCAATCGCGAATTAAGAAAAAGTGTTTTAGTAAAAAAAAAAAAAAAAAAAAAAATGCTTCACCGATTTTTTTTTGTTAAAAAAATAGAGCAAAATGTATATAGAAATTTTTATTAGTATGTTAAGTTGTATATGTAAGCCCTGCTTAACTGTTAATTAAATAGTATTGCTCAAAAGGCTTTATGTGTTGATTTATATCCCCTTTTTGACCATTTTGCGGATTATCCGCTGATTCGATTATCCGCGGTTGTCTATTCCCCGTTCACAGCGGATAATCGGGAGTTTACTGTAGTTGTCAAAACTATTTAATATTATTATTATTTAACATTATTATATAGGATATTAGACTATATTAAATTTTATAGTTTTATACCATAAGGTAAAAATAAATAAATATACATGTACAGTCACCAAAAAAAAAAAATCGCCACCCCCATCTATTTTCGCCATAAGTTGTCGTAGAAACATGTGGTTGGTACCAACTGATTTGTAATAACGTCTAGTTTATAATGGTATAGTTAGATTTTGCTTAAGGGGTCGTCTAGATATTAAAACTGGCATCAACTTTATTTTTTTCAATAATAACCCCCATTTTTTATAATTTATTTGAGTTCTTTGGATCAAATCATCGCAGAAAATGGTATAGTTTATATATTTTGCTCAATTTTTGACAGAGTTATAAGCTGTCAAAATATGAGGGTGCTAATGTTAAATGAATGTGACAAACATTAGTTCATATCTTCCAAAATAATTATGATATTCAAATTCTGTTTCTTTTATATGATAGAATGAAGTGACCCAAACATATTCCATGCATATTTTTGATAAAAAAATATTTTTTGAATTATGAAAATTATTAATAATTTCATATTTGAAAAAATTATGAATTATGACCTATGTTAATTTTTGCATGAATAGAACGGGCATCATCAAAAACATGGGTTTCCAAATTTACAGCTCGTTCCTAACATTATTTTTGAGTTACAGTGATATTTCCTTTTTTACTTGTGTTAGGGGGCCGTCACTTAGAAGAATTTGTATCCTCTGTGAGTAAATATCTGTATATATTTTGACAAAAAAAAAATTTTAATTTACCTCAATGTCATTTTAATTGTTTTCTAAGCAACATTTCGATGTTTATGATACAAATTGGATTATTTTCATAAAATTATCACAATGCAAGCGAGAGATTGTGAAAGAATTGCAAAAGAAATGAAGCCCCGCCTGTATATTGCAAAAACAATATTAAAAAAAAACTAGTTTGTATATTCGTATAAGACTATTTGTGACGCTGGTATGCATAAATGTCAATGGCATTTACTACATCGAATGCTGAAGACAAAATTTAAACGATTTAATTGGAAGTATGTAAAATAATTTTGTTTTATATTGTAAAGTTTTAGAAAAAATGTGTAAAGGCGTGGCTTCCGTTGCATAAAAAGGTGTACACTCGTTTCTGAAATTTTAAGCTTTTGTTCCTAAATATTACATAACTTTTCCCAGTTTCTAACTGCTAAAATTCTATTTTATCTCAGTCTTGTCGGTTTTTTTTTTTTTTTTTTTTCTTTTTACCTGAATATTCAAGGATTCGTGCATCTCAAGGAAAATGTCATGATTTAGAAAACGCGGTAAGACGAGAATTATTATTTGAAAGAGCAATACGTAGTAAACAATACTTTTTCCCCCTTTAAAAAAAAAAAAAAAATCAATTAATTAATATAGTTAATATTTATTAATTTTTATCAGATTTTTTAAAACAAATTTTCTGTTTTAATCTTGTTGTGACATTTTAGCATTCTTCTACTGTACGTTTTTACACTAATGCTATTTAAATTTTATTGCTTGACGTAACATAATAAAATATTAAATTTTTATTAAATGTTTTTTTAATACTAAATAACATAGTAGATTTTTTTTTATGTTTTTAAAATCTATCATTGAAACAAAGCGCAATACTATTTATTTTCGATTATTCTATTCACGGCGTAAAACTGGCGTCACATTTATTATGGAAAAAGAATTTAAAACAGAGTAATATGTCTTATTACTTTAAAAGATATAGATTTTGCACATTTAAAATTAAGAATTCAAGTACAGTAGACGACTGCAGAACGGGGAATATTCGTTCTGCAGAATGGGACAACATTTTATGCAAATTCAGTCCAAAACAGAAATTTTTTATTTTATTATATTTTGTTGTTTTGCTTTATTTTTTATTGGTTTCTAAGTAAGGTTTCGGTGTTTACTATACATGTTAACTTATTTTCGTAAAATTAACGTATTGCAGGCGGGAAATTTTGATATCATTCCACAAGTATAATAAGCCCCACCCTCTGGCTTTTTCTGAAACAATACTTTACTTTAAAACATGTTTTTTGTTTCTTTAATTTTAGTTTGTTTGACTCTTTATAAAACTCTAGCATATATAAAGGAGTGAAATTTACCGTTTGGATTGTTGATGAAAAAGTTTCAGTTATTTAATCATGAATTTGTGAAATAATTTCATGTTTTAGAGAAACGTATAAAGACTATTACTCAAAATAAAAATGATTTTGAACAGTATCTCCTTTTTATTGAATATTAAACTCTTTCTCGACCGCATGTTTTTGCCTTTTAGATAGTCTGTTCCGCCCGTGGGCGGTATTCATTCAAACTACATTATGTCAGAACAAGGTTTTCTATATCCATATTTATTTTACATATGAATATACATAATAATTATACTCTTTCTAGTGAAAGTATTTGTATTCAGAGTATTTTGTTTATATAAATATAATTGTAAGGAACATTCTTGAGAAATATAGTAACTAAAAACACACAAATCGTGAAAGAAACGCCCACTGGAAGAGTTACAGATTTCCAGTAACGTGGATATACGTCAGAGGTTGTGAAAGTGTTAAATATCCTTTATCAGATTTTAGCTTAAACCTTTTTATCTATATTTTTGTATATTATATATTGTTGGTTTGTACGCCAAAAATTAAATATAGAACTTTACAGTAACACTTTCATGCAAGGCTTACTGTATGAAATAAAAATATACCCAATAGAAGTAGATAATTCTTTTTGTTAAATTTTAAACACTTTTTTATTTTAAACCGCTATTAATATTATCATTATTACTATTATTCGTTTATCTTGGTATCTAGATTTTTGTAATTCAACATTCTAGGGTTCATATGACTCGAGCTATTTTTTTTTTTCCGTATGAGGTGATTTATTTAACTATTCGATGTTTAATAAATAGAAACCAATAAAAAACTTCTAATTCACAAACTAACACTGAGCGTTCTGTGAATTAGCTTCGTTTTTTTTAATTTTATAAATAACGTCTACATAATTTTTTTGTCCGGTGTGAAACTAACTAATAATGTCTGTTGTGAGGTAGATCGTGATTTTTTTTTTTTTTTTCTAAATGTATAGACGGACCCCTAATACATTTTCACGCGTAACTCTATTTAAAATTGATTCAAAGTAAACGTATAGGTATGTTTTCCGAACTGCCTTGATCTCAGAAATCTGAATATGAGGTCAAAATAAGGGGTCGTCATTGAAAAAAATGAAGTTGATGCCAGTTTTAATATGTAGACGACCCCTTAAACAAAATCTAACTATACCATTATAAACTAGACGTTATTACAAATCGATTGGTACCAACCACATGCTTCTACGACAACTTATGGAGAAAAAAAAAGGGGGGGCGCGATTTTTTTTTTTTTTTTTGTGACTGTACATATAATTCATCATTACTATGATCAAACACCAAGTAGGAAAACTTTATATATACAATATGCATCTATCAAAGGAAACTGCACAATCAAGCGTTTTGTTGCATAAATGAATATAACGTTAAACATAAAATTATTTATTTAAAAAGCAAAGGATTAGATGAATCCTTCCTGAGGGAAAAATTTGTATAATGTTACAAAAGAAGTTTACACTTCAAAAATATTTTATTTAAAAATTCATTAAATTTAAATTACATCAACATTTTAATATGTTTTTAAAATACAAATTTATTATTGCCAGGAAATTCAGCTTGCATTGGGTAAACAGGATATGGAATGTTTAAATTTAATAAAATTCGAAATATTTTTGGATTTTCCCATTTCATGGCTTCCTGCGATCTAATAAATCCTATTAGATCGCAGGAAGGAAGCCATGCCCATTTTCAGGAACTAGCTAATGAATGATGAAACAATATTTCAGTGCTGCCATCTTTTGTCGAAAATTAAAACTCATTTGAATTACATCGGCATTTCCAAATAATGCGATCGTCAAAAACAGAACAGAATTGTAATGTATTTTCACATCAAAACAGCATCTAAATTTCTGAATATAAAAATTTCCAAAGTTTTTATTATAAATAGACTCATTTCAATATTCTACTTAAAAATTTCGTAAACCACCGAAAATTTAAGTTTTTCTTAGCATGGCAACATAGAACAAACTTCACACTTTACATAAATGCATATTATCAAGATTATTTTCTTAGAAGAGAATATTGGCTAGTTTTAAAATATCATGTACGATATTAGATTAATATTATTGAATACCAACGTTCTATTTTAAAAAATTCGTAAGCTATTCGGAATTAAAATTTTTATACAATGCCAAAATAGTATATTACAAACTTATGAATAAAATTCCCATTTTAGGCATCATTGCTAGAGAAAATAGACTTTCATGAAAATTAAAATACAAAACTGGCACCAATAAAATTAACTTCCAAACTACTATTCAGCAGACTCCTTGTTTTGATTAATCTGATTCAATCTAAGAAGCAAATTTTCTAATGCTGTTTTCTGATTTTGAAAAGCTCAGTGATGTCAATTACGACAGAGGAATAAATACTGAAACTGAAATTAATGTTCCTGGATTTCGAATAAATAACATAAAAGGCTGATATTAAAATTATAAGATAAAAAAAAAAAAAAAAATTATACACCATGTTTTTATTTTTTTCTGTTGAATCATAGCTACAGAACTACATTAGCACTTTATCAATGCGTTTAAAATTTTTAAAGTGATAATGACGTCCATTTTTGTGAGATGCATAATTTAACTTTTTACAATTTTTTAACGTTCGCGTTTAATTAAATGTATTTATCTTTATGTCGAAAGAAAATGAACTCGTAAATTTTTTTTGGCAACAATTAAACTATAGCTAATATTTTAATGGCTATTTTTAAAGCTATTAGGAGGTTATTATTTTCATATTTTAATTAATTAAAAGAAAACTAATCAAAAATTCGAAAATCGGCTTCGAAGTATTGTGTTGTCATCTTGTTCTGAGCTATTTTGAAAGTTTCAACTGTCTAGCTAGAAGGGAAGTCAGTTAAAAATCGATTGCAAGATTTGTACCGGACAAACAAGAATCGAAGTTAATAAAAACATGGTAAAATGCCATTTCAATCCCACTGACTGGAAAATATATATGTATTCTTCAATTTAGTTTGATGTTTATGTATTTATTTTATTTTTCCTCCTCTCCCAATCGTCAAGTTAATAGTAAATGTAAAATTATCAATGATAATTCTTTACTTAAATCACTTGATTTCCCTATTCCTACTGTTCCCACCATTGACTACACGAAGTTTGCTCTCTACGTGGGTGGATGGGATGCGCGGGGCTGGATTCGATCGCAGGTTGTTATTTTCTGTAATAGGTTATCATAGAGGATAAACAATGAAATTGATAAATGCAGAGAAACATGTTTTATAATATACAACTGAACTCTGTTATAATGTCCTCAGTTACATCATCAACTTGCTTATAACGTCAAATATATATATATATTCATCCTGCTTTATCATTCGTAAACTTATTCGAACTCTGTCATTAGGCTATAGAGTCAAAAGTGTTTTAGTTTCTTGAATGACTTTATAACTGAGTTAGATTAAACAGTCGGTCGTCTGATTTTTTTTTTTTTTTTTTAGGACTGAGGGCCTATTAGTCTCAGACAGCGATTTTTGCGTTGTCGTTTTCGATAGTTGGACATTTGTCAAAATCATTTTTCGATAGTTGGACATTTATCGAAATCTAAAATTTATCGAAAATATAATTGAATAATTTGAAAGCGATGTTATAATTGGGAAGAAGAAAAAAAAACTAATAGTCCTCCGGCCTAAACTAAATTCTGCTTTTCCCAGAATTTCATCAAAATCTTTTTTTTTTTTATTTTTTAAGAAAAAGAAAAGAAAAATTATACAGTATCGTTACAAACGATATCGATTTTTTATTATTATTATTATGTGGTGTCTTAACGGCCCTCTTCACTTACCGTCGCCGGAAGCCCGAGCCAATGTTATTCAATGGGGAAATTTTCTTTACAAATAACTTATTAACTAATACATATTTTTAAATACTGTTTTCACATTCAGAAAATTCCCAACTGTTAAATTGACGCACATTTTTTAAAAATGCATTTTTTTAATTTTTAATATTTTATTTTGAAATTGCAAAATGAAAAAAATTCACATATTGAAAATTCGTATTTTGCAGCTTCAACTTAAAATATAAAAAAATAATTTTTTGAAAAAGGTCCGTCAATTTAACAACTGGGAATTTTCAGAATGTGAAAACAGAATTTAAAAATATGTATTAGTTAATAAGTTATTTGTAAAGAAAAATTTCCCATAGAATAACATTAGTTTAGGCTTCCGGCGGCGGTGAGTGAAGAGGGCCCTTAACCCAGCAATCCTTACTTTCATCTCCTGTGCGTATCATGTTTTTGAGGAAACTTGTATGAGAGAGCAGGCATAGCTTTCATGAGGAATCATGTATCAGTCTGTTGTGTGCTATGTTGTTAACTTTAATGTCGATTTTCTAGTCCCTAACCATGGGGTTAAATGCCCTCCGTTGGTGACTTTCCAAAAAGTTCTAGCCTGTATATACGCAACTTTCGGAGAAAAACGCGGAAAACTCCGTATGGCAAGACCGACGAGCGCAACTTGGTGGTTTGTTGAACAGCAAATCTTAGGCGATTTAATTACACTCTTTTTTGTGTTTGTGCGCAAGATATCTACAGAACGAAAAACTTTATTACAGTAATGAAAAATGGTTAAAGATTTTGAAAAATCTAATCTATTAAATGCATGTTTAACAAAAAAGCGGAAAATACCAAGGATTATGTTCAACAATATTTTATCATTGCTTTATTTGTTTCAAGAATTTGAAAGGTGTAGGTGAAAAGAAAAGTAAAAAAAGACAAATAATTTTTAAAGAGCGGATAATATGGATAGCTCTGAAAAACTAACATAAGACTTGGGGAATTTCAATAAATACATTCGTTTAAAAACTTTAAATATACTTTGCATTCTTATACATGTTTATTTATTGACACTTTTTTACTCACTAATGCTTATTTATTTACAAAATCGCATTGATCGGTTATAAGATCATCACCGTTTATAAGATCACTTTTGCGAAGTGCCAAAGAGACCTAATTGTATATGCGAGATCTGATGATTTTTTCCTCCTTTAATAATACTCCTACACATATTTTATATATATATACTAAGATTAGATAAAAACTCTTTATGTAAAACTTCAGCCAAAAATAAATAAATAAATGGCTATTAATTTTTTCTAAGGCATTAATGGAAGAAGGGGAAATTTAATATGTAAGCTTACAAAATACATTTTTATCTACAAAAAAGACACTTAAAATGTACAAAAAAGCCAAGCTCAAAGAAAGAGAATTGATTAAAGTTGTGTCTAAAAAGGGTGCGTGATATCAAATTCCCAAGCTTGCATTCAAATACTTATTTAATATTCCCTTTTAACTAAATTTTCACATGTGAATCAAGTGCCTTATGATTTGTTGATAGAAATCCTTCTTTCCTGTACTAAATACATCATAGCGTGTTTCTGAAAAATATTATTATTTTTATTTATGTATGATGGGCTTGGCGGCCATCTTTCAAAGTTTTACGTTAGTTTGAATTTTATAAATCTCATCAATTATAGGATGAGTTGGTTGATTGGTTGCTTAATTGAGTTTTATATCGCACTAGTGCTACGCAATGGGAAATAATTATAGGATGGGAGGATGGGATTGTGCCAAACTTAACACTGTTAAAACTTAAATTGATTCAACTTGTGTGCTTAACGGGGCTTTTGCGATGTTTTTAATGCTTTTTTTTTTCTTTTTTAATCTGAATATTTCAACCCCTGTTGAATGGAATAACCATATTATTTTTACGAGATATTTATTCCAAGAAGCTAAATTCAAATTTGGTAAATATAACGGGGGGTAGAAGTTTCTATGCCCCCCCCCCTCTCCTTCATGTTTTTACGTTAATTTAAATATTTCCGTCTCTGCTCAATGGAATAGCAAAATTAATTTTATATGAGATATATTTTAAGAAACTTCTTTCAAATTGGGTGAATGTGCATTCATTACTTGAAAGATGGCCGCCAAGCCCATCATACATAAATAAAAATAATAATATTTTTCAGAAACACGCTAAGATGTATTTAGTACAGGAAAGAAGGATTTCTATCAACATATCATAAGGCACTTGATTCACATGTGAAAATTTAGTTAAAAGGGAATATTAAATAAGTATTTGAATGCAAGCTTGGGAATTTGATATCACGCACCCTTTTTAGACACAACTTTAATCAATTCTCTTTCTTTGAGCTTGGCTTTTTTGTACATTTTAAGTGTCTTTTTTGTAGATATCATTTATTTTTTTTTTAAATAGTTTTTATATTTACTGGAATTAACCTGATACTTTACATCAGATATGTCCTGGATTTCAACTCAGCTTTCGTGCGATGTTGTTCTTTGCGTTAAACTGTATTACAAAGTTTTCTTTGCGTTAAACTTTTCTGGTTGCTAGACATTATTCATGGGTTTTCTATGCAGACTAGTATGTCGTGTCCATCACAAAACTTTCTTCTACCTTTTCCTATACATATTAACGCAGCACAAATTATTTATTATTTTTTTCATTATGAATGCTAAATATTATCAACTCAGAGAGGTATTGATGCACAAAATGTCCAACGGAAGTAAATTTTCACCATGCAAATGGCATCCTTTCAGTTCTAAAAAAAATTGTAGTATATGAGCTCCACTTATCGGCCGATAGGCATCGAGATTGAATCAGCATAATGTCTCATAATGGCCTTTTCACATATCAAGTTTTGTTTCATTATATGCAACAGAACCTTTCCTTAAATTGCGAAAATCGCTGTATAGCAGCGCCACATGTTTAGATATTGGTACAAAAGTTGATAAGCACTATAATTTGTAACAATGTAAATTTATGCAATTCCATGTATTAGTTACTCAGATATAGCCTTCTCTGAAATTGCGGCAATCACTGTATAGCAGCACCATGTTGAGCAATTGACACCAAATATTGATAAACGCTATTATACATCAAGGTTCAATTACATATAAATTTATATGTAATTCTGAGCAGTAGCTCCTGATATCTAGTTGGAACAAAACTTTCGCCACACACATAGAACAGACACACGCAAATAGAAATTTTATAAAAATAGTCAAATTGTTTTCAGGAGCTCTTACAACGTGTAAATCCATTAAAAACCGAAAGTCGAAATTCATTTCAATAAAATGACAAGCGAAGCGGGCAAAGCCTGCTAGTATACTATATAGAAGGAAGTAGAAATCTTTATGCATCGTAATTATCATTGCCAAATTGAATTGAAGGATATTAAAATTGGAAACTATATCATGTACTGACTATCTTATTCTAAGGTATGAAAAATATTAAAAAATCAGCAATTCAAGCTACAGATTTGAAACAAATGTTATTCAAAAATGTATTCATTTCTGTTTTCAGGGATATAAAATTTAAAATTGTACAAAATAATAAAAGCAAAGATTCTTTGGTTAAAAAAATAACTTATAAAAAGAAAAAGCAGCTCAATTTGAAATTAATATTTTTCGGGTAAACTGAGATGAAGCAATTTCATATTTGGCGATTTATGTCTCTTTGGCGATATTTAACAGTTTTTCAGCAATTAAGATAGGAAATTTTGTTTTTTAAAAGCTAAATTTTATAAAAGTTCCTAGATTAAGTAAATGTCTATCTGAAAAACCAGTTTTCAAAGAATTCTGCACATTTATGAATTCTCTAGCTTGTTTTAAAAAAAAATTCTTGAAGAAGAAATTTTTTCAAAAAGTTGTCAAAACATCTAATTTTACGCTAAATTGAAAATGCTCCCATTTTTTTACTTATTAACTTAGAAAGTTCGTTTTTATCTCAAATTAAAGATCTCGTTGATACGAATATTTTACTTTTTGTTTCATTTTACTGCGATATTTGGTTCGTCTAATATTTAAAACTTTACGGGAAAAAAATTGCCGATTTAACATGGGAAAGTTGGTTTCTGTATAATAAGCATTTAACGATCTTGGGTTATTTCTGTCGATTTTATTATTGGCGCGTTCTGCTTTGTGTTAGTGGTAGTTTGTTTGTTTTGCTTTTCTCTGAGCTTGGCTTGGCAAAACGACCGTTTCTGCTTGATAAAAATTCAAAAGACTTTTTTCTGTGATTGAAAGCAGTACACTGCATCAGACGAAAAAAAGTTTTTTCTAATCTCTTTACATATTTTAATATAGTACTAGTAAATATTTAAGAAACATTCTGGCAGGTGCGTGTTTTAAGTGCTTTAGTGTTTTTTTTTTTTTTTTTTTTTTTTTTTTTCAGGTTAAAAGAACTAGCACGTCTCAAGAAGTTACGAGGGCTTTCAGTACTACCATCCAGTAACCACAAATATAATAGTCACATTAGTGCGTAGCTGAAAACGTAGAGGAGAGAGATTTTTTTTTTCTTTTACGTACTTTAAACTTTGTATCAAGTGAATAGGACGAATGCATAATGTATAAGTAAACAAGAAAGGAGAATGCATAATGTATAAGTAAACAAGAAAACCGGCCTTACTCCCAAACAAGTGTTCGGGAGTAAGGCCGATTGACTGTATTAGGATCTTAAGCCTGGGGGGAAATGCCCTCCGTGGAGGTCTTTCTAAGATGTCCCAGCCCGTACTTATGCAAGTTTCGGAGAAAACCACAGAAAACTCCGAACGACCAGGCCGGTGAGCGTGACTCGGGATCGAACCAGGCACCTCACGTCTACCAGTTTTGAGCAAAGAACAGCTCGGCCGCTGGCTGTAAACAAGAAAGAAAAAAAAAGAAAGCGGTTTGCCTAGATTATAACACTTTCCGGCGGCACTTAACCGTTGAATCTTTATTTCTAATGTACTTTCATGATTACCCCTTAAAACATATTTCAATTTATAAGAAATTTTACAGATTGTTTTTTTTTTTTTTTTTTTCCAAAGAAAAATTCTTTATTATTATGGGCTATGGGCTCAAATTATTTAAAATGGACAGAATATAAATTATTCAAGTGAATCATTCAAACGAATTGAAATTTTATATACATATGATCACTGTTACACGAACTGTATAAATTTTGGAGAATCTAGCTCTTATAGTTCATTTATTTATTTTTTACGAAGATATAACGAAAAAAAAATATTTTTTCATTATAGATTATGGGCTTGAATTATTTAAAGTGCGACAGCATCTAAATGTCTGATCCGATTGAGCTGAAAATTTATAGATATGTTATAGGTCCCAGACGTACGAACTGTATGGATTTTGACGAATCTAGTAACACTTATAAAATTTTACAGGGTGCAACGAAGTTCCACAACAACATATTCTTTATCAATGTGATCTATGGGCTCAAATTATTTGAAATGCAATAACGTTAAATTAAACAACATACTATATGGAGAAAAATACTGAAATACCCTGTCATAAATTTCTCTTTGGTTTATTTAACGATTTCTCTTACTTTAATTATTTATTTATGCGCCTGTTAATTTCTTAATGTTCGGAAAGTCGAGTAGATTCACTACAGATTTTTTTTTTCTTTCTTTCTTTTTCTTTTTTTAATATAAATTACCCATAGAGAATTAAGAGAAAATTGGGATAATTTTGGAAAAGTAAAACAGTCCTGTGCTAGAAACCAATGAATCATTACAAAAAATTCCAGAACTCGACTCCTACTGAAGTTAGTTTATTCTAGTCTACAATCATCAATAATCACTCTTCCTTTTTTCTTATAGTCTTATATATATATATAAAAGAACTTTCGAAAAATTTAGTTCTGCGCTATAGACCAATGAATCTTTCCGGAAATTTCTAGAACCCTATTCTTGTTGAAGTTAAAGTTTCCTAACTTTGGCAATACTAAACTACAAATTTTCGCCAAATTCAGTCGCTAAGTCACCGTATTCGATGCCAAGACTCTTAAAATCTGCGCCGGATACAAACCTGGCGGCTTGGCGAGATTAGAAATCAAATTTGGCGGCAAATATTGTTTCGGATTAGCCAGAATTAGTAAACCCTTTCTCAATTTTAACGGAGTTAATTGTTTTAGTAAAATGTTCTCGCCACTAATTTTCGCCTAAGAGAACAAATTAGTCCATCTATACTCGAATGATTTTCATTGAACTTTAAGCTGTTCATTTGCCACAGAGAGATTCTGTAATAAGCCATGGAGTACTATTCCTAAAAAAACTACTATGTTTGTCTCGGCTGTATATATAATCCAATTATCATGACTTTTGTGGTTGAAATAGCAGTTTCTTTTTCTTTCTCCCCTCTTTCTTTATTTTTTAAGGAATTTTCGTGGACTAGAACATTGCTTGTTTATTAACAAATTAATTACCTTACACAAAAATGTCAATAGTTTCATAACAATATATTTATTCCAATGGGTGTATAAGGAAGTCATGTGATGCCTACATCAGATTGTTTTAATTATAGTTATTTATAACGATATTTGGACGCTGTTTTTGATGAAACAAATATGGCTTGACCGGTCTAGCTAATAAATAAATAATTATAAGATAAAAAACTTTTTATAAACCATGTTTTTAAATTTTCTGTTGAATCATAGCTATAGAACTAACTACATTAGCACTTTATCAATGCGTATTCTTACGAAATTGTAAATAATTGTATTTATTTTTGTATAAATTCTTTCAAAGAGGCTTAGTAAGTTGATAAAATGTCAATTTTCTGCATTTCCAGCTCTTTTTCGCGTTAAAATAGCTTAATTTTCTCTTTAAAACGCATTAAAAAGCTCCAATAGGCAGGCAAGACTTTCTGCCCTTGGCGACTTTTGGCGAGAAAATCCTTATTATCGATATTCCAAAGATGGACGTTCTAATGTGATTGGTTAAAGAGTTACGGGAAATTTGAATAAAAAAAAAAGTTGGTTTTAAAAATAAAATATTAATCCTTTCATAACAACATATATTTGCATCATTAACTACAATAGCACTTTATCAAGGTGTAGAAAATCTTTAAAGTGATAATGACGTCAATTTTTGCCAGATGCATAATTTAACTTTTTACAATTTTTTAACGCTCATCTTTAATTAAATGTATTTATTTTTATGTCGAAAGAAAATGAACTCATAAATTTTTTTGGCAACAATTAAATTATAGCTAATATTTTAATGACTATTTTATTGCTATTAGGAGCTTATTATTTTCATATTTTAATTAATTAAAAGAAAACTATTCGAAAATTCGAAAATCTGACTTCGAAGTAGTGTGTTGTCACCAGGTTCTGAACTACTGTGAAAGTTTCAAATATCTAGCTAGTAGGGAAGTTAGTTAAAAATTGATTGCAAGATTTGTACCGGACAAACAAACAAGCAAACAAACAAACACACAAGAATAGAAGTTAATAAAAACATGGTAAAATAATGCTTTTGTGGATATTAACAATGTAGGCTAATTTTGTTATGCTTTGTGCAGAAAAAAGACATAAAAACAAACTTTAAAGAAAAATCCCTCATAGACTGTACTGTATAAGAATAGTTTTGTAAATAAACAATTGACGCTATTTATAACATATTCAATATGAAGCATGCCATAAAATCTGAATTAAGTTTCAACACATTCAAAAGATATTTATGGAAAATAATGCGTAGAAAAAGACAGACAAGACAGATAAATTGAATTCAAATATTTTTCAACGTAGTTGGAAAGTGCTAAAAGTTGGTCTATTTCTTGTTGATTTTTTTTTTTTTTTTTTTTTTTTTTTTTTTTTAAACGTGGTCAACGACAACATTTTTAAGTTCGCAGATCATGTAACTAAAAGCTATAAAGCACGCCTTTTCTTCAATCGTAATAATTTTTCTTTGTTCTTTCAACAAAATGTTAGAAAATTAATATCTTTTTGAAAATAAAAATTAAGTTAAAAAAGACTCCATATTACGCAATGGAAAACCAGAGTAAAAGTTAAAGGTCAGTACAAATTAATCTTTTGTAAAAATGCTCGCAGCAAACTTTTGAAACGAAGCCTGAAATATTAAGAAGCTTAAGCCTGGTACCATTAATTCATATAACTTCTACTGTGCTCTCAAACTTTCTTTATCCACAATACAGCAGCTGGGAAGTTCATTTGCATCAAGCGGAGAGCCATCTGTTTCTCGCAAGAAAAAGATAAATGATTTCTTTTAAGATATAAACCATTAAAAAGAAATATTGGATGCACCCTTTCCCGTTATCCATAGCTTGATACCTCCCCTACCCCCCTTCTCAAGAGAATCATTATCATAAATTATGCTCGCTTGTAAGAGGTGCTGAATATTAAGAAGATAGAAGGTTGTATGATGAAAGTCACATTTAAATTTTGAAATTAATGATATTATTTTTCTACTGAGAATTAACCCGAATCCGCATGTATTCTATCCGAAGTCAAATTAAGAAATTTGTTTAGTCGCAAATGATCTGTATATTCAAATATATTTAAGCTGTCACTTTTTTAAATATTGAAAACTGTTTCAAGTTATTATTTAAATATCGAACGACAAGTTACGACACATTATGCATTTGCTAGCAAGCTTTACCTGTTTCGTTCACAGATATATTTAAATCAATTTAAAAGGAAAAAATATATAAATAGGATAAATATAAGATAAATAATCTGGTGTGTCACACACACGACTTTCTCTTACCCTGAAATTTAATACTATAAATACAGGTTGCAGATTAAGAGGAAAGATAACGAGTACTGTTATGTAAACCAGTGTTAAACAATTCAAATTAGGCTTCAGAAGAGTTTTATATGATAATTAGTTCTGTGTGAGGGGGCTACCGCCCCCCTCAACCCCCTGTTTCATTAATGCACCTACATTTATATAGAATTTAATTCGGTTATTAAAAAATAATTCTGTTTTTTAAAAATAATTTATTAAAATTATTATTTAAAAAAAAAAAAAAAAAAAAATGATCTTTTATGATAATGCAGACGATTTCCATGTTAGAGAAGAAGTGTAACACTAAATATATAAAAAAAAAGTTGAGTTTATTCTCAATATTACATTAAAAAAAAATATTTTTGTTAAAAATGAAAAAAATCGATAACTTCATTTTAAATTATCGCAGATTGGTGGTTCAACCATTCGTTTTAAAGGTATTGGCGAGTTCTTTTGAAAGATACCCATCATGAAAATTTACTCCCCTCGAGGGGGGAGGCGGGGCTTCTACATACACAAAATTTTTTTCCCAGTTGACTGTCTCTATTACAAAAAATATATATTCGTTTCATTTGGTTTAGTGCAGTCTATAGATGTTAAACTCTACTTACCTGCAATTTCCCCCATAGACGTAATGTATTTGAATACTTTTGAGTGTCCCTGTACATGAACCATTTGCTTCACCTCAACGAAAAGCTTACTGTAGCATCCCTATATGATACACATTCAGAATACTGAGTTTGGAATTTCTGCTACTATTTGTTCTTGAGGTATGCTGATAACAGACATTAACACAGACAGACAGACCATTCTTTAAAAACATGATTTTCGTATTCAGAGGACCTTAGAACATGTAAATATAACAAAAACTCACGTTCGAAAATTTGACCCTAAAACAATACTTTCTCGATCCTATGGGTAAGAGAAAGTAAAAAAAACTTTTTATATACCATGTTTTTAAATTTTCTGATGAATCATTAATAAAATACGCGAGGATAAAAAATTATATATAAGCACGCGGACTCAGTTCAGCGAAATAATAATAATAGTGAAAAAAAAAAGGTCTTAAAAATAAAATATTACTCCTTTTAGAACAATGTATATTAGCATCGTGACAAAAGCGACATTAGCACTTATCAATGTATATAAAATTTTTAAAGTGATAATGACGTCAATTTTTGTGAGATGCATTATTTAACTTTTTATAATTTTTTAACGTTTATGTCGAAAGAAAATGAACGCGTATTTTTTTTTTTTTTTCAACAATTAAATTATAGCTAATATTTAATGGCTATTTTATTGCTATTAAGAGCTTACTATTTTCATATTTCAATTAATTATAAGAAATTTATTCGAAAATCTAACTTCGAAGTATTGTGCTGTCACCGGGTTCTGAGCTACTGTGACAGTTTCAAATAGCTAGTAGGGAAGTTAGTTAAAAATAGATTGCAACATTTGTACCGGACAAACAAACAAACAAGAATCGAAGTTAATAAAAACACGGTAAAAATAATTATAAGCATAAAAAAAAAAAAAAAAAAAAAAAACTTTTTATAAACCATGTTTTTAAATTTTCTGTTGAATCATTGCTATAGAACTAACTACATTAACACTTTATCAATGCGTATGGAATTTTTAAACGATAATGACGTCAATTTTTGTGAGATGCATAATTTAACTTTTTACAATTTTTTAACACTCGCGTTTAATTAAATATATTTATTTTTATGTCGAAGGAAAATGAACTAGTATTTTTTTTTTTTTTTTTTTTTTTTTTTTTTTGGCATAAATTATAGCTAATATTTTAATGGCTATTTATAAGGTATTAGGAGGTTATTATTTTTATATTTTAAATAATTATAAGAAATCTATTCGAAAATCGGACTTCGAAGTATTGTGTTGTCATCGGGTTGTGAGTCATTGTGAAAGTTTCAAATGTCTAGCTAGTAGGGAAGTTAGTTAAAATTCGATTGCAAGATTTGTACCGGACAAACAAACAAGAATAAAAGTTAATAAAAATATGGTAATAATAATAAATCCGAGCCTTATTTTTGTTTTCTAAGTAATATATATAAAATTCTGCACAAAACAGAATTTAATTTAGTACGACAGGACTTATTTTAATCTATTCTTCCATATAAAGGCACGCAGTAACTGTGTTTCATTCCCTAGCATCGATTACTATATCCATTTCTTTGGTATAGCTATAGCGAAAATGCCCCTGGGCTGCTTTTAAAATTTTGTAGTCATTTTGCCGATGAATTAAAACGGCTATTGCAACTGCGTAAGTAAAAATCTTGACGAGAAACGTCCGAGCTACGTCGGTGCCAAATTTCAAATTTCGCCAAGGGTTTTATACTGAAGCTGTTCCATTTCTTTAGCACGATATTTCTCAATTTATTTTAATTATTTAAATATATATATATATATATATATATCAAAACCAATGTAACATTCAGAATGAGATAACAAATACAAAAATTTAAAAATACATTTTAATTAAAAACATTAAAACATAAGACAGACGTTTCGGCTAGAACACTAGCCCTCCTCAGCCGAAACGTCTGTCTTGTGTTTTAATGTTTTTAATTAAAATGTATTTTTAAAGTATTAAATTTTTGTATTTTTTATCTCATTTTAAATGTTACATTGGTTTTAATATATTAGTGAGACGTATAAATTATGTTTAGTTTTATTAATATATATACTAGCAGGCTTTGAACGCTTCGCTGGACACAATACTGAAATGAGTTGTCAAAATCCCATATCATTATTAACTAACCTGAGCTAAAGTTCCCGCTGTGCTCGATAGAGATTTTTCTCGCTCGCAACGTGAGGAGTCCGTGTTCCCACTGCTTTCTGCAGCTACTTACCCGATTCTTACTCCCCCTTCCCCAGTGGCTAAGTTCGAAGTTTTGCGAAATCTCGGCAAAGTACATAATGCGTACACCTAATCAACATCCACACACAAAAGTTCGCCAATCTAAAATAATTTAAGGCGAATTCAAACGGGAAAACGTGTTTTTACACGTGTTTATAGCCCTCTCGACACCAAGGGGGTGTAAGAGGGGGATTTCGTAAAACCCGTTACAATACGGGCCGGATATATATACACATATTAAGCACCAAATTTCGTGACCGCAGATTCCATAGATTTCTCACGAAAAATTTAGCGCTAAAAGGTGTGTCTCGAGTTTGCCCCCTCGTAACCCTCAAAGAAAAAAAAAAACGCAACCCCCCCCCCCCCCCCCCAAAAAAAAAAAAAAAAAAAAAAAAAAAAAATGCGGTTGGAAATATCCTAAGCAAGTCGCATAGCCTTTTTCCAATATATATTTGTTCCATTTTTCGTAGAGGTCTACTCAAAAATCAGGAATTTTCAATATTTCCCCCCTCCCTTCCCTTAAAAATCGAAAATTCCTAAATGCAAATAATGTATTATTTGTACTCATGTCTAGTCTCCCCATGTGCAATTTTTTTTACTGTGAAGTAATTAGGAGCCGAGTCATGCTTACAAACATGTTTTTGTCTCCCCCAGGCGGGAAAGGGGAGTAATTTCCGAAAATTTGATAGATATAATTTTATGTTGGGTAAAGACCTAAATTCCTGCGAAGCGCCGTTGAATTCTGTCCAGCCGTTCTCAAGTGATAACCGGACAAACGTCTTTTGCCCCCGGGGGGAGGGACGTGGGGGAATTTCTGCAAAGTTGATAGATATAATTTTAAGTTGGGTAAAGACCTAAATTCCTGTGAAGCGCCGTGGAATTCTGTCCAGCTGTTCGCAAGTGATACCCGGACAAACGTGTTTTTGTCATTTGCCCCCCCAGGGGGGGAATGTGACGGAATTTCTGAAAAATTGATAGATATAATTTTAAGTTAGGTAAAGATCTAAGTTTATGCCACGCGCCGTTGAATTCCGTCCAGCCGTTCTCAAGTGATGCCCGTACAAAAAAAGCGACATACAGACTCGATGACACACACACACACACACACACAGGCAAAATTTTCTGAAGTCATTTTCGGCTTTCATGGTGTGTGAAACGTGAAGATATCGCAAAATTTTTTGATTCTGACAAATTTACAGACAAAAGTCTGATTTTATTAATACACTGGTGGAAAAAAAAATCCCAACACCAAGAAAAAATTATTGTACAGTAATGAAATTTCAGCAATACATTTGTCTAGGTAACATATTTAATTGATTAAAGTTTCAAGATCACAGGTAGCGCCATTGGCGAGAAGAGCCATTTAAAATGTGAAATGTTGGTACATTAGTAACCGGTGTAATCGCCAGAATTTTGAATGCAAGCATGCAAACATGCATGCATTGTGTCGTACAGGTGTCGGATATCAGTTTGTGGGATGGAGTTCCATGCCTGTTGCACTTGGGCGGTCAATGCAGGGACGGTTAATGCTGGTTGTGGATGACGCTGGAGTTGTTGTCCAATGATGTCCCATACGTGCTCGATTGGAGAAAGATCTGGTGACCTAGCAGGCCAAGGTAACATGTCGACACTCTGTAGAGCATGTTGGGTTACAACAGCGGTATGAGGGCGAACGTTATCCTGTTGGAAAACACCCCCTTGAATGCTGTTCATGAATGGCAGCACAACAGATTGTATCACTGACGTACAAATTTGCAGTCAGGGTGCGTGGGATAACCACGAGAGTGCTCCTGCTGTCATACGAAATTGCTCCCCAAACCATAACTCCAGGAGTAGACCCTGTGTGTCTAGGCCGCAGACAGATCGCTAGCAGGCGTTCACCTGGCCTCCTTCTAACCAACACACGGCTATCACTGTGAACAAGGCAGAACCGGCTTTCATCAGAAAACACAACAGATCTCCACTCCGTCCTCCAATGAGCTCTAGCTTGACACCACTCACGTCGCAAACGGCAGTGGTTTGGAGTCAGTGGAATGACGCTACACGGCGTCTGGCTCGAAGCTGTTCTTGAAGTAACCGATTTGTAACAGTTCGTTGTGTCACTGTGGTGCCAACTGCAGCTCGAATTTCAGATGCAGACGCAGTACGATTAGCCACAGCCATACGCCGAACACGGCGGTCTTCCCTCTCAGTAGTGCCACGTGGCCGCCCGGAACCCGGTCTTCTTGAGGCAGTAACTTCCCTTGACCACTGCTGCCAACACTCATGCACAGTGGATACATTCCTGCCAAGTCTTTCTGCAATATCGCGGAAAGAAAACCCACCTTCTCGTAGCCCTACTACACGACCTCGTTCAAACTCAGTGAGCTGTTGATAATGGCTTCTTCGTCTTCTTAGAGGCATCCTTGACTAACATTAACCCACTACGTCAAATCTCAACTGTAAATAACGATCACGAACCTTACAGCGCTTATTTAAAGCAAACCTCATTTGCATGTTCATAGTGTCGCTACTAGCGCCACACTTATACGCGTAGCTCGAAATTTGAATCGACGACATCTTTCAGATGTATAAACACGCCTACCAAATTTCGTTTATCTAGCACAGCTCCTTCCTGGTGTTGGGATTTTTTTTTCCATTAGTGTATATATATATATTTTTTAATATTTGCACGTTCATTTTCTTTTTTTCGACATGAAAAGAAATATATTTACATATTTATTTTTGACTCATGAATCATATAATCTTTCGATAGACAGCTTTACAGTTTAATAAACTTTTAATAGACATATTTATGTCACAAAATTTGTGTACTTTCAGAAGTTTCCATTTCTTATTATTCCATTAATAAATTTCCATTTATTAAATTTAAGCCTTTTCCATTTATTTTAATTTATTAAAAATTGCCATCATTATTTTAGAAACTAACTTTCTTTTCAGTAATTTAAAAATGCGAATTATAAATATTTTTAAATGAATTTCTTTAGTTAACTAATGACGCCATATCCTTCTGAAATCATAATATATACATGCAAGTTAACTTTACTTTTAATTTTTTTAAACTCTAAATAATAACAACAATAATGAATAATATGTATCGTTCTATATTGAAGTTGTATCGTTTCTTTAGAACGATTTTTCACAATTTTAATTATTTAAGAAAAAAAAAAGTTTGCACATTCACTTCACGTAAAAGTTGTTTTTAAATGGTAAAGGTTGAAATGAAATATTACATTTTGTTTAATTTTGAAAAATATAATGATCGCATTGCTTAAGAAAATATGCTATATGATTTAGAAAATTATTCTCGATCAATATGTACCGGCATCGGTAAAAATCTAAGCAATACTCCCATTTTAAAAATGTGATTATATATGAACTATAAGCAACATGGAATGTAGTTTAATTAAATAAATAGTATAGTAACCATTGATTAGAAACGTAGACGACTACAAATGAAAGAACATACACAGTATTAACAAAAAAAAAAAAAAAGAAAAGAAAAGAAAAGAAATCTAAAAGAAAAAATTATAATTTAAAAAATTCAAACTCAAAAAAATTTCAGTGAGGTGCACCCGATATAGTCCAAGCTACCTTTCTGCCAAGTTTTATAGCTCTGCAAACAATACTCTGAATTCCAGACATCTCTATGTAGATTACTTTGTATGTTTGTATATTCAAAATATTATAAAAGTTACATGATTTTAAATGTTACTAAATTTTAATATTTTTTCTTTCTTTCGCTTTTAAATTTAGAAGCCAAACTCTTTGGAGTTTAGCAATCACGATTGAGCAAATCACTTTTCGAAATCAACATTAATCTATTCTTGCGATTCAATGAATTCATATCAGATCTTTTAAAGAGAGACTTCTTTATGCAGATATGGCAATAGTCAATTTAATGAAACATTTAACAGGAAATTGGGTAGCTGACGTTCCTGATAAAAATAAACCATGGCCCGTTTTTAAACCAGGAGTCGCCAAACATTTTTTTACTCTAGCTTTTTTCATTAAAGTTATCAATTATCCATTCTTTTAAGACAAAACGTAGTTACTATACGAAACCAGGTATTTGCGATTTTTACCTTATTTCCCAGTGTTTTACATTTATATTATCATACTAAGGCTCTCTGCTCACTAACTCCACCCACCAACTCCTGCAATCTGTAACTTTGTCTTTTGTTGGTTAGGGTTACTAAGGGGCCCAACCCAATGTGGAGAATTTTGTTTAATTGTAACCCATTAACTAATTCATATTTTTAAATTCTGTTTTCACATTCAGTAAATTCACAACTGCTGTTAAAATGACTGTCACTTTTTAAAAACTGATTCATTAAATTTTAAATGTTTTATTTTGGAACTGTAAAATATGAATTTCCACTATGCGAAATTTTGCATTTTACAGCTTCAAAATGAAATATTAAAAAATTTAAAAATCAGTTTTTAAAAAAGGACATTTAACAGTTGTGAACTTTCTGAATGTGTAAACAGAATTTAAAAATAAGAATTAGTTGATGAGTTATAATTAACCGAAATTCTCTATAGAATAACATTGGCTTGAGCTTCTCGCAATGGCAAGTGAAGCGGCCCCTTAAGAGATATCGGCAGAACAATACTATAGAAATCCCCATACTTAATCTCAATACACAATAGTTAATCTTCACTCTTATATTACTGTGCGGCCCACTTTATCATGACCACTTGCCAATTTCATGCAAAATAGATATTTCATCACAGTTCTGCAGCAAGAGAGCCAAGAATAATTTTTAAAAAAAGAAAAAATTGAGTTTCAGACACTAATATAAGTGAATTGCGTCTGAATATATTAAGATAAAACATGATTTGACAGACTTCGAATGTGGGATAATAGCAGGAGCTCTGATGCATGGAGTTGATGCTTGATATCAATGAAGCTGCCATAACTGCGAAATGTTCAGAAGTTGACATAGAAAAAGTGTATCAAGACTGAATACTGAATTGTGAGAAGAATGACTGGATTGGCACAGGCAAAATGTCGTTGTCACCGAGTGGTGAATGATCAAGTAAAATGAGAATCTCTCTAACTGTGAAAGAAAACAGAACAGTAACAGTGTAGTAAATTGTAACTGACAGCAGATTTTGATGAAGGATCAACTTAAAGTACATCCAAGCGCACTATTCGCCATATCAAGTATCATATTGGATGTAGAAATTAAATAGGTCAGTGCAAATATCACTGCAGTCAACAGCAAATAAGATACAACGTTTCAAATTTGCTTATGCACACAGGGATTCAACAAGAGACAACTGAAAAATAATAATGTGATCGGACTAAATCTGTTTTAGGTTACATCATGTAGATGGGTGAGTTAAGATTTTGGCACATCAGATCTCAAACTAATTAAGGAATTGTGGGATCAAGCTGAAAAAGCCATGTGAAAGTTAGATCCAGAACTATCTGAGCTTACACAACTGAACAGTGTTATTCTTAAAACATAGTCTCAGATTTGAGTCCATCACATTTGAAAAATAAACTGTATATAAAGCAAAAAGAGGCCCAACAAGTATTGACAGGGTGGTCATACAATCTGACTTAATGCACAACAACTTAACAACAATTTGCCAATATTTGTGACTATGTGTTCGATTCCCGGCTCTGGTATTTTTCACATAGTTGGTATAAAAATCAGCCTTCCACTCCAAATTATCTAAAATGAATTAAGGTTGATGATTAAAGAATTTCTAAATTAACATGCTTATTTTAGGAGAAGGGGCCGTCCTCGTCATGGGAACGGCACACGTCTAGGACTTTTAGCTTCTCTAGCTATAAGGAGAAAAAAACTTACTTTTATGGCTCTGCTTTTCTCATTAACTCTATCAAATAATATGATATAATGAAAAGGTTTAATATTATGTATATAAAGTTTTATTAATAAAACACTAATTTTAAGAAAATATTAATATAAAATCCACAAAATTTTCATCTAGTAATATTTCATAAAAAGTATAAAATTACGAATAGCACAAAATATTTATGAAATAATCATGTATACATAAAATCAGATTTTAAAGGTAAATATATATGTATAAGAATTATATATTATATGAAGAAAATTATGTAAAACAAAAATTATACCATACTACTGTATATTTGTATACAAAAGAAGATTTACATCTCTATTTTGAAATACATTTTTTATCAATAAGTTTATAATTACAAGTTTTTATGAAGTGTTTCGTATCAATAAATAGTCTCAGAGAATTTATTACAAATCACTGATTAGCTGCAAACAAAATAAACACGGCTGCGACGCAGAACTCAATTATAAATCTCTCTCAAGAGATGGGGTAAAGCATTACGTAAGCGTGCGGTGTCTTCGTGGAGAGGACGGATAGTAATTAAACGTATAAAATAAATTGTTAACATAAAAATGTGAAAAATGTTGTACATATTTATTAATCATGATCCTTACAATGACTTCTAGTAGATATTTTTGAAAAAATCTGCTTTTTTATAATTTTTAAGCTTGAAAAATCGACTTTCTTAAAATCGAGCTTACGTAACATTTTTTCAAGCAGATAAATGTGAAAATTTTGTAGTGCTGCCATCTAGTATCATTATTTAGATGATACTAGATTTAAATGATTGATTTCCAGTAAAAGTTGCTGATTTATTTGTGGAATTAGAATGCAAAAAAAAAAAAAAAAAAATCATGAAATAGCGTTCTCGTGGTGAGGACACTGTGCGTTAAAGGGTTCAGTTGTTCATTGATTTTGAAAGCATAGAAATATAAACATACAATAGAAGTATCACATTAAATAGACACCCTGCAATTTAATGAAAAGTGAATATATTGCATGAAATTGACTACGGGGTTTTACTTTGTAGGTGTGGGTATCGTAATGGCTTCTCTAAAGTATGTCTTGAGCCAAAGGAACTGAGTGAATTTTCAAAGAGTTATGTAGTGGAAGAATATTAATGAGCTGTAAGCAGACGAGAAATTAACAGAATCTTAAAGAATCCTATCATTAATTGGGTGATTGCAGAGCAGAAAACACACCAAAAGAAAATTATTAATCTAAGTTCAGGCTGACTGGGCACAAGAGATTGATAGATACATGCAGCTAAATGGACAGTTGAAATATATCTTAGAGAACAACTACAACATGTCAGAATATTTTCAAAAATGATTTGAACTGAACTACACCTGTCAGATAACTACATTAACTCAACTATCATTAAAAAGCTTCAAGGTATAGACCACTGCTTACCAAAGTCAATATTAAACAAGTCCTTCCGGCTTTTTCGGAAGGGTAGGTTGATTTCTTTTTCCTTATCAAGTAGCCTTCATTTTGTTTCAAAATGGCGGCTACAAATTATTAATACAATTGGTAGAAATTTTGTTGTAGGCTATGCACATATGGAATTTTAAGCAAATCGGTTCAGAAATACCTTTTTAGTGAAATTTAAATTTTTCAAGTGGCCGGCGCTTGGAAACAAAATGGTGAGTTAAGTTGACAAATATATGAAATGTATTTGTGCGATAAGTCTACTGTACATATATAGTTCGAATTAATTCAAAATCTCAAAAGTCATCGTGTTGAAAAATTAAGTGGCTGGCACTTCGACCAAAATGGCAGAGAAAGTTTCTCATCTAAGATATCGTTTCAAATTTGAAAATCATTTTTTTTGTAGAAATTCTTTCAAAGAGGCTTAGTAAGCTGCTAAAATGTTAGTTTTCTGCATTTCTAGTTTGTTTTAGCATTAAAATAGCCTAATTTTTCCTTAAAAACACATTAAAAAGATCCATTTACGCAGGTAATGCATTTGGCGCCAAATTTGGCGACTTTTCCCCTATGGCGACTTTTTTGGCGACTTTTGGCGAGAAAATACTTATTATCAATATACCAAAGACGGACGCAATAACGTGATTGGTTCACGAGTTACGTGAATTTTCTAGATTTTTGTTGTTTGAATGATAAATCCATTTTTCAACTTTGATTTGAATTGATTAAGTATTTCTAAAGTTACCGTGATAACAAATTTTCAAGTGGCCGCCAGTTGGAAACAATACAGTGGAACCAGTTGCCCAGCGAAAACATCCAAGATATTTCAAGCATAGGTTCACTGTCCAACTGTGGGTTAAATCAGTGCCGTGTGTTACAAAAGTTATTCTTATGGCAAATTTTCAAATGGCAGTCTAAGTGGCTGCAACTTGGAAACAAAATGGCAAAACAACTTGCCCATCGAAATCATCCAGTATATTTGTATGGTAAGTTCATTGTCCAGTTCTAGTTTAAATTAAATTAGTATTTCAAAAATTATCGTCATAAGAAATTTTCAGGTGTCACCACTTGTAAAAAAAAGTGGAGTGAGATGCCCAGCGAACTTATCTGAGATATTTCAATGATAAATCCACTTCCCAAATTTGATGCGAATTGATTCTGTATTACTAAAGTTACCATAATAACAAATTTTCAAGTGGCCGCCACTTGGAAATAAAATTGCGGATCAAGTCACCAAGTGAGCTTATCCTAGATATTTGAGCCATAAGTTCACTATCCAACTTTTATTTGAATCAGTTTAGTATTTTAAAAGTTATCGTGTGGCATATTTTCAAGTGGCAGTGTGATTTCAAGTGGCTGGAACTTAGAAACAAGATGTGGGGACAAGTTGCCCAGTGAAAACATTCAAGATAATTTTATGATAATATCACTGTCCAAATTTGGTTAGATTTGGAGTATTATTTCAGAAGTTATCGTGATTTAAAATTTTCAAGTGGGAGCCTGATTTCAAGTGGCCCCGCTTTACTTAACATATCTGCCACTTTATTAAAAATGGCGGACATAGTTTATTAATAAACTTCATTGAGATCCTTACGTGGTCTGTATTTACATCACAATTCAAACAATTTCGGAATACGCTTTTTACAGTTTAAATTTGAAAATTTCAAGTGGTCTCCACTTAAAATCAAAATGGCGCTGCAACTTGGTTAACAAACTCATCTAAGATATTTATAAGATAAGTTAAGACACTGTTCAAATTTGGTTCTATTTGGAGCATTATTTCGGAAGTTATCACGGTTTTAAATTTTCAAGTGGTGGCCTGATTTCAAGTGGTCCCGCTTAACTTAAGATATCCGCCACTTTATTAAAAATGGCGAATAAAGTTATTAAGTTTTTTGAGACACTTGTATAATCTATGTATACATAAAAATTTAAAAAAATTCGGAATACGCTTTTTACAATTTGAATTTGAAATTTTCAAGTGGTCTCCACTTGAAAACAAAATGGTGGAGCAACTTGGTTAACAAATTCATCTAAGTTATTTATATGATAAGTTAAGACACTGTCCAGATTTGGTTCTATTTGGAGTATTATTTCGGAAGTTATAGTGATTTTAAATTTTCAAGTGGTAGCGTGATTTCAAGTGGCCCCGCTTAACTTAAGATATCTACCACTTTATTAAAAATGACGGATAAATTTCATTAATAAACATCTTTGAGACCCTTATATGTTCTATATTTACATCAAATTTCAAACAAATTCGGAATATGCTTTTTACAATTTGAATTTGAAATTTTCAAGTGGTCTCCACTTGAAAACAAAATGGCGGAGCAACTTGGTTAATAAACTCATCTAAGATATTTATAAGATAAGTTAAGACACTGTCCAAATTTGGTTCTATTTGGAGTATTATTTCGGAATTTATAGTGATTTTAAATTTTCAAGTGGTAGCCTGATTTCAAGTGGTCCCGCTTAACTTAAAATATCTGCCACTTTATTAAAAATGGTGGATAAACTTCATTAGTAAACTTCATTGAGACCCTTATCTGGCCTGTATTTACATCAAAATTCAAGCAAATCTTGCTTTATATATGCTTTTTACAATGTCGGTTTGAAATTTTCAAGTGGCTGCCACTTGAAAACAAAAAGTCGGAGCAACTTGGTTAACGAACTCATCCAAGATATTTATAAGTTTAGTTCACTGTCCAAATTGATCAAATCACCTAAAATTGATAGAGGGTTTGAAGGTTATAGAACCAACTGCACTTTCTAAGGAGAAATATTCATATCACCGAATTATAAAGCAGTGTAAAAATTGCAGTTAATGAATTTCTAAAAAAATTATTTATAACAGATTAAATTTGAGAGGAAAAAAACATCTCAGTAAAATTAAAAATAAAAACATGATCGCAAAATTTCATCCTAAGAGTGTTCAAATGCAGGTAAATATAAAGAAAGTGAAGTCTCTGATCCTAAATGAAAATCCACCAACTCAATAGGAATTTCTTCTAACACTGTAAGTAAAATCATTCATAAAGATTTGAAGTTAAAAAAGATGTTTAAACCTAAAGTCGTCTGCTTTTGCCAAAGCATATATTGCTGAAAGAAAAACAAATTGTAGAAAATTATATGAAAAATACTTTGCTGCTGAAAAATGGAAATTTGTAATAACACACAATGAAGCATGTATTTAAGTAAAAAAAAAAGATTAATTTTCTATTTTTGAGTTGACAGGAATGACTGTACAAAATGGCTTTGTCAGTGTACAGAAAAGTTCCCAAAGGATTTCATGATAGTGCCAGGATTTGGTTACAACAGGAAATTAAAAGTAAAAAAAAAAAAAAAAAAATCTCAAACAAAGCCAAAATTAATCATCGGTGATTGTGAAGTCAGGAAAAAATACCTGAAATTTTAGAGATAAAAAGTTTTCATGTGGGTAGAAAGCATATAATTTATAGCAGAAAGGTCCAATCCTCTCATTACGAAAAACATTCATTTTTATTAGGTTTAATAGTCACATGAATTTGATATTTTAGTCTTATTTTATGAATTTAACAACCAGGAAAACTAGAATTCTGGTACTGAAAACGAAAAAAATACCTGAAAACAATCACCCCTGATTAATTCACTCTACTCTCAGCAGAATATTTTAGAAGAAATTCGAGCCTTATATGGAAAAGACATTGATAAAGTTAAGTTTTATACGGACAAAGCCTCTTTTAACACGTCTAAATTAACTATCGCTTATTTAGCAAAGAAAGAATCGGAAATAGGAATAAAATGTAACCCATTAAATGTATATATCACCTGTAAAATCACCTGACACTTCTCCGATGGACTTTTGTCCTTTTGGTTTATTAGATCCTTAAGAAAACGGCATCCAAAAACATTGAATGTAATTCAGAAGACAGTACAAGAGGAACAGGATAAAATTGACATGACAGAACTAAGAAAAAGTTTACCTTCATGAAAAATTCAAGTTCGAGTTATTGTTAAGAACCATGGCTATCAGATGGAAGCAAATCAATGCAAAATATGTCATTTATGCATAAAATTCAATTACTAAAATCATTTGCGTAAAGTGTGAATGACTTTCTGTAATGTAGGGTTGTCATAGATTGTATTTCTCTTTCTTGTAAAATGCAGTGTGCGAAGATGAAATTGATACTGAAGGGAAAATATTGGATCAAAAATTGTCTGGGATAGTTCAGTGGTAAAGCATTGGTAAATTTAGCTGTATGTCTAAGGTTAGATTCCTGGTCCGAACATTTTTCACTCTGAATAAATTAATTCAACTTTAACAGGGTTCATACTCATACATGGGGAAAAAATTCCCTGAGTTTTCCCTGAGTTCCTAGATAATTTTCACGATAATATTCGCGACATATTACAAGAAACGTTCCTCTAGACAGGACTAAATACACAGCTACTTCCACTGTATGGTGCCATATTACTGTCGACTATGATAGAAATTCAGGTAGAAATCATTGTTTACATGCGTATTTTCACAATACTTAATCAATTGAATTTTGATATGAAGCTAAACAAGAAAAATATAACTTGAGAGAAAGAAAATATTTGTTTTTCCAGGTTTTATAACCAATTTTCCCTGACTTTTAATGAAAATCTTTATTTTCCCTCAGTTTTCCCTGACTTTTTTAACAAATTCCAAATTCCCTGTTTTCCAGTTTTTCCTGATGAGTATGAACCCTGTTTAAACTCCAAATTTACTTTTTTTTTTTTTTTTTTTTTAAATCTTAAGTTTTTTCATTTTAACGAATCATAAAAAGGCATTTTCTCTTCTTCCTGAAGAATAGTATAAAACATCTATTGATAAGTATCCCAAACTATGCGTCGTATATTCCCACAATTTGCAGAAATGGAATGTTGGTTTTAAAATCATCATCAAGAAACATGGTAGCAGTGTTACAAAAATTAATGAAAGACTAAAGTAAGCAACATGTATTTCTTTGATGTGTACATGATGCATATAAAAAAATTGGATTTTAGTATACATGAAAACTCCTGATATATCTCTCATATTGCCTATTGCATGACTTTGCTTAAGAATATCCAAACAAAACCTGACACTCATCAACTTAATCAGAATCTATATTTTTACTATGAAAATTCAACTCAATTTGCATTCAAATTAAATTTGAAACAGTTCATTATAATAGATTGTTTTACTAATAACAATTATAAATTCATTCTTTCATTATAAATTGTATTACTTTATAATTTGTTTTATTAGTAATGTTTAACTTTGTTATTTATCATTGATTTTATCATATCTATATTATGGTAAGTGTTAAAAAAAAAAAAAAGACGCTAATTGCAAATAAAAGTGAAATTTCAAGCTTAAATTTAAATAAACCATAACAAATAAAATTTGTAAGAAAGCATGATTTTGGCTGCATAGCATTAGAATCCCAATGAAAGATGATAATTCCAAACTTAAAGTGTTTTTCTTGCAATGTAGAGCTTGAAAATGAAAACATGCATCCAACAAGTTACAAGAGCATATTGAGACAAAGTAGTCTGAGACTGGAAAAATCAACCTTTCTAAATATTCAAAAGAAAGCTAGACATGTTGAAAAAAACATTATATATATATATACCGTAAAATTCCGATAGTAACCCCCCCTTTTTTCAAGGGGAAATTTGTGAAAACTGGGGGAGGGGTTATAATCGGAAGGTTTCGGTAAAGTACAGCGACTTCTGAAGGGGGGGGGGGGTTAATTGGAAGTTTCACAATCTTTTTTTAAAAGTATAAATTTATTAATATTATAATATATATTCATGGTTACTAAATTGTATTAACAATATAATAATACTGATTATTATTTATTAAATTTTATTAATAATAAACAATTTTTATTAATCAGTTTTAATTTTCATTTCAACAACAAAAAGAAAACGTATGCGGAATAACAGAAACAGACACGAACATGTGATAAACAAATCGTGATCGCGAAGCGATGAAGTCTAGAAGATTTGCTAGTCTAGAAGATTTGCTAAACATATAAGACTTCAGATGTAATTAAAAAAAAAAGCATGTTTGCAACGCTCATGGGAAAAATTAAAGAATGGCGAACTTAGCCACCAAGGTATGGGAGGGGGGTTATAAATGGAATTTTCCGAAAAAGTAAAGTACGTCAAATTTCAGAGGAGGGGTTATAATCGGGAGGGGGGTTACTATCGGAATTTTACAGTATATATATATAAACTTTCGCAATTCACTAAATTCAAAGTAAATCTCTATAACGAAATAAATCTCAGGAAAAAAAATTCACTGCACTGAGGGTGATGAAGAGAACATTTGACCATTTTTGAAACACCGTGAAATAATGAAACAATATGTTTGAAAGGTTGAATTTTCTTTATTGGGTGCATAAGAAAACATGTCCTGTCACTGCAAAAGCATAGCCAATAGGAGAAGAGACCCATTGGTTTGGTCTTTTCTCTCCTCTATTTATTAGACTATGTCTACCCCTGTTTTCTATTATTTCCTCCCTTCCTATCAGTCTGTCTTCTGCAATGGCATAACATTTTTCTTATCTATCTATTAAAATTTTATTTACTTTATTCTTTTTAACTTATTATTTCATCTATTACTTAATTATTTTACTTACTTTTCTTATACTATTAGATTTTACATTTTATATCAATTCTTAATCAACACAGTTTGTTTGCAGGCAGAAAATACATCAAATATACTGGGTGACTGTAAAATAATTTTCTTTGTTAGGAGGCATGTACAGTTAAAACTAATGAACAGAATAAAACCAAACTTCTCATACAGACTGAAGAAGACATGGCAAGATGATTTTCACAAAGGGAAAAAAAAGTACCAAAAGTCACTGCTAGGGGAGATTTTGGTGCTGCTGTCACACAATAAAATTTACACAAGATTATACACAGTAAAATAATATACACAGGTTATACACAATAAAATTTGCATAATCTACCACAATTGTGTAAGTTTGCACATACTGCTTGTGTTCCTGTAAACCTCAATATTGATTAATAAATCAATGTTTTCCATGTGTTTACTACTGTATGTCATTTATTTCTATCTGTGCTTTTTTATTTGGAAACTAATGAAACTTTACGTAATCCATTTCTCGTGGATTCACTGCATATTATGCAGATGATAATATACAATGAATGCTCCAAAATTACATATGCATAAAGAAAGTTGTTATTAAGTCGATTGTGAAAATTTCACAGTTTGTATGTGAAAGCAGCACTAAAATCTCCCCTATCGGCAATTTTTGGTCCTAACTTTTTTTTGCAAAAATCATCTTCCTTTGTCTCGCATAGTCTTTATATAAAAAATTGGTTTTTATTTCATTCATTAGTTTCAACTGCAGATGTCTCCAAACTGGAAAAGTTAATTTATGGCTACAATGTCAAAACTTATCATTAAATTTGGGGTCTTCCAGCCCCATAGTTAGCAAGACATTCAAATAGGGTCAATTCCTTAATAGGCAACTGAAAACCTACATCACACTGCTGGTGCCTGCTGTAGGCGATTCCTGTTTCTGTTTATAATTAAAAGGAAAAAATCATACAATTTTTCAAAATAGGCTGAGTTTAAAATTTTCAATGGTGTGTTCAAAAACTGTCTACTGTTCTTTCTATTGTGTTTGCATAAGCTCTTACAACTGCTACTTGTCACTGCATAATATAGTCCCACATTCAACTGCCGTAAACTTGGAAAAGTTCATATAGCATAAAAGGTAAACAAAATTGCCAGTAACTTACTGGTTGCAGCAACATTGTTCCTGAGAGTGATGGAGAATGTCTGGCAATTTAGGTATCACTGTGAGGGTCACAGTTCAATGACATTAAGAAATCAGGCATCTATAAAGAATACCTAGGCAAATAATGAAATTCTGTGCCTGCTATTGTTGATTTTTTAACTTACTTAACTACATATTAAATTAATTTATTCAATCAATTGTAATCTTTAAAATAAAAACATTCTTATGAACACTCAGATGGAAGATTAGTAATAAATTACTTTACATTTCAATAAAACAAAGTGACTAAAACAAAAATTTCAAAAGATAATACAATAAATCTATATCCTATATCTAATATTCTGTAATAAAGCAATATTCTGTTGTGTGAAACAGGTTATCTTTCAAAATCAACTCTCTTCATACTATTCATATTACAGAGGAAAATTTAAAAAAAAAAAAAAGTAATAGTTTAGACACCAGCTGTATGCCCTTGGAAGAAAAAAATCTATTAAACAGCAACAATCTCTTAAGTATTTAACAGAAAAACGCAATCATTAGTTAACTACGAAAGGAGATAATAAACTTAGATAAGATTATTAAAATGTTTTAAAATATTCTTTTTATAATCTTAGAAGATTATAAAATTATTAAGATTTTATAATTTATTAAGTTTTCATAGTGCCACCACTATTTTTAAGCAGTCGTTTTCAAATTGATACCTATGTATCAAACAGGGCTCATACTCAAAGGTAAAAATTAAAAATCCCCAAGTTTTTTTTAGTTTATTTTCCAAGGAAATATTAGCAACACATTAAGCAACGAGATGGATAGTATCCACTGCCTTCACAAAGTAGAATTGATTTAGCTTGATATTAACCTTTATCCTTTTTTTCCCTTTCAAACAACATATGATGAATTGATTATTAATATACTTTGTAACTATAATTTTTGCAAAATTATTAGAGATTGCATTGTATAACATGATTTTTTACTCCCATTACCCGACTACAAGATAATGGGAGTACTGTATTCAGTCCAAAATTTCGATATTGAGTTTTCACCTGATTTACATGTTTTAAGGTCTATTAATGTCGTGAAGAACGGCATCGTGTTTATTTAATTTTAATCACTTTTTCATCAAGTTTATCAAAATCAATCTATTATTTAGGATTCAAGCTAAATTTCATTAAGTTTCATTATCCTCCCGTTTTACCCCTGTACGTTTGCTTCACAGCAACGCTCAAAATTCTCTCTCGGTTCTTCCTTACCGGACCCTCCTGGCTTCACGGTTATGTACAGGTTTCAGCCTTCCCTCTTGCAAGCGCTCGCTCCGATTGGCAGAGCAGCGCCGTGACGTTTTGAGAAGCTGGTTAGCGTCTGCCGGGAAGTTTTGACTGGCAGAAGACTTGCTGTAGGGATCCAGAGAAGGTAACATCATGTGTGGTCGTGCGCTAGCGCGCGCCACGGCATTTGCCACATGGGATTGCTAATACTTCTAAGATTAATATGTCATTAAAAAGAACTAAATTCTGAGAAATAATTTCATAGATACATTCAATATTACTTGCTAAAATGGATTTTAAAGTGTTTCCTGGATTATTAATAATGACCTCGCCGATGGAAAAAGATCATGAAGATGTGTTACGATACAGAAGGAAACATGGTGATGGCAGACATAGAGATCCGTCATGTGGTCCCTGAGATTTTTCTTCTAATAAAAAGATATTCTACTTCAGTGATTTCTGTCTCTTTCTCTCCAGATTTCTGGTAAGCTGTTTACTTTATTTATTTTACATCGCACCGCGTGCTTCACAGCGATTTTTTTATCACAAGAGCCTGGTTGACGTTGTACTACTACAACTATATTTCCTCATCCATAGTTAGAAAATAAGGTCGATATTGCCTTTTATGTTTTATTCAACCTTCAATTTCAATAATCATAGACAATATATTATAAGTCCCACTTTTAACTATACGAGAATTAAGTCTAAAAAAGTGGTTTTCAGAAATTGGTCAGTATGTATGTGTATGTGTGGGGAATCTTCTGATTATCATATCTTTTAAGCTAATAAAGATAGAGCGACAAAACGTCTGAACTGAGACAGGTTGGGTGTACAAGTGATTTTTTCAACTTTTGGTGAAACCTGAAGTAGGACTGTAAGTCCGTATCTCAAAAACGGTTCTAACGATTTTCTCCAAATTTGCTATATAAACACACCCTATTAGATGTCCTTTCTTATGTATAAGTTGTTTAGTTCAGAAACATTCATAGACGCCCTGCATAAGTAGGTCAATTTGAGGTCTTGCAAGTTCATTTGTTTAAAAACCGCTGAATGTATTCTTTTCAAACTCGTCATATTACCTCTTTATTAGGTATCTTTTCAATATGTAATCGTTATTTTCCAGGCAACAATTGAGTTTGCCAAGTTTTGGTGAAAGTTGGTATCTCAAAAACAAGCTCTAACTTTTTTTTTTTTCTACATAAATTCCTTTTGCATGTATTATGTGGTTATAAAAGAAAAATTAATAATCATCCTGATTAGGTAGGTTCATTTTAGATCTCAAAAATGGATGTTTCAAAAAAAGACTACAGATTTTTTTTTTTTTTAACTTGCTACATGAACTTTCATTTATATGTATTTACGTCGTATGCATTAGTTTGCTCTTAATAAATCAAACATCTAACAATTTTTCTTTAAGTCAATTTTATATTTTTTTACCATATTATATCCAAAAAGTGCATATAATACATGTAATAGTGGGTAATGGAAGTCATGTGGTTGTTACATTTCATATATATATATATATATATGAATTTTTTGAGAATTTTAATGAAAGATTGAATTTTTTTCTTTTTGTGTGTGATCTGGTAACAAAATCCCAATTCTCTGAATTTTAGAACCAAAACTTTAATGCCCCGTGTTTTAGAACCAAAAGTTAATTCCCTGAGTTTTCCAGATTTACCTCTTAAGCACATGAACCTTGTCTCAAAACTATTTTTTCACCTTTGTATTAAAAAAGTATACTTTCCAAACATAAAAAATAAACACATTTTTCAAAATATGAATCTTGTACTTACAGCCATCTTTATTATGCGTATGAAAAATTGTCCTACACACAATTTTCACAAAACCTGTATGTATATACAGCAAATAAAATACAATAAGATTATCGAGGTGATAAAAAAACGATCAGCCTTCAAAAAATGGAAGAAAAAGGTAAAAATAGTTCGATTTTATGATGAATGAGTATTTTATTCTATACATTAAAATAATAAATTTATTCACAATCAATAAGAAAAAAGTTATATACATCCAGCTTTTAAACAGAACCCATATGTATTACACCTGTCAATGAAGTTTTGGGTTATTTATGCAGTGAATTCATGAAATCATACAAGTGATCAAAATAAATTTGTGCCAATTTTAATACATGTATTAGCATGTCAACAGAGCTTTAGAAGTAATTTTTATCCTTAAGTTTAAATAAGCAATTCAGACACTATATCAGGGCTGATTGTAACCCTATTTTAAAAATCCTGAAGTTACATGAAAAGAAAGAAAGAAAAAAAAAAAAAAAAGACAAGGCATGGTTAAATTTTGACGATGGTAACCAATAAAATAAATGCAAAGTTTTTATAAATTAGAGGGAAAAAAAAAAAAAAAAACTAGTTATTTATAGAAAATATTCATGAATTTCCATTACACAACAATTTTTTTCGTACACGCACTGGGGGTGGGGGGTGGGAGGAGGAGGGGTCAATGTCCATGTTATTTTTATGGAGAAAAGTGTGACTTGTATTACTTATTACATAGTGCACTTTTTTTTTTTTTTTTTTTAAGTTCTGTTTTCACATTTGGAAAATTTACAATCATTGAATTTATTCTCGTTTTCCAAAAACAGGTTTAGTAAATTTTTTTTAAATATTTTATTTTCAAGTTAAAAAATAAATAAATAAAAAATTAACTTGCACTTTTCACACTTTATAGATTGAAAGTGAAATATTAAAAAATTAAAATCTTGGAAAATGAGAACAAATTTAACAGTTGTGATGTTGTGAATTTTCTAAATGGGAAAACTGAATAAAAAAAAAAAAATACACTAGGTAAAGAGTAATTCAAGTTACAAATTGCCACATAAAATTACATGTGATTTGATGACTATAGCTGGGGCATTTTTAAGAGAGATAAAGCAGTCTTAAGCAAAAATTCCTGAAATCAAGAAAAAAATTATGCACAATCAGCCCTGGCACACTGATTTACTCAGAAAATGTTACTTTTATTTATTATCATTTTAAAAATTAACCCTGAAAATGTCTGAAAACAAAAAAACAATAAGAGAATAAAAATAATCCATTAAATAACTTATTACCTACGTATATAAAAAAGAAGCTGGATCCCCTCCGCTCATTGGAAGGGTGCGAAATCTACAATATTTTATAACATGGCTAATATTGTTAATCCCATTGCTAAAGCTCTGTAAACTAACAAATCATAGTAAAACTGACATTTCATTTATTTAGGCATTCTCTCTAGGTAAATAAAGAATAGCTTGTTTTGTGTGTATATATTCTTTTTTGAGCACTGAATTGTGACACACAACATCATTATAATGAAACAGTGCTGGTACATTCAAAATAAATTAGAAATAAATATTTGGCTAATATTTCATAACAACATTCTTTATGAAAGATATTAAATCAATTTTATGAGGCAAATTACATAAACATTTAACATTCTGTAGGTTGAGCAAATGAAAAAAAAAAAAAAAAAAAAAAAAAAAATGGAATGAATATAAAAGCAGAAAAATATTCTTAAAAAAAGGAGAAAAATTAACATTAAGAAGTCATTAATTTATTATCATACAACTTATTGTCAAAGCACTGAACATTAAAAGATAGAATAAAATAAAAAGTCAATGTCAAGCATTTAATGCATACATATAAAAAGAAGTGGAATTTCTTCAAATAATGTGGAATTATCTTCATTAAATTAAATGTAACAATAAGTATTAAATACTATTAGGTGTACTAGAAAGCCTTGTTATTTTGAATTAGTAAAATGGCACCCGAATTAAATATCAAACAATATTTATTTGATACTTTACCAAATACCTTTTAAAAGTTATATGAATGCTGTCCAGGAAGATTTTCCGGTGTCAGGTTTTTAAATTAAAGAATGACAGAACTTTGTGGTACACCTAATACTACTACTAATAGTAAAAAGTCTAAAAAAAGATTTAAAAAAAAAAAAAAATAAAATAAAAATCATCAACACTGCAAAAATTATGAAAATTTAAACAAAGCACACTACTTAATATGAATAAAGGAGAAAAGGAAAAGAAGCCATTAAAAAAAATTAAACTTGAAAATAAGATTAAAAACTTAGAAAAATACAAAATATACTTCATATGTAAAAGGAATGTTCACAAACATTTCTCAATAAAACAAATAATGTGATTGTTTTTCATTTAATACTAAATATTCATTTTAAGAAACAATATCGAGAGAATAGCATTTTATGAAATTCTCTGATCAGCAGGAACATTTTATTTTTCGTGAATTTAATCATTAGAAGAATAATATAAGAGAAGATGACACGTCCAGAAAAACATGAAGCCAAATTATGACCGCAGAAGTCATCAGGCAACACACCCTGTGGCAGAATTTAGTACACACCACAAAACATCGCAACAGAAAAGAAATTGTCACTTGTAGAAAGATTTGCTCATAAAAATTAAAGATATTCCTAAATTTCTATAGAAAATAGAAACTTGTGTCTTATATTTAAGAATTCTTCTAGACTATTAATAATATCAATATCTTTATAATTATATGCATTTACAAGAAAATATGTTATTAAATAACACCATCTGGCAGAGCTATGCACAAATGAGGCTTGTCGCAGAAAGCATAAAAATATTCTGTTTTGGTAGATATGGCTTTTGTGGTAGTGCTACTATTGTGGCAGCCATCTTGAATAGACAAAATTTAACAACTTCATTTGCCTTACATGCTAATATATCACAAGCCAACTTCTCTAATATCATTCCTCCAACGTTTAATCTATATAAGCATACCACAATGTAGAATGAAAGATTAAACTAATTTTTAAATATATTCTTTGTGGTAGATTTAAATATTTGTAGATAAGAAATCTTAAAAAAAAAAAAAAAAAAAAAAGAGAGAGAGAGAGAGGAGGGGGGGAATTACAAAACAAGCTTATTTTTATATACAATATTTTCATATGCTTTAAAAATTTTTTTTTTCATACACGTAATTTTGACAAATTTATTTGGTGTAGTAAAAGTTATTTCCTATTTTTAGAAAGAAGGAAATTGAGAAAAATTATAATTGGTTCCTGAAAAAATAACTGGAAATAATTTCATGAATAGCAAAATATCTGAAATTCAAATAATTTAACTTTATACTTTTTTCTTTAATGGAAAAAAAAATATGAAGAATTTACTAGAAGACAATGGAAATAAAATAACAAAAATGTTTAAAATGGTAGAGCAAATTTTTTATACTAACTTTAAGTAAAAATTGTATTTAAAGTAATTAAAAAATTTATTTAATTAAAGAAATATCGAATCTGTTATAAAAATAAATCAGGAGTACATTTAAAGTTTATACAGGGTGTCTACTGATTATTTGATAGTAATTCTGGTAACTTTTCAAGAACTTCCTGAAAAAATTTCTTGGCCAGTGATACTGCTATAATCCATAAAGTATGCAAAAAAAAAAAAAAAAATTGGGGACAAATAAATTGTGTCCCCCTGGATGAGAAATTATATAAGCAGAATAATTATTAATATAATTATCAGAAATTTCAATGAAATATTTCCAAAATCGTGAGAGATGCACATGCTAAACATCAAAAGCTTTCAATTTCTCGCATTTAAACAATGTATTTAAAAAATTTTTGGGGGTATTATTTTAATTTAGTTACTTTATTGGGACTTTAGTGATCAGTACATACCCTGTTACATAAAATGTTTCAAGCTTAATTTTAATATATTTGCATATGCTTGTTGGTGATTCAATTCATAACTAGACTAGATCTAAAATAAAACAAGGTTATAAAGCTGGAGTAATATTTCAAAAAAAAAAAAAAAAAAAAAAAAAGCCATACACAACACCTATTTAAAATAATGAGCAGGTGAAAATATTTTTGAAATTTAATAACTTTAATTAGTGCATGATTAAAAGAGAATTAAAGCAATTTCATGAAAATTATAATACATAATAAAATTACTCTATAAATTTAGAACAAACCAAATTTACAAAAAGTTTAGTTAATAAGATACGATTTGAAGCAGCAGATCTTAAAATAAAATAATTAAACTAAAATACAAAATTTTTAAAAGACAGATTGGTGAGATTAAAAAATAAATTAACTGGTGATTTAAACCATTCATTTACAAAATAATGTTACAAATTAAAACTGGTTTCAGCAGAAATCAAACTAATATATTTCTTTTGTACAAATTAAAGTGGTAGTATACTGACAAAAAATTAAATTTCTTTCAAAATACAACACACGAAAGGCACATTCTGTAAGCTTGCTGTATAAAATGCCTTCATCAATATCAAGAAAGAAAAAAAAAAAAAAAAAGAAAAGAAAAGAAAAAGAAAAAACTTAACAATTACAAAATAAATTTATCAGAAAATAATTCTCACAACATAATTAAAAACATATAAACAAGAAAGAAAAAAAAAAGTAATACACTAATAATTAATACATATACAATCAACTTGCAAATTTAACAAAAATTAACAGAACTTATTTCAGATTGCAAATATGTATCTTTGAGCATTACTGTAAAAGGTAGTAGTTGAAAATACATTCTGCTGAACAACTCCACTCCACTCACACAACTTTGAATTATTTATCAAGTCCATCAGATCAGTGAGCATATTCCAGACACATTCAGAATCACAAAAATTCATTCTCCAAAATCTTAATAAAAATATTTTAAGTTTGTTAATATTTTCAAGTCATCAGTTTCTTTAATTCAAGTATTCATGGAAAAGTACACTGTGTCATATTCTTTTACTAATTCTTCCACGATTACTTTTATATATAAAACTAAGTACATCTTTCAAAAATTTCTGCTACTAGCACTAGTACCTTGGACACTACCAAATTAAAAGAAAAAGAATAATAATAGAAAAAGAATGTTCTTCTAATCTAAAGATGGGTTCTTTGCTTGCCAATCATTGTGATACATTTTAAATTACATGTAATGCCATTCCAGAGGGGTGGGGGGGAGGGTGGACAGATAATGAAAGAAACAGAAGCCTATTTTGTTTTCTAGGTCTCAGATACAAAATTCTATACAAGAATTTAATTTAGGATGACCGGACTTCCATATAACGATATGGTAACTGTGTTGGGTTCTTTAGTTACAGTTACTGTATTTCTTTAACAAAAAAAAAAAAAAAATGCATATTTTCTCTCAATATCACTTTTTATATTTATTTTTTTTAATTTGATGCAACAGAAGGAGTGGGAAAAAAAAAAAGACAGTTGCTCTAAAATATAGAAAAAGCACGAAAAGACTTTTTACTTTAAAATACAAAGTTGCATCCCTTAGCAACAGTTACTATATTAATTCCTTAAAATTTCTTTTGCTTATTTTCTTTCAGTTTTATTTTTTAAATATTTTATTTTTTACTTGTTTTTAATATATTTTGAAAACTTGTTGTCTCGTCTTCCCCCCCCCCCCCCCAAAAAAAAAAAAAAAAAAACTTTCAAGTTTCTTTTCTTTTCTTTTTTTTTTTTTTTTTTTAAATCAAGAGTCCAGTCATCCTAAACAATAAAATAAAGTAATTAAAAAACAACAAAAAGGAAAGAAAGGAACTTTGTTTTCAGACCATTAAAATTGAAAATATTATAATAAAAGTTTCTGGTTTATCTTTTTAAATTAAAAGTAATGTTACATGTTAATAAATTTTAAAGAAAGAGCAAAGAACACTAAATTCTTTTTAAAGATATGAAACATAAAAGTTTTATTTATTTTTTAATAATAACCTGACACAACAAGGGCCAAATAGAGGTGAAAAATAAATAAATAAATAAATAAAAATAAATAAATAAAATATTCTGGCTAGCAAAGATTTAATAAATAATCCTTCAATTTACAAGAAAGAAAATTATAAATATAAAATACTTATGATTTGAAAAAAAAAGGCATGTAATTAGAAACTAGCTTTTTAAGGAGAACTTTAATGTAATTTGTACACAAAAATCGAAAATTTATTCAAGTTATAATAGTTTACCACAGCTATGCTGGAAGATCATAGGCAAGCACAACGCAATGATTTAATAACAACTTTTCTGCCATTAAAATTGAGACCTAGGTCAGTTTGCAATGTCAGTGAGAATGTGCTAAATAAAAAACATTAGTGCAAAGGCATAATTTTTGGGGATAATACACAAAATATACGAAAATCAGAAAAAAAAAAAAAAAAGATGTAAATAGTAGTAAAGACATAAATAAGTAACATTGACAAGAAAAAAAAAAGGGAATTGTCATTAATGTAAGCATCACTTGTGATGCATTTGTGCTCAAAATATATTTTTAAAAAATTCAAACAATTTTTTTTATTACTATTATTTTAATAATAATGAATTTAAAAATCAACATGTTTTCATTTTCGATGAATTATTTAAATGGAATGTTGTACAAAGCATACATTCATGTTACCCAGGTGAAAATGACATTTTGTACAAAGGAGTTGTAAAAGGCTATAAAACTGTGTACAGACTCTCTAAATAGATATCAAATATCAGTACACAGGCATCCCAAATCACACAAAATAAATGCAATCCATTACAATATTACAAAGAGAAACAGGTGGGTACTAGACAAAGTTTCTGACACAAACTATAATATACGACTAGAAAAAAATAGTAAGTATATGCATTTAGTTTGCATACCAAAATCTAACAAAATATATAGATAAGATTAGGAATGCAATAATGTTCAATGAATCATAGAAATGAATCATAGCTTACCATAGAAAAATGGAAAGGAATTAGATACTTTTTCTTAAGGGGGTGGTGGACGTATTTTTGTAACTTACTGTCTTAAACTTATTAAAAATAAAAGCCTAAATATTCATTCAAACATAGCAATAATAATTAAGTAAATTAAAAATTCTGGAAAACTATTTAAATTTATTAAAATAAAATTCAAAAATTTCTCTGCTACGTAATTTTTAATTTTTCTTTTATCTTTATAGCCCTATATTTGAATAGTATATTCTAAACATATTTTGGTTTTACTTTTTAGATTGAGTGATAAGTTGATTTTTTAAAAGCATTTCAAGTTTTAATGCTAAAAAATCTGCATAAAAATTAAGATGTTCAAAAAAAAAAAAAAATAAATAAAATAACTTATGAATGAATTCATAAAGTAATATCTAAAATTGTTAGGAATTTATTGTTAAATTATAATAACATAAAATAAAGAGAGAAAAAAAAAAGAGTTAGCATAGGGCATTTAAAAAAATTTCAAAAAAAATTTAAAATTTTATTAAAATGTAAACAGTTTCAATAAATTTTATCAGTACTCAATATATTGATATATTTTAATACATATGTAAGCAAATTTTCATAACTCTATGAGAATATATAATAAATAAATTATTTATAACGTCTACCACATCCCCTTAAAAAAGTAAGCAAATTTTACTTTCTCTCAGTAAAAAACATTTTAATAAGCTTCTCTATATTAGTTTTATTTTTAGTTGAGTCCACATCGGACAAGACTAAAATCAATTAAAACATTGATCGACACATAAAATCACAAGAAGGAATGAAAATTCCACATAAAAAAAGCATAAATAAAATCACTAATGATGAATTAGTAAGAGCCATACAATTACTATACATACAAAGCCAAAAGTGCGAAAAATATCATACTGAAATCAAATTACACAAATTTTGTTTAAATAAATACAGTAAAACAGGTTAATATTATTCATTTTTTAAACAATGATCATTCTCATGTAGTATGATTAAGAAAAAAGTAATCAAGCAATTATAAATCTAATAAACAATCTGTAACACAAGATAAAAAAACACTACTTATTTTTTCGTTTTAGAATATGGGCTTGATGCATGAAGCACACTGATTACTGTTGTGTTAAAATGTTGAGCAACCTATACATGGAATGCATTTATTTTGTATATTGGAAAATTCCAGAATTATATAGACAAAATTTGTTAGTTAAATAAACACTAACGATATGATTACTTAAAAGTCAAACATAAGTTAAACTTCATCAGGCATTAAATGTTTTCCATCATGGCTGTTAGTTTGAGCTTTTTGTCCAGATCTAATGGCAAGTTTCTTTTCGAGCTCGACAATACGCACTTCGTGTCTTTGGATTGTAGTTTTCAATTTATTAATTTCATCGAAAAGCTCATCAAGCTTCTGCTTCTAATATAAAAAATAAACAGAGAACGAATAAAGTAATATTAAAGAACAAGACAAGCAGGATAGATCATACATAAATAAAAACACAGTTGAAAGTTCCCTAAAGCTTTAATCAGACTTTCTTTATGAGTTAGTGAAAATATAACACTCTCATCAAAAAGAAATAATAAAAAAAAAAGAAAACTGCAAAAAGGGACTATTTTTTATTTATTAGGATGGTGGATTATTAATTTCAGTCTGAATTTTTTGTAGACTAGTTTTGTGTAATACCAAATAAATTAGAAATATCAATCCTATCATTACAAATTTGATACCAAATGAAATGGGCGATTTTTCTGAATCCAGAGGGTGCAAACAGTTTTTCGACATGATAATTAGTTTTTTTAAAATTAACTAAAGTATGAAATTTAGGTGGCAACACTTTATTTTAATTCATTTCAGTTATTTTAAAAAGTACGTGGCCCAGTGTTATGGTCAAAGAATGAGATAAAAAATTAATTTAAAATTTAAATAAAAAAAAAAAAGATTTTTTTTTTTTTTTTTTTACTTTAATAAAAATTAATGGGAAAATTAATTTAAGCATAATTCATTTGAAAAAAAAAAAAAAAATACTTAAATTCAATTTAAAACAGAGAAAAAACATATTTTCACAAACAGAGAAAAATGTTAACTATACACACGATACACTCATGTCCATAAATTAAGGATAATGCTAGCTGCGCCAAAAAAAAAATGTCAGAAGCAAAACCAATATGACTTATTCATAAAGCTCATTTATTAAACAAAAGATCAAGAACAAAAAAGGTGGTTTATGTAGAATACCATACATAAAAACTACGATTTTTGCTCCCCGAGGCAATTACAAAAAATATCTCCCTTACGAAAACTTAACATTACATGGTTGGTATGATGGTTAATACATTATATGTCTCCCAAACGATGAAATACAGTCCGTGCAACACCTAGGCATGCTGATATTAAATTATCGAGCTGATCTTGGGGAAGATTACTCCACTCAGTAAGCAGTGCTCTCTGCAGTCCCGGTACACATGTAGGAGATTGTTGACGGGCTGCAACTCGTCAGCCAAGATTGTCCTACACATGCTCTATAAGATTCTAGTCAGGTGAGAATGCTGGTCATTCCATACGGGTTATATCTTCAGATTGTAGGCATCCGTATACAATGTTTGCACGGCGAGGACGTGCATTGTCATCCATAAATACAAATTATGGGCAAATGGCACCCCTAAAGAAACGTACGTGTCATTCCCGAATGATGTCCCGATAAATTTGGTTTGTCATGACTCCGATTTGAACATGCAGATCTGTTCTGGAGCCCAGTATGATTCCCCCAAACGAGCACTCCTGCCCCACCGTAACGGTGTCGTTCAAAGGTGTTGTCTTGGTGGTAACGGGTACCTGGCATTCTCCATATGAAAGTCCGCATAAATCTGAATGCAAGCTAAACCTGGAGTAGTCAGAAAACATCACACAAGCACACTGTGCCGCTGTTCACATTGCATGTTCTCTACTCCAAGCTAGCCGCTGGCCACAGTGCGTTGCTGTGAGTGAAACACATTTGTCAGGCTTGCGATCATATAGACCAATATCTCCCAAACGTCTATACACGGTTTGCCTTGAAACTGTGGTGCCCGTGGCTACAGATTGTTGGTGAGACAGGTCTGATGCTGTGTTCTATCTGCTTACTTTGGTAGTTACTGCCAAATACCGGTAGTCTCGGGGCCGACCAGTACTGTAATGTCGACTGGCTTTTCCATCATTTTGGAATCGTTGTCAAGGTCTAGAGATGACACTTTGGCCGATTCCAAGTTCTCTCGATACTTCTGTCTGAGTACGCACACATTCAGTCAGCCAATAATTCTATTACGCAAAAAATCCTCTGCATACGTCCTCTGTATCATAATCATAACTATTCGGTTGTGGCACTGAGCAGCTTACAGAACGTTTGTGAACAATTTTCCTTCTTTGCTCCTATTCCTTATCTACCCCTTTCTTACACTTTTGTCATTGTGACAACATATCGGCATCATCTAATGTCTTCCTATAATTTGCATATTATTCTTAAAGATATGTGTGCTATTTCTACAGGTGAAATTTTTGCATTAAAGTTTGATTTCCATGTAATTTTGAATTATTCTTAATTTATGGACAAGAGTGTATATTTACATAACAATGTAACAATAGTTGCATAAAGTTTAAATAATTATATCTTTCAAAATTAGTCTAATTGAGATCCAATTAAAGGAAATTTTGTCTTAAAATTAAAGGAAAAAAAGTGCTACCCATTGCCTTTAAGTTAGATCTATATCAAAATACAAAATAAGTAAAACAAATGCTGAAATATTGAAACACAACCACATGTCTGAAATACTGAAATGCTTATTAGATAACTCATGTCGATAATACTGAAATACTTGTTATACAATTTCAAAAATATGAAATACTTTGTTGAACATCAATTAGATTCAATATTGATGAGTCTAGTGGTCATCAACCACTATTGTTTACAGCTAGAATACCAAGAGCTCTATACTTCTCCAAAGAATTTTTAATAAACTAAAGCTTGAGACCTGTTTTAACAAAGAAAATAACACTGACAATTGATCTAAACATGTACAACTACTATATCTGAAAATTCAGTCAAATTAACTCCCTGACAAGCAAAATGCTAATGTTTTCAATTTGTACTGTTTTTACAATATACTAAATAATTAATGTTATTTCAACTTGAAATTAAAAATATAAATCTTCACCTGAATATAAAACTTACAACTATTATTTATAAGCTTCATACCTTAAAAATAAGCTAAAAATTCACAATTATGTAATTTTCAATTATAAGTGCATTGTGGAATAAACAACAGCTCAGTGAACGGATATAACCTTCAGCAGCAGTCAAATGATTAACGAATATGTTCTCTCAGCAGAAATGTGCATAAGCATACATTTTAACTAGACACATCATCTGTTTTAGCATTGCTGATCAAAACAATAGTAGAAGAAACACACATATAATACTTAGCACTGTGCAATTGCATAAATTATCTGTTTTAGCATTGCTGATCCAAAACAATAGTAGAAAAAGCACACATAACTTAGCACTGTGCAATTACACATGTAATTAGAAGAAAAAGTTTTGTTATATGACTTGTAAATCTTTTCCTTCTATTCATCCACTTCAATAACTTTAAATGCTTAGAGAAAACTTTCGGCCTTGTATGAACCCTAAAAATCAGGTTTATATTCAAATATTAAAAAAATAAAATAAAATACCCAATATTTTAAATTATTTCCAAGAATAATATCAACATTATGTAACCAGAGAGGCAGTATCCACTACCCTCGCAGCATAAAATTGGTTTAGCCAGATATTAGCTTTTTACTTTCCGAACACTAAAAGTGAGAAAAGTATTGTAATCATGTCAAAAATCCGAATTCGAGATTTTGATGTTTCTATACGTTTTGAGGTCCCCTGAGTCCGTTTTCACAATTTTTACGATGATGTATGTATGTGTGTGTGTATGTGTGTATGTCTGTGAGTGAACACGCTAGCGTCTAAACGCTTTGTTCAATTAACCTGAAAGTTGGTACGCATATTGTAAGTCACCATAGTACGAACCCTATAGATTTTGGTGAATCTAGCACTTATAGTTTTTTTACAGGGACACAAAGAAAAATTCTTTATCATTATGGTCTATGGGAGCAAAATCTTAAAAGTACGATAGCATCTAAACGCCTTATTCAATTGAGCAAAAAATTTATACACATATTATATGTCACAAATACTCAATCTGTATAGATTTTGGAGAATCTAGCACTTATAGTTTTTTTACAGGGACACAAAGAAAAATTCTTTATCATTATGCCTATGGGGCCAAATTTTTAAAAGTGTGGTAGCGCCTAAACGCCTTATTAATCTGAGCAAAAAATTTGTACACATGTTATAGATCACAGTTGAACTAACTGTATAGACGTTGGTGAATCTAGCACTTACAGTTTTTTTACAGGGACACAAGGAAAAATTCTTTATCATTATGGCCTATGGGACTAAATTTTTAAAAGTACGATAGCATCTAAACGCCTTATTGAATTGAGCTGAAAATTTATATGAGTATTATAAATCACTGTTGCACTAACTATAAGCATTTAGGTGAATTTAGCATTTATAGGTTTTTACAGGGACACAACGAAATTTTTTTTATCATTATGATCTATGGGCTCAAAGTTCAGTAGCGTTAAATAAAACATCGTGTAATAGATGGAGAAAAATACTCAAACACTCTATTATGGTTTTCTCTCTTTTGTTTGTTTAACAACTCCTCTTTCTTTACATTATCTACAAAACTATTAATTACTCAATGTTCGGAAAGTCGAGTGGAGTCACTCCAGATTTTTATTCTTTGTTTCCTTCAAATAAAGATGTGGTAAGTTAATTACTAAAGGGGTGCACCACAGTGCCTCAAGGTCAGCTAATCCCCATGTTAAACTATAGGAAAATAATCTTCATTATTATACAATACATATATTTAATTTCATTTTCACATTCAGAAAATTCACAACTGTTAAACGAGTCCATGTTTATCAAGTTCTTTTTAATTTTTTTAATTTATTTTAAAGTTGTTAAATTCAAAGTTGCACTAATAAAAATTTCTCCAGTATACAGCTTCAAAATAAATTATTAAAATTGAATTTAAAATTATGTATTTTGCAATGAATATAATAATTGTGTATTTGAGCTTACTTTCTTATAACTTAACATTGTCTCTTGTTGACCTAGAGGCACTGTGGTGTACCCTCTTAACACAATATTTATTCTTCGACCACATTTCATGAAACCATGGAAGCACTTGCACAAGTGCTAACTCAACGAGTCCAGTGCTAAAATAGGGGTGACAGTCATCTGACTCAAAGAAAATTAGCAATAACAGAGCGTGGAATTATTGGATGTTTTCCAAATTTCAAACTGTCGGCCGAGCTGGCACCCCTCCAACATTTTGGACACGTCCTCGCTGCTAGTTTTAGGCTATGTGGCCGCACTGTACAAAATTATTAGAGACTGTATGACACTATGTTATTCATCTTAGTATGGATTTTTTCATATTTTTGCAATACCTTATCTTTTGAATTGAGCCAGACAAGAAAAATGTGGGAGTGAGAAAAAAATTTTCATTTCAGATTTTATAATAAATTTTACCAGAATTTTATTGAATTGTTTTTCCCCATAAGATATCCCTGAGATTTGAAACAAAAATTAGTATTCCCTGTCTATTCTAGGTTTTCCCTAAAGCATATGAACACTAAAAGATTTTTTTTTCTTTTTTTTTAATATAAGCATTATTCAAGATTTTCATAGTAGGTAAATACATAAGATAAACTAAAATTTAAAAATAATACTTACAGAAGGTTGTGAATTCATCATATTGTTTTTCTTGGACATGTTATCTAAAATATTAGATTTAGGAGTTATTTTCAATTCTTGAGTCTTTTTGGAAGGAACATAACCCTCTTTTAGAGACATCTAAGTGAAGAAAAAGGAAAAAAAAATAAATGAAATTACTAAATAATCTTTCAAATCATTAATACTTGAAAAGACAAAATGGCACCTATAAGTAATTTAATACTATTAGTATTAAATTACTATAATTTATCAACTATTAACAAAATCTAAAACTTGCATTATAACTTTATTCTGACAAACGAGAAATGGCTTGTGAGTTTTGTTTGAATTTTATTTGTTTTTCTCTTGGTGTATAATAAATTCTAGATGAAAGCCGGAAATAGTAATTCTAAAAAAAAGATAATAAAAATAATTTTTAAAAAAAGTATCACTAGTGGTACAAATTAAAAAAAATAAAATTACTGGCCTGCAGGAGCAGTATTTTTCAGATTCTGCTGGTCTGTACACACTTTGAATGATCCATTCTTCCATTCTATTATATTTTTAAAATTCTAAACTGTTTGTTTTACTAAGACTTTCTTTGTTTATGAATTTACAAGTCAAATATGATACATTTTTGTAAATTAAAAAACACAAATGAAGTCTTATAAAAATCAAAAATTTATACTTCAATAAAAGAGCTTAATGTCACATATTTACTGTTAAGAATTAACACTAAAAAAAAGGTTATGAAAGTGAAATTAAATGAAAAATTACAGAGAATAGGTGATATTAATAACTATAAAGTATAAAGTACACTTACTATTGTCACACTATACCAATCTGCGGCAGATTTATGGGCAATTTTAAAGAAAAAGTAAAAAATACAAAAAACATTGAAAAGCTCCACTGGTCCCGTGGACCACTAGATTTTACATTTCGCTGGTCCATTGAATATTTTTGTAGTCCCGAACCAACAGATCACTATTAATTTCAAGCCCTGATCAACATTTTGCAGTAGACCACCATGAATAAAGCAACATGTCCAGCAAAATAAATTAAAAATAAGTCCTCTCATTTAAAATTCTGATATAGTAGAGAATTTTTAATTTCTTCTATATGCAATGGAAGAAATCATTGGATTTGTAAAAACTTTTGATTTTGATTTTTAGTGGATTCACACATTTTGTGATGTCAAAAAAAAAAAACTTGAACATTTAAAAAATATATGCATGTGTGTGCATGTAATAAAAAAATATTTCCACCAAATCTAACACAAGATTTAATGCACAGAATTTCTTAAAAAGTTATATTTAGGGTTATCTCCTCAGATGAAAATTGTCTGCACTTACCATGGTAAGTAATTTTGGTAAATAATAATTTTGATAATTAATCTGCACTTTGTAAATTTGAACAAAACATAGAAAAAAAAAAAATGTTTGTTATAGCCACATCACAACAATTTTAGTTTTAGTTGTTCCATCACTGTAAAACTGCCTAATTTAAATTTTTGGAATGCAAATTTCAGATTTTAAATTGGGCTCAGGATAGGGAAAGGGGGCAAATCATGCACATAATATTGAGAAAAGGGAATACTAAGCAGATTTGTAAATTTAACAGACTAGAATTTTAAATGAACTCACAAATATGCTAACAAATTCTAACACACACACACTATCCCATTTGGAAAGCTTTTTAGTTGAAAAGAATTCTCATAAGTCATAGCTAAAAAGAAATTTAAAAAATATATAATGTGCATTTATTAATGACTTTTTCATTCTTTTGTTAATAAACTACATTATGTATTATGGTTGGTTGGTTAGCTTCTAATGGCGCAAGGTCCAAAATAGGATATATTGCACCAAACCTTTTTATTTATAAAACTTGTAATAGAAATTTTATCTAGATGGGAATTCGCATCCAAATTGTCATAAATTAAAATTCATTTAAGAAAAAAATAAACAAAATGAGAATGAATAAAATATAATGGGTAAGACATGATAAAAATTAAATTTTGTTGTAAAATCATGCTTCTTTTAGAAAATTTGTCAGATCAGTATGAGAAATTAATACCTAAATGGCTCACCAGTCTTGGTGCAGATGATTTAAAATAGTTAACAGATGATTTCAAAATCTGTATAGATGATGTAGGCTTGGATAGTCTAGTCTGTCAATATATGTCAAATTGTAAGTGAACTGAAGTGATATTTGGGACAGGAAGGATTGGGAATTATAAGAGTTTTGTAACTTTAAACAATTAATTTTTATGGGAAAATTATTAATTTAAATATTGGATTACTTTTACTGTTTAAAAATAATATGCATGTATTTTATAGTTTTTTTTATTATTCTAAATAAGAATATATGCTCTTTTGATGCTTAGTGGCATATATTTAATGTTAGAAACTACTGTATATATTAAAAGTACATAGAAACTAAATATAATAGGAATGATAAGAATAAACAATTAACTAAAGACTAATTAAAAGAAAATAAAAACCTAAAATCCATTGATTAGAAACACTATATGATCTTAAATGAAAAGAAAATACAATTTAAAGAATAGTCTTGTTTCAAACTGCAAAATAAATCTGTCTAGGCCACAGAAAATACAGAACATTTATTTAAGTCATGATAGAATAGTTTGAAATACCAGAACTGGATCAGCATCTTTTCCATCAATCCATTCATCAGCAGAAATGGCAGGAATATCAGCTAAGGTATCTGGATACAGATCATCTTGGAAGAGGTCAGACTAAAAGATAATTCAATATTTCAATTATATATATGCACACTTAAATGATAATAGATAAGAATTTATATCTTTAAATTTCTGAGTAAAAGATTAAATTAAGATTATAACCATTTTTCAAGTAGAGTGATAAATATATTTAAAGACATAGTACCTATGGGTTTCTAAAAATATGTGAAATATGTAGAGAGATAAATATATTTAAAGACATAGTACCTATGGCCCTCTAAAAATATGTGAAATTTATAATGAGACAAGAAATGTAAATTTACAAATACAGTACCCAGCACTTACTAAAGTCAAATCACTGGTAATTAATACCAGCCGCTTAATCAGATCAAACTACCAAGACCAGAATGAAATCAATACAAACTGTCACTTAAAATTATCAGCATTGCTTATTTATAAATTAAAGAAAAATCTCTCCAGCAGCAAAAATATACATCTATGTAAATACAGACAATAAATTCTCATTGGCATTTTTGATTGTAAGAAAATACAGCAAGCCACTACAATATATCTCTTTGCCGAAAATTTTACGCATGCAGCAGTAACAAAACAGTCACGTAACCTAGCAACCAATTCAACAAGGAATACATTCTAATAGCACAAAAGTAAATTATAAATTTGCTTTGACTGGCCAGTGATAATTTATTTTTTTTTATCTCATTAATTTTTAAAAAGCATTTTCATTCTTTTTTTTTTTTTTTTTTTTTTTTTTTTTTTTCCAAGCAACATTTTTAAGTGGAAATATTGTGTTTAAAAGGAAAGCATCAAATTTTGGTTTGTATCATGATTTTCTTTAAACAGGGGTGATTGTAACTCAAAAGTAAAAACTCTGAAAATTAGAACCTCGAAAAAAAAAAAAAAAAAATCTAATGATACTCAAATCATTTAGACCAGAAACCTCAATGGACTCTTCCCACCTGACGTCAGAGGTCACATGATAGAGGAAAAACAAATAGCAGACGAAGTCTTGTTTATCTATAGTGATTGCTGAAATAACATATTTTCTATTCTTATTTTTGATCAATCGTATTTAATCTGTGTTAGTCTTTACACATCATCATTTTTAATCCATTTTATATCATTATTCATCATCTTTTGTTTGCTGTATAGATTTACAATCATCATTTAGTTTATATTTGTTATTGATGTTCATGAAGAACATACTAAATACTCTGATTTTTGGTACTTAAATCAGTGACAGTGCAATATCGTACTGCATAAATCCATTTAGACCAGTAACTAAGTTAATTAACTTATTGTAACACCTTTATGCAATTAAATTAAATAAAAAAATTTTTAAATTCAAATTATAATCCATAAACATTCCACAAGAACAAGCTATTATTTATTGCTAGATCAGTTAATGTAACAGTTACACAAAAATATACAAAAATCGATTCTTACAGGTGAAAATAAATAAACACAAAGTGTTTTTTAAAAATTATTAAAATTTACAAATACAACTATTCTACTGTTTACAAATGCACAATATTACTTTTATTTTATTTTATATTAAATATTAACACTTTTGTTCTTAAGAACAATATTTAATTGAATTTGATTCTCAGAATTTGATTATTTGTTTTCCTCTATCACGTGATTGAGCAGACGACGGTGGGAAGAGCCCATTTTTTTATAATTCATTCACATATACCTGGATGACAAATGAATAACAAATGGAAACAAAATATAACTTTATAGGAAATATGAAAATACAGATGATTAAATGAAAAACCTTGAAATCATGGACAGCCCCTGAATACAAACATCCCTGCTGCCAAAAGGGGAGGGCAGTATCAAATCTTGGGTATCCTCAATTTGATTCATGCAGTTTGTTAAAACAAAGATAATGTTAGTGCCCAAATAGTGTCAAATGAAAACATGAACAGTGGAAACAAGCAAGAAAAGCAGAAGACATCTATGCAGACCTTCTATATTAAAGAATACCACATTGAAGAAAACTTCTACATCTTGCACAATTTTGAATGAAAAAATTGAAAAGTTCACAAGAATGATGGATGTTGAAAACATCATTCCTATGGATGGCTGATTGATAAGATTGAAGAACGGAAAAGTATTATTTACTGCAGAGAAAAGCAAGACATTTTTTAATGTTGATTATTAGAAAATAAACAATTTATCAAACTTTTTGAAAGACTATGATAAAGCTCAGATTTTCATCAATGATGAACTGTACTGTTATATTGGTATTGGACTTTAACAGAGCATATACATATGTGTAAAATATAAAACAATGAAGAATGCATATGGTTGGTTGGTATCGTGTCCATGGGGAGAACTATAGATAACCATGAGTGTGCAATACACAGCCGGCCAACTCCTTGATGTTATCGGAGTACAGACTCTCAATGTCAAAGGGGGAGAATTCCGCAAGCTGAGCCAGGGATCTTAAAAATGGCAGGGCAGTCAAAAATATGTTTTGGTGTTAGTGGAACATCATCACAGTTACTGCAGAGACGGTAGGTTCTATTGCCATCTCTCAGGATCTTCATACCTCGATAGTGACCAGTTCTAAGGCGGGTGATAGTTTTGATAAGGTCTCTGTTGAAGAATGCATATAGAATACCTTAATACAAAGAAATTGCAAATTTTCTTTGATATTTTCATGCAATGGAAAATGTTTGAGTAAAAACACTGGCTCCTATTTAAAACATATGCATTGCAGATAAAACAGATTTGACATTGTAAAATACAGAACTAACATTTCTTCTGTCTAACACTACCCAGTGTCATTCAACCATTTGATCATAGATCAGAGTTTTTGAAATGATTATAGAAAAAAAAACTGAAAAACTGTAACAGAAATCGATGTATGTAATTAGCTGAGTCACCTCCTTTAAATACTAAAGCAAAATCTGTCAATCTCCAGAATGCAATACGCTGCATACAAAATTCTTGGGATAGCATGAAGAAGAAAAAAAAAATTACAAATGCTTCTTAGAGTGCAGATTTAAGTCAAAAACAGAAAATCAAGAGACATATATTTAATTTGTGTTATTTTAATAAATTTAAAGTAATTCAAGAATAACACAAAATAAGAAATTGATAAAAATACCTTCCACACAACTTGCACTTTTAAAAAATTACAATTAAATAAAAAGATCAATTTGAAATAAAAGAATAGCTTTACTATAAAAATTACATACACATTAATAAAAGTAAAACAAATACTCTATAGTTAAGACATTCAAATCACTTTCACCACTTTAAGATTATAATAACGTAATTTAGAAGCAAAAATTAATCTGGCTGATTAATTTTGGACATACATTTTCTCACTGGCCAGTATCGAATAAAGCAGTCCTGATAAACTATGAAATATGCAAATTGTATCTGAAATATTTAATCATGTTTAATTCCTATTATTAAATAATATATTTTAATGGTGTAAAATATCTAATCTTTAAGCTATATTAATTTCATTAAAGAATATCACTTCACTACATTGAGTATGCTTACCTTTCTTGGCACAGTAAATGTTAGAACTTCACACAAACCACGAGAATGAAGTTTATAAAACCTAGAAATAAAAATTACTAATTAAAATAAAAAATAAACTTGGCTGAGATGAATTAAATTCTTATAAAATAAAAAGGGGACAAAAAACATCTTTTCATTAATATAATTTTTCGTATATGGTACAGCACAACATTACTAACTGGGATAAAATTCTTGTCATGGCAAAAGATGGAGTACTGAAACTTACATAATTAGAGTGTTTAGTATTTTGGTATTAGATCAATTTACTATGAATGGATCCTGAAGAGATGCTCACTGTGGAGGTCTTTCTAAGGTAACCTAGCAGGTATTTATAAATTTTGGAAAAAAAACAGAAAACTTCTAAAGGCTAGACTGACAAGCTGAACCACTTAGCCACTGGTTGGGCTACATAATTAAGGATGTGGATAGAGAATAAATAAAATATACTATTTTTTTTTCTCTTATTTTTGGTTCAAAGGACATTTCTTCTCACTTGTCACCTTTTAATATAAGTTTTGAGTTAGCATAGAATAGAAAGAAAAGACTTCATTATATCACCCTTCTTTACCTTCCATAATATATATAATATTGAAAAATAATCTGTCAAAAAAGTATTTCAATTGTTTATTCTCTCATTTGCTTGTTTGATTCTTTTGTTTTGAGTTTCATGTAATTTTAACACACAAGCAACATTATTTAAACAGCAACTATCTAGGAATAATATTAAGGTAAGTTTGAAGGCGAATTAAATTAAAACTCAATAAGTAAAATTTATTGTTTCAAATATCAAAAAGTGAAACTAATTGCTTCAATAATTAACAATTTGTCTACACAGGTACTTTTAATATGATGAAATTTTATTCTTATTGGTCTATGTTGTTTCAGTGTCTTAAATCTGTTGTTCAGCTTTTACTACATTTAACAGGGTTCCCACTCTTAAAAAGGAAAAAAATTCAAGGACTTTTCAAGTACTTTTTAAGGCTCATTTGAAATTTTTCAAGGACTATGGGGAAAAAATCGCAGAATGCTAGGCATTACACAAAACTTTAGTAATTACTTTTATTAGTATTTTTTTTATAATTAGAATAATAACTTTGCCTGTTTTCACATACATTTTTGATGGATTGACCCTAATTAACTTTTACAAAAGTCAAAAAATTATTAGTTTAGGATTTGGAATTCGGATCATTCATTATGATTATTCCAAAGTTCTTAGGTTTGAGTTCTGGTCTGGTCACTTTCTGCTCAAAATTAATGACTAGTCTACCAAACAGGCATGAGTGGCAAAAAAGACAAATAAGCTGAAACTATATGCAAAAGCAAGATAATGAAATGAGAATTTTATGACAAAATGCATTATGTTAGACAATAGCGTGTGCATATGGAGATAGTTTAGCATTGATTGAGTGTTTGCTAGAGCAGGAAATTCAAGAATTTTCAAGGACTTTATACAAAATTCAAGTACTTTCAAGGGCCCTTGAAAAAGAAAATTAAATTCAAGTATTTCTTAAGGACTTTCAAGGCTCGTGGGAACCCTGTTTAAAAAAATTATTAATATATATATAATCTTTGATGTACAATGTAAAAGCTTTTAGAATTAAAATATAAGTAGATCTGTAACTGAAGCACACATGCCAAACTTTATTAACACTTTCCAACAATGTTTTAAAATGTTCAGTTTTTCTTCCTATCCACCACTAGGCTTTAATAAAGTATGCTTGGAACACTGGACTAGGGTGAAATTTAAATATAATATTAAGGGCCACTAAAAGGATTCTTATGAAAATCAATGTGCCAGGCATTCATAATTATTCTGCAGGAAACAGATAAAATAAATTAGATTTATTATAAGAAGCAAAAATTATGTGTGTATAATAACGGTGTGTCACTATTTCAAACAAAATGGGTATGCTATAAAAATGTATTACACCACGTTCTCTGGTAAAAATGGTATGTGCAATATTTACAGAATTTTATAGGTAAACACAAAATACATAACTTTTTTGAAATATGAGGAGGTAATATATTCAATTTTTACTTCCATTACCCTACTAACCGTAGGTAATGGAAGTATTGTATTCGGTCTAAAAATTCAATATAAAGTTTTCACCTGATTTACACATTTTAAGGTCCCCTGAGTCAAAAAAAAAAGTAGTTTTTGGCAATTGGTCAGTGTGTGTGTGTACGTATCAGCGGAATCTTCTGACTATCATATCTCAAAAACTAAGAAAGATAGAATGATGAAACTTCAGAATTGACACAGGTCTGGTGTACAGATGAATTTTCCAAATTTTGGTGAAAATTGGAAAAACGGAAGTAGGAGATCCGAAACCGGAAGTGGGACTGTAAGTCTGCATCTCAAAAACAACCTAACGATTTCTTCAAAATTGCTATATAAACACTCTGTTAGATGACCTTTCAAATGATATACTAAGTTAGTTTAGGAAAATTGATAGGTGTCCACTAAAAATAGCTCAATTTCAGGTCTCGCAAGTGTGTTCCATTAAAAGCAGCAGCACGTATTTTTTTTCAAATTCGGCATAATAACTCTTTTTTAGATATTCTTTCACATGTAATTGTTGTTTCCCGGTCAACAATTGAGTTTGTCAAGTTTAGGTAAAAGCTTGTATCTCAAACACAGCTCTAACGATTTTCTTGATAATTGTTGCATAAATCAATTTCAGATATCCTTTCACATGGTTATTACAAAAAAATTAACAGTTATCCTGCTCAGGTAGGTTAATTTTAGATCTCAGAAATTAGTGTTTCAAAAGATAATTCAACCATTTTTTCTGTTATTTTCTAACTAGCAATGTAAACTTTGTTTTCCATGTCTTTACTCATGTATTAAGTTTCTCATACCGGAAAAATTTTAGGTTTCTACTTCGTTAGGTCAATTTTATATCTTCTGATCATATTATCTCCAGAAAAAAAAAAAAAAATGCATATAATATGTGTAATAGTGGGTAATGGAAGTCGTGTGGTTGTTTTTTACACCAGATTTTTTCTTTTTGTCTACTGTCTATGTGATTTAGTTTTTTAATTCTGCTTTTATATAATTTGTTAACAAGGTTTTGCTTATAACCTGCCTTATTTGCTATTAGGGCTATTTTATCTAATTCTGTAATATAAAGTTTATTATTTGAACAAATACTTATGACCCGGTTAATAAAGGATAGTATTGTGCTTATTATTACCTACATTTTGAAGAAAAGGGAACAGTAATCGGAAATAAAATTGGCACTTGGAAAAGATTAGCCGCCTGATACTTTTATAAGTTAAAAATGTTTGTTTTTTAGCAACTAATAGATATGATATACAATTTCTCATTTATAAAAGATTTCTGAGCTTATGTATGAATTTAGTTCCATAAAAGAGAACCTCCACTGTCTAGAACAAAACCTTATTTTAACTGTAATTTTAGTTTTATAAAATTAAATTTTTCACAATTACACAAAAGACGACAATAACTGAAAAAGTTAGGGGGGGGGGAACTGATTTTCAAAATTTAGATTCTCAAAATTACGTACAGATTTTTCATACTTTCTTAGAAACAGGACCCTGTCGTCTCAAAATCAAAAGTCTGGACAGACCCCTGGTAACAACAAATTTAAATGATTGAAAACATGATGAATGAATAAGAAATAGACATTAGTGAAATTGAAGATGATTTTCCCATAAAATACTGAATATTTATATTTAGTTTTAGTATTATTTAAAGAAGCTCTGTCAAACACTGAAACTCTTACATATTTATTGCAGCAAAGAAATGCACATGAAACATTTTACATAATGCTTGGTAATACTAAAGTTTTTTTTTTTTTTTTAAAGTAATATCAACTTTAATGCCAGTTGCCACAAATGTAAGCTAAACTGCAATTCCTTTGTAATAGGATATTAGTTACATTCAGGGTTGGCTTGATTTTGCCCGACCCCCCCAAAAAAACCCCCAGGGTGAATTTTTTCAGTAAATCCCACTTGAAAAAACCCAAGTGGGTTTTTCTTCAAAATCCTTAATTTAAAATTGCACTTTTATCTAATTTGCAATAAACATATAAATATGAAACAAGTATTATGTACATTAATAGAACATGCAAAAAGAATTTTCAGAAAAACTGGAAGTGTTCAAACTGCTCTACAGGAAAAAAAAAAAAAAATCCTGAAGAATTCCACATGAAAAAAATTTATAATTTTCTCATTGAAACACAATAAAAAATCATATATAAAAAATATAAAAACAAAAAAAAAAAAAACAGAGTTGTTTGTCAATATAAAGAAAATTGTGGGGCTCAAGGTATGTAAAATATAAAAATAAAAATCAAATTTTAAAAAATTTCTGAAAACTTAAACAATGCAATACTGTTAAGTAATGTAGAGACACAACAATTAAAAATATTTTATGAAAAATCTATTGAATATGAAAAATTTTATGAAGCAACACTAAATAATGATTAAAATCTAGTTTTTTGTTGTAAAGGGCAGATAAACAGAATTTTAGAATAATTAAAGCACAATTATTTAATTTTTAAAAATTTCTTTGTAGCTTAAATCATGAAAAGACTTTAGAAATTTTAAAATTAAATTTTGAAAATTTTGATTTTAAAGAATAATTAACATTTAATATTTTAAACTATTTTATTATGAATGATATACTTAAAGTTAAAAAAAAAAGGAAGAAGAAAGAAAATATCCCTGAAAGCTCTGATAAAACCCGAAAAAAAAAAAAAAAAAAAAAAAAAAAAGACACTGGGCTGAGTTTTTTCCAACCCTCGTTATATTATATAGGATATTAGTTATTAGGGTATAGTTTATTTCAAACTAAAAAGTTCACAATTAATAACTATCTTCATTGGCACAATTGTAAATTAACGGAAATTTAACACACAGCTAGAAAAAATTAAATTTCATTAAATGTGTGAGTAAATTTATTTTTTAAAGATACAATATTGGAATTTCACAATTATTTTTTCAATATGACGAATTTACTCCACTGTCTCTGAAATTTATTGTAACAAGATTTTACAGTAATAACTTTAAAAAAAAAAAAAATAGTTACTTAATAATGATCTTATAAGACAAAGTTATGCACAATTTTTAACTAATTTAATAAAATTAAAATAAGACTCTGTATGTATTTTTAAAGACAAAAGAGGTTTATAGGTACTATTAGTTTCCTTTAAAAATTTTAATAATTTCTAGTTGAAAAAATTACTAATTTACATCATACATTCAAATGATTCATTCAAACCAACTGGAATATCAAAATACAAAATAAATTAATAATATTTATTTAAAACTTCACTATTGCATTTGGCAGGTCAAATTATTGATGAAGTTTATTTACCACTCAAAATTAAAAATAAGTTTAAAAAAAAATAATGTAATTTTTAAAATTTCCAATTAGAAGGTTTCAACATTTTAAGCAAGAATACAAGCAAGAATTTAAAAACAGTTTATGCAAATTTATTATTGTTTCATTTTTTTTCCAACCAATCACATATGAAAATTTACTCAATTTAAGAATTTTCTTTATTCATTCTTATAAAAGTATTCCAATGATTTAAATTTACCATTTACTGAAACATTAAACAGAAAATTTATTTCTATTAAACAATAAGTGAAATAATCAATTGAAAATATTTTTTACTTTCCGAACACTATAGTGAGGAAAGTATTGTAATCATGTCAAAAATCCGAATTTGAGATTTTGATGTTTCTATACGTTTTGAGGTCCAATGAGTCCGTTTTCACTATTTTTGTGATGATGTATGTATGTGTGTGTGTATGTGTGTATGTATGTGTGTATGTCTGTGAGTGAACACGCTAGCGTCTAAACGCTTTGTTCGAATAACCTGAAAGTTGGTACGTATATTGTAAGTCACCATAGTACGAACCCTATAGATTTTGGTGAATCTAGCACTTACAGTTTTTTTACAGGGACACAAAGAAAAATTCTTTATCATTATGGCCTATGGGAGCAAAATCTTAAAAGTGCAATAGCATCTAAACGCCTTATTCAATTGAGCAAAAAATTTACACACATATTATAGGTCACAAATACTCAGTCTGTATAGATTTTGGAGAATCTAGCACTTGTAGTTTTTTTACAGGGACACAAAGAAAAATTCGTTATCATTATGCCTATGGGGCCAAATTTTTAAAAGTGTGATAGCGTCTAAACACCTAATTAATCTGAGCAAAAAATTTGTACACATGTTATAGGTCACGGTTGCATCAACTGTATAGATTTTGGTGAATCTAGCACTCACAGTTTTTTTACAGGGACACAAAGAAAAATTCTTTATCATTATGGCCTATGGGACCAAATTTTTAAAAGTACGATAGCATCTAAACGCCTTATTCAATTGAGCTGAAAATTTATATGCATATTATAAATCACTGTTGCACTAACTATAAGCATTTTGGTGAATCTAGCATTTATAGGTTTTTACAGGGACACAACGAAAAATTCTTTATCATTATGATCTATGGGCTCAAAGTTCAGTAGCGTTAAATAAAACATCGTGTAATATATGGAGAAAAATACTCAAACACTATTATGGTTTTCTCTCTTTTGTTTGTTTAACAACTCCTCTTTCTTTATTTTATCTACAAGACTGTTAATTACTAAATGTTCGGAAAGTCGAGTGGAGTCACTCCAGATTTTTTTTTTTTTTTAAACTTACAAAAGTTTTGAAAATTTTTCTGAGAACATATTTGCAGGGATTTATTTCCCAGGACAAAAAATAATTGGGGACAATTTTTTGGAGATGTTTAGTGGGAAACATTTTCTACGCACGAAACATTTTCTTAGTGCATTTTAAACCTATATCATAGCAAGAGTAGCACAAGCAAAGTTGTGGCACTAGGCTATTCATTGACTACAGAAATGTTCTTTGCTGATTCCTTGGCGATTGTTAAAACAACATTTTTCATACTATACACAGTGGTGTATTTAGGCTTCGACCCGTGAGGCCCGGGTCTAGGGGTAGAGTCCAGCATGGTTCGGGTAAAGACGAGTTTTAAATCAACCCGGAACCCGACCCGGACAAAAAAATTTCCATCAACCCGAAAACCGACCCGAACCCGCAATAAAGATTTTTTTGCGACCTGAATCCACTTTCTTTATACCCGAAAACCGACCCGAACCCGCAATAAAGATTTTTTTTGCGACCTGAATCCACTTTCTTTATACCCGAAACCCAACCTGAAACCCGACTTCTTTTACCCGAACCCGACAACTGAATGAACATTACAAATTCATTTAAAAATCATGTAAATCTTTTTAAAATTATAAAATAAGGTAAATTTTCACTGTCACACGTTGGTAATTTATTTTAAAAAGAATTTAAAATGTTATTCTAATTGTATTAAGTTAAAAATTTAAAATTCTGAAAAACGGATTAATAATAATTTTTAACCATTTATGTGAGTTGTGAATTTCAAGAGTTAAAAATTATGCTTCAAGTTAAATGTTAGTAGTTTATTGCTTATGTTTAATGCTTATATTCTTTAAAAAAAAAAAAAAGAAAGAAAGAAAAAGAAAGAAAAAGAAAGTTGGTTGTTTTATGTCGCACTAGTGCTGCACAATGGGCAATTGGCGACGGTCTGGGACTCATTCCTAGAGGTGGTCTGGAGACATGCCATAACATATTTGATCCTCCACAGAAGGGATGGCTCTACCACTTTGGTGACCCCCCACAGGTATATTTTTTATGGGAACATGGAGGACATTGTGGTCAAGACAGATTTTACGTGCACCAGCCACCGTTAGTGTACACGCCGGTCTTTGGCCGGCTCGATTACTGAACCTGCAATCTTCCAATTACGAGCCCGGCGCTCTACTGACAGGACTTCAGAAAAAAAGAAAGAAAAACAAAATATGTATCTTCATTTATTGCTTTCGTTCGATCTGAATATTTACTTTACTACAATAAGTTAGGTAGCAGTAGCATGGACATGATTCACAATTAAATATCTGCTTTCTCACGATCACTTTCAATTCACACGATCAGCAAATTAGCTTCTTCCAGTTGCAATTTTGGTACATTGTTTATTTGTTCTAGAGAAGATAATAAAGAATGTTATCTGTCTATATGGAATCAGTTTCCTAAATATGCTTATTTTACATTTCTTTTTTTTTTTTTTTTTTTTTTTTTAATAATTAAACCACAACAAGTATTTCTCTATATTTGCCATATTTACAAGTATAAATGGAGGAAAAATCATAATTTCGTTCACATAAAAGAGAGGACTGAAGTTCTTTGAAAATAAAAAGAATCTTAAAAAAAAAAGGAAATTGAAGAATCTTTTCAATTTCCAGAACGTAAACGTGAGGTTATACTGCATTTCTTTTATTTATATATTAACAATAGTCAAAAAAGATTTATAATACTTACTAATTTTCATACAATTTCTACAAAAGGTATGTATTAGATTGTTTGAAGAAACGAAAACAAGTACGGATATTTTTTTCTTCCTTATACGGATCCAGATACGAACACTGATAATTTTCTTCCAGCGAATATCATGCGGATACGAATGCGAAGCTCCAACACATATTTAGTATATATAGTATGTTTAAATCAATTATTAATTATGTCTACAAATTTATGCTTATAACATTAAAATATTTTTTGAATGATGTTCTTAAGTCGACCCGACTCGTTGAAAACTAAACCTGACCCGAACCCGACCCGCAAGAAAAAAATTCAACGAACCTGACCTGCAGAAAAAAAATGATCAGCCAACCCGACCCACAAGAGAAAAATGTTTGTCAACCCGGGTCGGGTCAGGTTTGGGTAAATTCAGGTTACCCGACCCGATGCAGGACTATCTAGGGGCGCCTGTGTTTTAAGGGTGCCAAATTTTTACAGGTGATTAATATTTGTTAGATGGAGGCAATTAAATTTTGAAAAGTAACTCCGATTTAAAAGTTAATTGAAACTGAAAACCGATTAGGGTTTTCATCAATTTAAGAACCCTTTCTAAGTCACTTTGATCTATTAAGGATTTCTCGAACTGGTTTGAAACACATGCACATAGATTATATTTGTATGATTGATCAGACGGACTGGATAATTTCGTATGTAACTATGAGATGCTCCTATTTTCATACAGAGATGAAATGACCAGGATTAAATTTAAGCTTAGATCCACTAAGCCAGCGCATATGGAGATAAAATTCATAAGCCTATTAAAATTTGAAAAATAATTTAATTCTTAACAAAAATTTAAGTATAAAGAGCAACAGGAATTCAAAACCAATTAGGTTTTAAATTGACAGTATAAAGAAAGTTGGAAGATCCCTGCAACCACACTGTATATTTTCAGTTTATGAATAGAAATAATTATCCTTAGTTATATTACATTTATTAAGAGGGGGGGGGGGTAACAAATAGACTTAGGGCGTAATCTAACTTAAATCCACCTCTGACTATACATATTTTATTTTTAAATGCCAGTCAAAAGTTTGAAAACAAAATCTATGTTCAAGAAAGCAATTTTTCCTTTTTGCATTAAAATTAAAGCTTCATTAAGTTAAAACAAAAAATTCATGCAATAGTTATCCATGGATAAATATGATGTTTTCAAGTTTTGTTTTGCAACTTGGTGGTACATTTTCACATTTTCAATAGTATACTAAAATGTACTCCAAACAAAAAACACATATCTAATATTCAACAGAAGGTAAAACGTAAAATCTGCAACCGTTTATATATTGCACACTTAACATTTAAATTTAGTTCAAATGCTCTTTCAATGAATACCATTCATATAGACAATTATTTTTTTCCCTCCACTCTAAGTATTAATGTTATGCTCACTGTTTTCCATTTTGAATAAGGATTGAGGCACAATTTTCCTTTATAAATTTCTACACCCTTGTGCAAATTAATTGAAACAAACTACTTTTTTCGTGAATTTTAAATCCATTTCTATTATTCTTTTATAATCATACTAAAATGTGTTAAAATATGGGTGGGATGAATAAATCCTTTTCCTAGAAATAATTTCTACTAAATATAGGGGCTCGTCAAGCGCATGCGCAGAAACTTCTGTAGATGAAAGTTCCAGCTATGATCACATCAGTCGAGAGTCCACTGTCGTTAGAGATGGATGTGACGGCGCGAAAGCTTGCAAAGATTGTTACTCTCTCCAAACATACTCCAAAGACTTATAAAGCGATTTCTAAGACATCTGGCATTAGTATTGCAACTGTGAGTTGTAACATAAAACAAAATAAAGAAACAGGATCCATATCTCCAAAGCGGAGAGTAAAATTTAACCGAAAAAAGAAAAGAACGCCAAGAGATGACTCTTTTCTACTTATACAAAGTAAAAAATCACCTTCAAAAGACTAGTGTTGCACTTAATAGAGATTTAAAAGAGCATGGAATAAATATTAGCTCATCTACTGTTTGGAGGCGACTCCTTGCAGCCGTCGGCCAGCCTATCAGTCTATGAAGAAACAGCTTCTGACCTAACCAATAAAGAAAAAGTTGTACTTGTGGGCGTTAAGTATAAGAATTCGACATTCAAAAATTGGAGGAAAGTACTATTTAGCACCGAAAACCATTTTTTTGTCTAAGGCCAGCGAACTCAACACGCGCAGAGATCGCCCGGCGAAAGAATTCGGGAGTGACATCAACCAATTTGATAATTACCCTCAAAAGAAGATGTTTTGGGGTTGTTTCGGTTACAATGGGGTTAGTTCTTTGTAATCTGTGGACGGTATGATGCATACTGAGAAATATATTACAATTTTGCATAAAAAAGTTGTTCCAGACTTGAAGAAACGATACCCTAATAGAACGGGGATTTTTCAGCAGGATTTTGGCCCGTGCCATGCGTCCAAAATGGTGAAGAAATTCATGTCTGAGAACCAAATTGAGACACTGAAATGGACTGGGAACTCTCCTAATATCAACCTAATGGAAAATTTCTGGGCTATACGCAAGAATCGGCTATTAAATATGGACTCTACAATTATGGAAAAGCTAATCACAGCGCGAATTCATGTGTGGTGCAAGGACACAAATATTATAAACGATTGTAAAAAAACTGGTAGAATCCATACCAAATTGTGCCCAAAATGTTAATAATGAGTCTTGGGGATCATATTAATGTACTAAAAACTTTTGATTTTGTATAAATTTAAATAAAATACCATTTCTTCTTAGTTTTAACAATTTTTCGAGTTTGTTTCAATTAATTTGCACAAGGGTGTACAATCTTCTAAATCAGAGATTAACTTTGCTCATAACTTACAGGTCCCTTGGTAGTCAGATACCTTCCTTTCTCCTTTCCCATGTACCGTAATTTCTGGTAGACACCCTGCAGGTTATATAATCCAGTTTTGCACCAGAAATTTCAATTGATAAATAAATTTATATTTGTACGAGCTATTCCTTCGAAAAAGTATGGATTTCTCTATTAAATAAAAATTTCTGGTGGAGAAATGACACATCTTACCTGCGGGTTATCTACCAGAAATTACGGTAATTCAATGGTTTTTTTCTTGCTATGTGTTATCAGGATATTTCGTTCAAAAATACAGTTTTTTTTTTATTCTGCTTTTTGAGCACCACTTTTTGAACATGTCGCCTTTTTTCTTAGGGAATATTTTTTAAAAATAAATTTAAATATATTATTTCTTTAAGGAAACTTAAAGCTGAAATTTTTAATCTCAATAATAAATATTTAACTTAATAAAAAAAAATAATCTGGTGTGTCACTCACATGACTTTCTCTCACCCTGAAATTTAATACCATAAATACACTGGTCAAAAAAATTTAAGGATCAGCCCGTTTTCTCTTTCTCTTCTTTTGCACATAATTTTTAAACAAATAAACATATGAACATAAAATTTGGATGGCCTGTTCATTATCATATTATTAACCGAATCTTATGTAATTTTAGCATAAGAATAATTTTTAAGCTAATAAATATTCAGTTTTCTCTCAAAAGTAAGCTTTAAAAAAAATGAAAAATTTCAATAATTTTAGGAATGAACACTTAATGAAAAATGGTCATAAGGATGCCTTACAGTTAGGTAAAGACGCACACGCGTTCCTATGTTAGATTACAACCAAATCTTTCTACCTGCATTCATTTTCTGTTTATTCTTTTTTCTTCTTCTTTTCGCATGTGAATAACTTTTTAAAAAATATGCATACAAACATGAAAATTGGATAAGATGTTCATTATACAATTATTTTTCGACATCATTATTATTCTAGTGCTGAGTATAGTTTACAAATTAGTAATTATATATTTTTAAAAAGTTCATTATAAAAGTAAAAGAAAAGTTGATATAAAAAGAAAAATCGAGATTTAGTTTAACATTTCAAGGTATGAGCGTCTTTACCTATCTCTAATGCATCCTTAACACCACTTTTCATTATGTGTTCTTTCCTAAATTTGTTGAAATTTTTCATTTTTTCCAAAGCTTACTTTTGCGAGAAAAATGAATATTTATTAGCTTAAAAATTATTCTTATGCTAAAATTACATAAGATTCGGTTAATAATATGATAATGAACAGGACATCCAAATTTTATGTTCATATGTTTATTTGTTTAAAAATTATGTGCAAAAGAAGAGAAAGAGAAAACGGGCTGATCCTTAAATTTTTTTGACCAGTGTATAAGAGATTAAGGGATAAGATAACAACTACTGTTATGTAAACCAATGTTAAAACAATTAAAATTTGGCTTCGGTACAGCTGTATTTGATAAATAATCTATGTGAGGTGGGCTACCTCTCCCCCCCCCCCCCTCAATTCCCCGTTTCATTATTTTACCTATATTTATATAGTATTCAAATCTGTTATTAAATTCAAAAGTTCATTTAAAATTCCTCAAACAAACAATTTTCACACGCAACATTCCTTGAAACTTACCAATCTTGATCAAACTTTTCTAATAATAAACGAATTAACTTTAAAATACAACATTTGGATTGCCTAAAATAATTTGTTTAAATTTACTCCAAGTGACACAGATAAAGACCAAGTATGTTAAAAACTTGACTTCAGTATTCAGGAAACCTCAAAACATGTAAATATACAAAAAACAGGTGATGAATATTTAGATTTAAAAAATACATTATTAACCATATGGCTATGAGGAATTAATTTTAATTTTTGAGTAGCTGTCTTGGACATGGTAAAATATTACAGTAAAGAACTTCCACTAACAATAAAAAATAATGTTATGACTTAAATAATGGCAGCCCTGTATATCGCCTGAAGGTTATGTACACACCACATGGTGCAAATAAATATAATCCTATATTAATAACACACGGCATAACCTGAAGTACACTTCCATCAATTTCAAGTATTGTCGCACTATAATCTAGTTATTTTGTGTAGCCCTGTAAACAAACAGTGAACGATTTCCATACCATATTCTACAGGAAACATGTTTTTATACATACAAAATATATATATATTCGTTTCATTTGGTTTAGTGCAGTCTATAGATGTTAAACTCTATTTACCTGCATTTTTTTTCATAGACGTAATGTATTTGAATTCTCTTGGGTGTACACGAACAGTTTGCTTAATCTCAACAAAAAGTTTAGTGTAGCATCTGTATACGTTACACATTTAAAATACCAGGTTTGAAATTTCTGCTATTATTTGTTCTTGAGATATGCTGATAACAGACACACACACAGATCAACTGCTAAAAACATGATTTTTGGATTCGGGGGACCTCAAAACGTATAAATATAACAAAAATACAATTTTGAAAATTTGACCCAAAAACAATACTTTCTCTACCATATATATGAGTAAGAGAAAATAAAAAATTGCTTCTGAAGATAAAAGGTGACATGTTCAAACAGTGAAATTCAAAAACATTATTTCTGAACGAGTTAACTGATAATACCAGGGGTGAAACTACCTAACATGGAAAACCCCTGAAAACTGCTATTTGTATACAAGTAAGGGAGACTTATTAATGCTATTTCATAAGGCCAGGGGTGCAAAATACGTTAGAACGCCCGAACAAGGTTCGCAAGGAAACTATTTTGAGAATTTTTAATATATATCCCAAGAGCAGAATTATATCCGATGTTCTGCAACGAGACATTAAAATTTGCAAATGTTCTGCAGGTATTTTGTAAAAATTTGTCAAAGCACAGTAAAATGCAAAATAAGCATAAAAATAATACTTATTAGTAAAATATTTATTACACATTTATAATAAAACATGGTTTAAAATTTTTATAATCTAAAACTGAGGCATACACCCAGAATTTGCAATTTTTTCAATGGCTTTCGGCATTAATATTATCATATTAATGTGGATATACTACTTACAAAATGTTTATAAATTTTGTCTATACATTGAAACAATGACTGTTTCCAGCAATTTTCTAGTATGCTAACAGATTTACAGGTCAGTTGAGCATATCTAGGTTTTATTAATTTTAAAATGTTAGCTGTATCAATCAACATCATCCAGTTAGAGGATAGATGAAATGTTCTGCAAAAGCCTCAATTGTTCTGCGCCGTGCGTCGCAGTTTTAAGCACTTTCTGCTCCTGGGATATATATTATAAGACAAATTAAACATTCAAATGAGAAATTTCTATAAAAACAAAATAATTGAACATAAAATTTAGAAACAGCAAAATTTTCAATAACACTGAATTCAGGGGTAATCGTCCCTGAAAAGTTTCACCCCTGTAATATGAAGAAACAAAATTCCATTAGGTTACATTGGGATGGAGAATGTATTTGATAACCAAGAACTTTCAAGTTTTCTTTTCTGGTTGGTCGTTTACATTAATATATATAGTGGTGTTGTAAGGCTGGATGGTTGGGTGGGTTTGTGAAATTAAAAAAAAAAAAAAAAAAAAAAAAAGCAGAAGGCTTGTTGCATTTACTTTGTATGACTATACAAACTTTCTTTTTCCAATAAAATTTCAGTTTCTTCCTTTTTGAGTTGTCAACTATTCTTAAAATTCTAATCATACTATTAAACACAATGTAATCAATCAGTGAATTTCATTGTTGCTTCGTGGTTTCATTGTTATTCATCTGCTTTGAAATTTTGCTTTTTTAAATCCATATGACTCCTATTCTGGTCGTGGCAGGCTGGGTGAGTGTTGCCGGCGTGAAACTAGTTTAACCCCACAGGCAAGTCACAAGTCTTACCGCCTGCCTCCTTCCTATCTTGTGTTTCTTAAATTATTTTTTCATAAATTTTGATAAAGTTTATGGTTTTAAGTTAAGATTTGTTGTGTTACTTTATTGATTCGTTTGTTTTGCAGGCTGTTAATTAATAAATCTGGTTTCTTTACATTAGTGTATTTCATCCACTGAAATTTTTTTTTTAAATCTTATTGGTCATTGGTGTTTCAGTGATCTTGTATCTGTTGCTTGGCTTCTACTATGCTTAATAGATCATCATTATTATATAATATATATATCAAATTTTATAATTTATTATAAAAAAAAAAAAAAATTGTTTTAAATGAAATGGAATTTTGTGAACTAATTTTTTCCTAAATTATCCCCGCAGAATAACTGTATAGTTATAAAACATTTATTTTTTACACTTATAATGAAAGATAGGTTTTTAAAATTCCTATATAATTTTATAAAATGTAATATTAACAAAATATACTAAATAAATTGCTTTCTACTGAGTTTAAAATAATAATAAAATAGTTACAGTTTAAAAAGACAGTAACCAAATAATATGAAATATCGTCATGATTACGATAAAATGCAAAATTGTATATTATAAGAAATCACAATCTAAAAATTTTATTCTACCTGGCTATTTCACAATTTCTTACATCACAACCTCGTTTTGGCATCATACCAATCCCTCGCTGGGGTTCACTTGATTGATAAGTAGAGATGTAGTGAATATACGGGGATTCATCAGTAATTTCAAAATAACGAATATTACTATCACCCTAAAAATAAAGCAATATAAATATAATAAACAATAACATAAATAAATTCACGAATATAAAGAAAAAATAACAAATAAATTGTACTTATAAAATAAAATAATAAACAGAACAGGATTAATATTAAATTCTCAGATTTAACATTATAGGTCACTGCCATTATAATAAATTTCACTAAAAAAGATAGTTTAATTTTCATCTTAAATAACATCTAAACTTTAAATGTTTAAAATATAATTTTAAATGTACATTTTAATAAATAAATGGGGATAGTCAAGGTTTACATTGATTAGGAAATAAAGAAATGGAAACAAAGTTGAACTTTATCAGATAATAAATAAAGTTTCAAAGTCTTTTTTTTTTTTTTTCCCCAATTAGAAAAATTAAGATTATTTTAAGTGGGATTTAAAAAGAAAAATAGTAAAGTGCGAAAATTTTGCACGGGTTTGCTAGTATATAAATAACAATAAAAATAAAAATAATAATAATACCTTTAGATCTATGATGATGTCAATTTTATCCTGCAAGTTTAATTTTTCACAAAGTTTTATATTGATTTTAATATTTACGCGTAAATTTCTTTTAATTAATTTTAAAAAAATTTAAAATCAACTAGTAAACTTTTTTAGCAGCAATTAAAAATAAAAATAAATCCCAGTGGCAGAAACACCGCGACACGGCGAGATAGTCGCGGACACAGAAAAACGGCTTGTGGACAGTTTTTGTCTGCACTGAGAAAAAGAATTGCCCACAACTTTCGGATAACAATTCACTTATAAAATTCTGTATCAAAACTAAAACTAATACTTTTATTATTTATAATTATTTATATTATGTTGTGTCAAACATTGTTATAAAATATTTAATTGAATGATATGTATTGATTGAATACAATTGTTTATACTATTGTTTTGTAGTAAAATTGTATTTGTGTATTGTTGCACGAGATCACCACTGATGTGTTAAGCCCCCCTCCCCCCCCTATCCCCATCAGCTTTCAGGCTTTTTGAGTGTAAGTCATTTTCACTCCTGATTATACGCAAATTTTGCAGACAGATTATGAAATTTTAAAAGCCTGTCGCAGACAGCTTCAAAACTTTCAGCCACTGAGAAATAAATTATGTATTTTTGTCTAAAAAAGGGCTTCTTCAACTTTTTTGATACTGTCCATTTCGACAGTGGTTATTATTAATTTTCTTTTCTTTTCAAAAAAAAAAAAGTTGATGAAATTTCGGAAAAAGCAGAATTTAATTTAGTACAGATGGCTTTCGTTTTTATTATTATTATTATAACACTGCTTTCAAATTATTCAATTATATTTTTGATAAATATCCAACCATTGTAAAACTGGCGACAACCTTTTACCTGTAGACTGAGACTAATAGTACTCCGTACTTAAAAAAAAAAAAAAAAAAAAAAAGGGGGGGGGGAGGTATAACTTTATATTTCATGTATAACTTTAGTATGAATCCATACCTCTATAACATATTTTTAAAATCAGTTTCTTTTATTTTTCTTTAATTACAATGTTGACATAATTTTAAGAAAATTAAAAAAAAAAAAAAAAAAAAAAAAGCTATCTGATTGGAATTTTTTTTTTTTTTTTTTTTTTTTTAAATGGGTACTTTTCAAGAAGGGCATTCTTGCATTTTATTCAAAAAACATATTTTGAATAAATTGTTTAGAGTGGACCTGTCCAATTCAAAAGACTTACAGGCCACTTTGCAAATGCATTTTGCCAACTCACATTGTGTATTTATGTGTGTATGTGTCTAGCTTAGAAACTTCTTCAAAAACAAATAGATTTTCACAAGGGATACTTATAGCAGTAGGGAAAATAATAATGGAATTTGTTTTTGAAACGTAAAATTATAATAACGAAATAAACGGAATATAACGGTTTTTTTATAGCTACCATAGTTTGCCATGATTTTTTTTTTTTTTTTTTTTTGCTCAGAAAAGCCAGAGCCGATTTATCAATTTTTGCAATATTGGTAGAAGATAAATTATAAATTTAGAGATTTCCATTGTGGGTCACAATATGTTACAGAGTGGACCACATGTGGCCTGAGGAGTGTTTTTTTATAAGTAGAATTTTGCAATATTTTCTTATGAACAATTGATGAATTTTTCCCACTAGAATCCACAAATTTCAAGATTTTTTCAATCAACTCATTTCCTGATTTTTTTTTTTTTTTTTTTTTTTCCCTTGATGATGAATTGACGTATTTTGTAGTCTTTTTCTTAAATTGGTGAAAATCATGGGGTTTTTTCTACAATTGATTGACAAAAATTATGATTTTTTTTTTTTTGGATAATCGACAAATTTTGAAACTTGTAAAAAAAAGTTTTCATGTGACTTATTGACAAATTTTGCAATAAAGCGATTGATTAATTTTTTTGTAATATTTTCTGGCAATAAACTGGAGATTTTTATTATTTTTTGTGATACCTAAATGACAGTTTTGTAATTCTTTTTCCCTGACCAATTGAGAAATTATGCTATTTTACTTCTATGAATTTTGAAGTATTTTTTCCCTTTCATGCTCAGAAATTAATCAAAAACGTTTGTCAAAATAATAGCATTCTGGGCCTCTGGCGCGTAAAATATCTAAAAAGGGCCATGAGGTGCATAGATAGAGTTGTTGAAAAAGGTTTGCTGGGCGTGTTTTCTAATTAATAAACCAAACACTGCATCCTGCCAAACTTGCCTACAGTCAACCCTATGTTATCTTTAAATTTTTTATACATGAATGAACAATAAATAATACTATTAAAAGTACAAAACATCATATAACACAAGCATATGTTCACACAACACTATTAGAAATATTTATTAGACATCTTATTATGAATGCATACAAATTAATTATCACTTCACCTTGGCTTTAAAGATTAAAGTTTAAAAAATATAAATTATCAAATTCTGTTAAATATTTATGCACTGTACTATAGTATAAAATGTCCTTTAATAAATGAACAAACTTGTTACACTGCTTTGAAATGTCTTGATTTTGAATAATATTAAATAAATGTGCTTCTTTTGAGTTTGTTGATGTTTGAAGCATTTCTAAGAAAGAATCCTGCTTTATTTAATGACCTCTTGGAACTCATTAGTTGAAAAATAACTATTTATTTCTGTTTCTATTTATACATATTTTTTAAATAAACGTCTCAGGTTAGTACGTACCAGATAATCCCAATTAAGTAATTTAAAAAAAAAAAAAAGTTAGGGAGAATGTTAAAAGCACCTAAATTATAAAGAATTTGTTGTTTTGTCATCTGATTAAAAAAGAAAAAAAATTGTTTTTTGCTCTTTTCTGAGGTTGTGTCAATAGCAAGTGTAACTGTCAGCTGCATGGAAATTTTATTTTTTCTATCACTCATCAATACAATGAGCTTTGTTTAGAACCATAAGACAAACTTTTTAGCTCAATCCAATCAGGCATGTTTATCTCATACAACAGATTATTACAATGGGCTCTTCCCACCTGACGTCAGAGGTCACATGACATAGTTAAACAAAGAGCAGACGAAGTCTTCAATATCTATAACGAAAGTAACACAAATTTTATTTTTCTGACTGAGTGAAAATAATGCCTGGACCGGGAGTCGAACCACGGAACTTTGACTTCTGTCGAGCTATCTACATGATAGACCAGATGTTTCTGCCTAGAGGTTGTCTGAGTGAGTAATGCCGACTGGTTGTCGGCCTGGATAGCTCAATTGGTAGAGCCTTGACCTTGTAAGTCAAAGATCCGTGGTTCGACTCCCGGTCCAGACATTATTTTCACTCAGTCGGAAAAATAAAATTTCATTAAATATGATTTTCTTCCTAATCAGTTGATTGTGTGATTTTAATAATAATAAAAAAAAAAATTGAAAGTAACACATTTTCTATTCTTATTTTTGATCAATCTGAATTTTAATGATTTTTTTTTTTCTTTATACATCACTTTTAATCCATTTTATATCACTATTCATCATTTTTTGTTTGCTGTATACATTTACAATCATTTAGTTTATATTTGTTGTAAATGTTGATGGAGAACATGTTAAGTACACTGATTTTTGGTATTTAATCATTAACAGTGCAACATCATATACAGGGTTCCCACTCTTAAAAGAGAAAAAAATTCAAGGACTTTTCAAGTACTTTTCACGGCCTATTTGAAATTTTTCAAGGACCAGGGAAAAATCACAGAACGCTAGGCTTATACACAAAACTTTAGTAACTACTTTCATTAGTAATATTTTTTTAATAATTAAAATAACTTTGCCTGTTTTCACAATACACTTTTGATGGATTGACCAAATTAACTTTTACAAGAGTCAAAAAACGATTAGTTTAAGATTTGAATCATTAAGATTATTCCAAAGTTTTTAGGTTTGAGTCCTGGTCTGATCACTTTCTGCTCAAAATTAATGACCAGTCCATCAAACAGGTATGAGACTGGCAAAAAAAAACAAACAAATAAGTTGAAACTATATGCAAAAGCAAGACAATGAAATAAGATTTTTATGACAAAATCATTATATTAGACAATGGCGCGCGCATGTGGAGATGGAGATAGTTTAGCCTTGATAGAGTTCACGCTAAGCTCGTCTATTGGAGTGGAAAATTCAAGGATTTTCAAGGACTTTGCACAAAATTCAAGTACTTTCAAGGGCCCTTGAAAAAGAAAATGAAATTCAAGTACTTCTTAAGGACTTTCAAGGACAGTGGGAACCCTGATATAGTGTAAAGACATTTCGGCCAGTAGCTAAGTTCATTAACTTGTTATAACACCTTTACACGATTAAATTTAACTTAAAACATTTTAAATTAATTTCAAGCTATAACCCATAAACACCCCATTATTTATTTCTAGATCAGTTAATGTAATAGTTACACTACAACATACAAAAATCGATTCTTACTTGTGAAAATAAATAAACATATAAAGTGTTTTTTTTTTTTTTCATTTTTTAATTATTAAACTTACAAATACAATTATTCTACTGTTTACAAATGCACAATATTACTTTTATTTTATATTAAATATTAATACTTTTGTTTTCAAGAACAATATTTAACTGAATTCGCTTCTCAGAATAGATTCTTTGTTTTTCTATATCATGCGATTGAGCAGACGATGCTGGGAAGAGCCCATTAGTGCTCTTGCATTCACTGATACATCTTTGTACTGAATTAACATATTTACCAAGTTTGTCCACTTGTTACACAAGAGTCACCTTTTTGGTTTTTGTTGAAAATTACTAAAAAATACCATAAATACCTGGTGCTAAATAATACAAAATCAAAGAGGCATTATGAACAGTCTTGTCTTTATCTTTTTAAATTTCAAACTGGAACATCCACTTGTGTGAATCACCTGAGCTTTGCTGTTATACTAAAATTTCATATTGTTCATTTTTTTGCTTGCATAAAATTAACAAACTATAATGTGCATAAATTTTTGTGATGGACAATTATATGCTTAATAAAGGAAAACTCATTAAAACTAATTTCAAGAGAGGAAACAACTAGAAATACGTTTCTTAAATCTTACCTTGGCACATAAATAAAGTAAGTTTACATCAGGATCGTAAAATGGAAACAACACACCATTTGTAGTATCTAAAGTCTCTAAAATAATAGGATCTGCGATAGCATTCTGAAAGGAACAAAAATGAAATTATTAGCAATTAGATAATTGATAATAATCTACATATTAGCACAATTATTTAAATATGTCGAAAGATGCCATCTCTCTATATATAAATGGCTAAGAGAGTTTTCTTCCTGTTTGTCTGTGTGTTAACGCAAGTTGATTAGCTAAGAGAGATTTTCTTCTGTTTGTCTGACGCAAGTTTCCACCAGCTTTCATACTTTAGCTAATTTAAAAAATTGGCACCAGTTTTTCATACTTTAAAACACAAATAAACTACTACGTCAGAAACGGCAAAGAAAAATATTTGCGATGCATACAGAAATTCTTTTTGCACTGAAGACGGTACACGCTTAAGGCTACCGAAACAGCTGTATGCATCGCAAATATTTTTCTTCGGCGTTTCTGACATAGTAGTTTATTCGGGTTTTAATATTCCAACGCCAAGTCTCCTGTTATTATTTTTCATACTTTAGTTAATCAAAAAAAAAAATCTAATTGTCGGATCGATAAGTTAATTAAACCGACAGATTCAGAAAATGCCCCTTTCATTTGGTACTTTATTTGTAATGAAATTTTGATTAGATTTTTTAAAATTAATTAAAACGTGAAAATAATAACCTGGTAAAAGCCTTTAAAATGGACATTTAAATTTTTAATTGTTGCCAAAAAAAAAAATTACTTTTTTTCCCCCTCGACATGAAGTATAAAATGAAATATGCTTTCACGCAAAAAAAAAAAAAAAAAATATTAAATACTGAATTTTAGATTTTTTTACCCTTTTGTTTAAATAGTATGTTTTTGGCACGGATGAATCGCACTTGGCATGAAAGCTAATTCAGCATTACATTAAAGAGCTTTACTTATTGATAATCCTGGGTAATTTTTAAAATTTTGATTCTAAATTAGATCAGACATTTTTCGCCAAGGACTCCACTTTAGTAAAAGACGCTTTAAGCCAAGTAGCACATAAAAAATATAAATAAAATATAAAATATTGAAAAACAGAAAAGAAAGGAAAGGGAAAAGAAAAGGAAGAAACAAAAAAAATAACATAAATTATGTATTTTTGTCTTAAGTGACGATAAAAATTCAAAAGTCGCCACGGTGAGCTACATTAAGGCTGTACCATGATCAGGTTTACATATTTCATTATTTATTTTTCTATATACCAACTACTATTAACTAACTCAACTACTATTATAACCACAAACATTAATTGTCTCATGCGATAGACGTAGCCGATCACAGCACATTGTAATATTATATTTGGTGTGAAATTGTTGTCATTTTATGGTTGATCGAATAAATCAAATAAATATAGAAAATAACGTGAAAGAAAATATTATGTACGCCACGCCATGTATAGTGTTGTTCATATATAACTGGGATTCAAATATAAAATGGCTACTTCAATTTTTTCGATATTGTCCATTTCGAAACTGTCATCTAATAAGCAACCAAATGGAAGCCCACAGGTAAGCTGTTGTCACAGGCAATACGGACAGACACTCGAGAGTCTGCAAATGAGTAGGTCGCTGCCGAAGGCAGCGGGGAACCAAAGCGGGCTTTAAAGCAATTTTATGATTTCTCTAAATTTTATTTTTGTTTGTAAAGTGATATAGAAAAGAGTTTCCTTTAAATATAGTGACCAGCAAAGCGAGAAAAGCCTTCATTGATTTCATGAATTAAAAAATGGTTTCATTAACAAACTTTGATCTATTGGCACGCAGGCAGCATCAGGACGAGTTTTGTACATTTCGAGTTTGATTTTGAAATTTTCCCAGCATTCGGAATTCGGTTCGTTCCCAAACCGGGGCTTTGCTAATTGAAATAATAATTACAACTTTGTCGTGTACATACATCTGAAACTACTCCTTTAAATTTATCTAAAATTTTTAAGATCATGAAAATTCAAACAATGTAAATCTCCAAGTATTATGAACAGTATAACAGATTCGCTAGTTTTATACTGAAACCTAAATATAATTTTTAAAAACTATTAATACGATTTAAAAAATATATTTAATCATAGAATATGAAATTAAAATGTCCAATGTTCAAAAGCCAGTGAAATCAATCTCTAGAGGGTCCGTTAAACAACTAATTTTGCAGATCAGGGCTTCAACATAGTTCTGCATTAACTACATTTATTTTGACTTAATTTAATACTTAGCAAGGTTGCAGCCTCCATGGAAGCACTGGAAGTGGTGTTTCCCTTACTTTATTTTATGTAGCATAGAAATTATCAGTATTCCGGCTCAGAGTGACATTTTGGTTTTCTATGTAGTGAAATCTATACACATTCATTCAATGAGTTGATTGTCACTCTCATTGAAAGCACATTCTTGCACAAAACTAAATTCAAAACTGGTGTACAATCAATATTTAAACTTTAAAACTTCTTCACACACCATAAAATTTAAACCAGCACAACTGGTTTCGAAAGGACAAAGCCTTTCTTCATCAGGTGCAAAACACATGCTACTGCTTTGGAAGCAAAAGCAAGACATTCTCTCATCTACCCCACTTCTGCATTACTGAGGGAAAATATTTGTCATTGGTAATCTTCCTGTCTAAGAAAAACCCAATAAATCACAGATTTTACTTTTAATTTAAAAGTAACTGAAAAAAAAAAAAACATTTGGTGTATATAAACAGTTAATTCAAAGAATAGGGAATACATGCCTGACTAAATTTATTTTACTAACCAGACAAACTTAACAACCGCATATTTTTGTCATAAGTAGAATTTTACTTATTTAATGGAAAATGGGGGCATACTTAATATATTACTTAGCATTATTATTTTTACTACATCAGTAATGCTGTATTAAACAATATACCCATACATAACAATTTCTTAAATGTATGGATGGCATAAAATAATAATTATTTAAATTGAAATCTTTTGTTGCCATAAATAAACTCTTAATAAATTAAATCTTATACTCACCACTAATGCTGGATATATTCATTCATTGAACTGTTGTTATTTTTTTTAAAATTTTGTTTCAAAATCAATATTGGCAACTTGAAATCATATGGCTGATTTAAAAATTGGCATCACAAAAACTTCTAAAATACTGCATCAATTCGAACCAAAGTTGGACAGTGTACTTATCTTGGATGAGTTTTTGTTTGCCCACTTGATCCACTATTGTATTTCAAAGTGGTAGTCACTTGAAAAAAAAATTAAAAAAAAAAAAAAAGAAAATCTATTTATAAACCAATTTTAGTGCAACTCAGTATGTTTAATCAAACTGATTCGCTATCTTGTCAGAAAATTGTGGCCATTTCAGAGGAACAAAAAAAATTTATTTACTCTTCTGACTGAGCCAAAAGGATTCATTTACGTATGAAAATCATACATAACAATCATAAAGTTCTATCTTCAAATATATAGTTACATTTTTTATCTCAATGTGAAATAACTTTCACTTTAGCATACTGTAAAAACTAAACAGCGAAAACATTAAGATTTTGTGCTTTTTCAAAGAGTTCAAAAGGGGTATAAAACTGAATTTGTAAAAAATCATTTAGACAAAAACAAAGATTTTACTAAGATTCATATTTATGAGACAAATGGTGAATAAAAAATGGACAAAATAATAAAATATACTCACTTCTTTTCGCAAAGCATACTGCCTTTCACTCATACGAGAAAAACCAACAGTTAGTAAACGACCATTTCTCAAATAGATAGCTTTTTGTGGCTTTGCTCCTTCATGGCCTATGGCTTCCTGAAATAATAAACATTTTTATTTTAACATATAATAAACCAAGGGCGTAGCAATTCAAAAATCATGGGAGGGGCTCAAAAAATTGCATTTCAAAAATTACTCAAAATTAACCTTAACAAAATCAATAATTAGATGTTAATTAGTATTCATTAATTATTAGCGTTAATTATAAAATATTACCAATTATAAGCATTTATAACACATTAATTTTGGTTTTAATTTGGTGATTAATTTTATTTGGCATTAAAAGGAAATTTCATAATAATCCATGGGGGGGGGGGACGCTTGAGTCCCCTGAGCCCGTCCCCCTCCCTTTCCTACTCACCTGTAATAAACCAAAGCATATACACAACATGCAGTGCAACGTCTATGGAGGAATAACAGGGTGGCTACAGAAATTCAGAAAAAAAAGAAATTCCCTGATTTTTCTATGACTTCCATTACCTATATATACATTACATAATTTTGTGTGTATCACACTCTTGTGTAACATGCTCGCTAAACTACTGCAATTCAAAAAACTATACTGACGGGCAAAAATATCTCTATTTTTTTCTTTGTTCACTTACAAAAAGAAAATTCAAAATTTTGGAGAAATTAACAAAATTATAAAAATATGACTCATTTTAATTGCACAACATATTAACATCAGGACATAAAATTATCCCTCAAGTTGTTGCACTAAAAATATTTAATTATTATTATTTAATGTTAACTTGGTAAGATTCAACTAGAAAGCAGCCAATCCTGTGCAATCATAGTTAAGATAACACCTGTTTGGTGATCTTTCAGTCATGCTTGCTGAGCAAAAATGAAAATTTCCATGATTTTGGGGTGTTTTTACAAAATTCCCTGATTTTTCCATGACTTCCCTGATTGTTGCCACCCTGAATATGTGACAGTTAGGGAAGGAGGGGGGCAAATATTATACACAAATTTTTATTTTATACCAGAAATATTTTAGAAAAAAGGATTACACTATCAGTAGTTTGTCTGATAAAACAATTACATGGAATTTCGATTTTTGTTTCTCTAATTTATCCCACAATTGAGTTTGACTGCATAATTTCTTTTGTCATCTCATAATCTGTTGCTACTGATCACTTTTCTGCTGCCCGAATGTTGCAGACAATTGGCACTGGCAGATATTGTTTTAGCATCACATTGTAACATTTACTTTGTACTCGCATAAAGTAAAGCTTTAAGTATGCAAAATTAATAAACGTAAATTTGAAGCTTCCAGAATGAAAAATATTTATATAATAAGCTTATTTTAAAATAACTAGTTTTTTTTTTTCTTTTTTTAATGTGTGTTTTTAAGATAAGTTACTATATGCTGTTATTACACACGACGACTTTTCCCGCCAACTTTCATTTGAGCCGATTTTTCTGCAATTTTTGGAATCTGAAATATGAAAGACTTGCAAAAGTTGAGTTAAAGATCGTCCAAAAAACTGGTTCCCACAGTATTCAGTACATGTTAAGGAGAACCTATTTATCATTCTTTACTAGGGACGACACAAAGTCTTTGTTGTAGAAGGGAAAAAAACAATTAATGACTCCATGCTGGCCCCACCTTTGCTCACCACATATTGAAAGCTTTCATCTCATTGGTTTATCATCACAGGAAAAATTGTTCAACTTTTTATGACTAGACAAAATAAATTGTTCCTACTCACAACTTCTATTACACTGGCCATTGAGGCAATTTAAACCAACAAAATTGGCTCAAATTAACAATAGACTCAAATGCTGTGTGAACAGTTGCTCTATGCAGGGCTGGAAAATTGGCGCAGAGCTCATACCTGTATTCGTTTAAAATATTTCTCTACAGATAAAATCGTTGGTTTAAGAAGAAGAAAATTTTGTTTTATTTATTATGGTATGAATTCGGCACCAATTTTCCATCTCCGCCTATGGCATGTAATAACGCCATTAGGTTACATGTCATAATTTCGAATAAGATTTTCATTTAAAATATTAACACAGTTATTAAAATTATACACTTTCATGCACACACTACACTAATATTAATTTCACTTATATTTATGTTCAATATTTTCTAAATGTATGTATTACGATTAAATAAACTTATTCTAAAATAGACTTATTAAGTAGTATAAAGACTGAGCAAATAGCTTGAGCATATGAAATAATGCCCAGTGGCAGAAACACCGCAACATAGTCGTGGACACAGAAAAACGGCTTGTGTACAGTTTTTGTCAGCACTAAGAAAAAAATTTGTCCATAGCTTTCGGATAACAATTCACTTATAAAAATTTCTGTATCAAAACTAAAACTAATACTTTTATTATTTATTTTGTGTTGTGTCAAACATTGCTATAAAATATTTAATTGAATGAGATGAATTGAATGAATACAATTGTTTATACTATTTGCGGTAAAATTGTATTTGTGTATTGTTGCACGAGATCACCACTGATGTTAAGCCCCCTCCCCCATCAGCTTTCAGTCTTTTTGAGTGTAAGCCATTTTCACCCCTGATTACACGCAAATTTTGCAGACAGATTATGAAATTTTAAAAGCCTGTTGCAGACAGCTTTAAAACTTTCTGCCACTGGGAAATAATGACTGTATTGCAGGAAGTCAACTTTTTTTATTTATTTCCAAGACTATTTCCTCAGTTTGACCAAGGTCATTTCAGAGATGTCAAGTTATTATGGATTAACTGTAATCTTAATACCGGAATTTGTTAATAAAATATTTTTATAGCAATTATCTGCAATTTAATATGTCAAAGATTCCTGAATAGTGGTATAAAACTTAATTTTTTCACTGATAGTAACTCAGCACCTCTGTCATTATAAAAAAGAAGTATTTTGTTCAATCTTGGAAAAGATTTTTGACATACAGAAATATATTTTCAAGTTAGCAAAATACATTTATTGGTTTATAAAGCATGTTAATTACATTCTTAAGTTCCCCAGAGCGTGGATCAAACACTCTAATTTTCTTATCCTTGCAGGTGGTTACTAAACGAGTACCATTCCAGTTGAAACAGCAGTGAAATATTTGATCAGGGAGATCCATTTGAGATATAATCTCACCAGTACCAATGTTCCAAATGAGAATCTTACAGTCAGCTCCTGAAATACAAAAAATTAAATAATGCACACAACAAAACATTTTCTGCGAACCCCCCAAAAACATTCAAATCACTAAAGCTAACTGAAAGCTTTAACAATATAAGATATTTATAATTAGATAATATTATTTACACACATACACATAAAATGTTACAAGATAGTAGAACGCAAGAGAACCATAGTAGATATAACCAGGAATATTTAAAGGAAATATGAAAGCATTTTACAATACTCATGCCATAATGAACCAGAAGTGCTCATATTCGTCAATAAAGAACAGAAAAAAAAAATCAAATTTACAACTAAAGGAGTGTCCATCCATAATGAAAACTTTAACAAAAAAAAAAAAAAAAAAAAAAAAAAAAAAAATCAATAATAAATTTTATAAAAAAAATTTTAAATGCTCAAAATATGAAGAACATCTCGTCAGGGACTGTACAGCTTTCATTAAGCAAAAATGTCACAGAATTTCGATATATATATTAAACAAATTTTTAGGACATTAAAATTTTTTGCAAAGAAAATGTTACTTTTGGATGCGTGAAAAATGCTTTTCAATATTCTGTAGCATTGGTGACGAATCTATAACCCATGTCTTACACATTTTGAGAGCTGTAGAACATGATTTGACCATTTTTAGAAAATGTCTGTCTGTGTGAGCTTTTTCTAAAATTTTAACATGGTGGTATAGGACAGAATTTTGTATAAATGTGCATAAAGAGAATTATTTATAATAAACAACTAGGAAAAAATTTTTGTATATGTAGGAGCATCGCCTCCCCCCTTGGGGAGGAGGGGGGAGTCCCCCGTCGAGGGGAGTAAATTTACATGATGGGTACCTTTCAAAAGAGCTTGCCAATACTTTTAAAATGAATGGCTGAACCATTGATCTGTGATAATTTAAAATAAAGTTATTGATTTTTTTAATGTAATATCAAGAATAAAATGAACATTTTTTGGATATTTAGCGTTATACTACTCCTATAATATGAAAATCGTACTGCATTATCATGGAAGATAATTTTATTAAATAATGATTTTAATAAATTATTTTTACTGAGTGAATTTGCATAGGAAAATATAGAAGAAAGTCCTGTGGTGGCCACAACATTCTATTTTTCAGTGAAGTTGACAGATATTCATAACAAAGTTTGTCGTAAATTAGCATTTCCCCTCATTTGAACTCAGAAAACCACTAAAACTTGAGTTTTTCTAATAGTGCTGTTCTAATAAATAGTTTTTAATATTAAAAAATTTTACAAATACCTATACAGCCTTTTATTAGAGTACTTTCGATCATCATTCATGTTTGTCTTCAGTAGAGTTTTTAGCTTTTGCTGCTTGTCGTTCCTGAAATTTATCTTGTTATTGTTCTTCCCTTCGCATCAGTTCAATTTGTTGTTGTCAATCTTGTAGAATTATGCTGTGCTCACAGTTGTTTGTGGCTGAAGGGCAAGTTAGTATTTCAAGAGCTTCACATTTTAGTGCACAAGAGTAGGAATTGTATTGAGGTATTGTTGGGGGGGGGGGGGGGTAGTTATGGTATTAATGTTAATGGGTTTAATTAGATTAGTTCTGGAGAATACAGTAGATTAAAATGTGAAGTTCTTGAAATAATAACTTGTCTCTCAGCCATAAATGACCGTGAGCACAGCATGATACCACAAGATTGGCAGCAACAAATCGAAGAGAAGAGAAGAACAAAAATAAGATAAATTTTGTGAACAGCAAAAGCAAAAAAACAGTACTGAAGACTACCATGAATGATGATCGAGAGCGCTCTACTAAAAGGTTGTAGAGTTATATGTAAATGTTTTAATTAGGTTTTTTTATAAATTAATTTCAGTTTTTAACATTTAAACAATTTTAGAAGCAATATTCTCAAACAAGAAATAAAATTTTGCAACTACATATTGTTTAGTTAAATTAACCATCACATTAAAAAAAAAGATGCATGCAAAAATGCCTTTATGAAATTTATCAATGTTTACAGAAAACTATCCTGAGAGATGCCACTGGGTGCAATAACTCATAACGACAGACCTGTCAACCTTGGTGGGAAAAAAAAAAAAAAAAAAAAAAAAAAAAACAGGAGATTTTACATAATTTTAAGGGAGAAAAAGGGAGATTTACAGTTTCGTGGAGAAAAACAAAAAAATCTATTTTATTCAATACATGATACTTTTTTAACTAAAAAGACCTAATATAACTTTTGTTTGGTGATTTATATTTTAAACTTATTGGGGAAAACAAATAGTTAACAAGTTCATTAACGAAGTTGTCTAAAAATAACTACATTTGTAAAGAATATTGAGCACTTCTATCACTTCAGTTGGTTCTAAAATCTAATAAAACAAGTTTTTATGAACACTGATCCAGAGTTTTCCCCCAGATAATTTCAAGAGGATACTGCACCTTGCCTGCTCCTTGTTTGGAAAAGACAAAAAAGAAAAAAAAAAACACCGTTCTTGCCCCAATTAATTCCCCCCCCCCCCCCATTACTGCCTTTGTAGAAAATAACCGACAAACTAAAGATAAATGCAGTAAATATAAATGAAGCTATTGTGTGTCACAATTAGCATATTAACAACAAGTAAAAGTAAAAAAAGTTAAAACATAGACTTTGTTTTTTTATGCATATTTATAACTAAATTTTTAATTTAAGTGTTTAGATTTTAAATGTGAAATGTGCCCCTAAAAATTCAAATCTGCCCTCAAGAATCTAAAAAGTGCATTTTTTTTTATTTAAGTAAATTGGAGTTGATATTTTGATATTTTTTATATACTAACTATGTGAAAAATACCAGAGCCGGGAATCGAACTCGGGCACCTCCACTTAACGCACCACTGAGCTACCCTGGCTGATAACCAGCTAGGCATTTCTCACATTTTACTAGCAGTACCCTACATTTTTTAAAACCTGGGGAAAAATGTTTCATTCTTTTGTTGTAGAATGAGAAAGCTTGAGCATCAAAGGATGTTTGATCACTGACTAGAGAGAGGGAAAAATGGAGGGGGAAGGTCAAACGATAATTACATGAGTGTGAACTGTTAAACATTTCTACTTCTTTATAGGCTCTAGAATCTAATATAGCAAGTTTAAAAAGAATATTGACATTTTTGTTGTGGCTTGTAGATGGAGAAAGAATGAGAAACAAAGGAATTCCATAGAGAATTTGATCACCGATCGTTAGTTCAAGATAAGAAAATATGGGAGGAGTGGGAGTTAAAAATAATTATGTAAGCGAGAAATATTGAAGGATTCTGTTTCTTTAGAGACTCTAAAATCTCATAAAGTAAATTTTAAATGAATATCGACATTTATATGTTGTGGGTGGAGAAAGATTGTGAATTGGAAGGCTTTCATAAATCCGAAAAGATGGCACCTACAAATTGTCAAAAATTAGCATTTTTAGTCTGATTTTTCGAAAATATTAGAAAAACGGGAGAAATTCACATAAAAACGGGAAATAGGACTAAAAAACGGGAGAGTTGGCAGGTATGTAACGTGTTGTTCGATGCTTACCTAATAGAAAAAATGCTTATCTACCATGGCAGATCCATCGAGCGCACTGCTATTAAATTACACTGCTGCATAAATTACACAGTTTGCAACATAAACTGATGAATATATATAATAGTATAAATCTGATTACTGAAAAAAAAAAAAAAAAAAATATATATATATATATATATATATATATATATTCAAGCAAAAATTAAGATTTCCCTTTTTCTTTTTTTAAAATATACATAATCTGAAACTCTTCAAAACCATAAACATTTAAAAAAAAAAAAATTGTAAATTGAATAAAAATACTCAATAATTAGATCTCACCAGCACTAAGGAGTATATTATTTGCAGAGGGATGCCATAGTATAATGCCAGCTTTCCTCTGATGGCCACATAATTCTACTACAGGTTCAACTAAGGATCGAGTCAAACCACCGTCAGGAATACTCCACACTCTGACGATTCCATCTTCACTTGCACTAGCAATTACATTGTCATTAAACGGGCACCATGCTATATCCAGAACAGCACCTTTATGACCTGTTACCATTGGATAGTTGACATCTACCCTTCCAGTCTAAAGAGAAAAAATAATAATTAACATTATTCTCATACTAAACTATAAGTTCTTCAAGAGAAAAATGAATTTAAATACTCTACAAACCCCAGTGGCAGAAACACCGCGACATAGTCACAGACACAGAAAAAATGCTTGCAGACAGTTTTTGTCTGCAGTCATTTCATCTGCGACAATGCGCTACCAATGTGTGATGTCTTAGACGCTCTCTGGTAGGAACTGTAGAGCCCCCATTTAGGTGCATTGGTAGGAACACAAAACAGTGCTTAACAACGGCGACCTAGGGAGCCTAGATCTTGCTTGATAGGCAGCATTATGTGTGTATTCTTTTCTCCTGTTACCTGTTACTGAGATTCTACGGGAACGTAGAAAAGAGCTAATTTCATTTAAAACTGCTCCAAAACTTCTCCTCCACTTCAAAATTCACTTATAAAAATTTCTGTATCAAAACTAAAAGTAATACTTTTATTATTTATAATTATTTATATTGTGTCGTGTCAAACATTGCTATAAATATTTAATTGAATGAGTTCAACTTATTATTTTATAATTGTTTATACTATATTGTTCTGTAGTAAAATTGTATTTATGTATTGTTGCACGAGATCACCAATGTTGTTAAGCTCCCCCCCTCCCCCCAAAGACTGCCGCTTAATAAAATCACTGGTTAATAAAATCAGCCGCTTAATCTGATCAAATCGCCAGGACCGAAATCAAATCAATACAAACAACTTTTAAAGCCGATGGTTAATAAAATCAGCATCGCCGGTTAATAAACTCAAAAATATCTCCTCAACAGCCAAAAACATCATTTATGCACCCTATTTTTTCTTTTTTTTTTTTACATTGTGATTTTTTTAAATAGGAAAAGAAATTAAAGCACAGCAAAACCCTCCGTTATCGCTCATTGTTGAAGGTTTTGCACTTGCAGCACAGTTACAAATTAAACATAATAACAAATGAAACATAAACCCCATAACTTATCTCCGTAACTATTTTAAGGAACGTATTCTTCAAAGTGCAGTAATAAAATATATATTTGATTTGAAATGATTTTATTTTCTAATTATTAAAAGACAATTTCTAGTTCTTATTTTGAAATTACTATAATTCATATGAGGTTTAAACGGAAAGATTTTAAATTTAATTGAACATTGTGACCTTTTGGCGAAGTAATGATGATTTTCCACTAACAAAAGTGCACGGGAACTTAGAAAGCATTTAATTTACTTATATCTAAGAAACAGTTAATTATGTACCAAAAATTAATTAATATTGTTTACTAATTCCATCATTCGTTAACTTTTGAAGTTTCTTTCGAATTCAGGGAAGTAATACCTTTTCCTTAAGGGCAGGAACGTTCGCTGGATATAAAAATCAGCCGCTTAATAAAATCACTTTGGCTCAGAACGAATGTGATTTTAATAAGCGGCGGGAACTGTATTAGCTTTCAGGCTTCTTGAGTGTAAGCCATTTTTACCCCTGATCACATGCAAATTTTGCAGGGAAATTATGAAATTTTAAAAACCTGTTGCAGACAGCTACAAAACTTTCTGCCACTGGGCTACAAACAAATTATTGAAGAAAAACTGAAAAAGGCAATGGAATATTACATATTATCATTCAAATATAAAGAAAAAATATTTAAAAAGAAATACATATAAACATACTATCGCTTCACAAAATAATTTTTTCCTATATAAACTCACATAATTTAGATTCAGAAATATTTTAAATGCAGACAATTGTCATCCCAGAAAAGTATAACCTTACATGCTGAAAGAAAATCAACTTTGCTTTAAACTGTCACAAATAAATAAATCACTCATCTTGAACGTACTGATGAATTTTTGAAAATTTACTCATAGGACAAAAAATTACTTATAACTCTCTCTCCTTATTACTACACTGTTAAAAATTTCAGTAAATTTAATGTAAATATTTATCAAGAGTCCCTGTAAATTTACAGTAATTCTTAGTTAAAAGTGAATAATGAGATTTTCAATCTTTATTCTGTATTTTTACCTTATTATTTATTTTTTTAATCAAAATTAATGACAGTTTTTACTTTAGCTAAAGCATTCCAAATCCGAAATATATTCTCACCAATAATTCATTAAATTAATATTAGTTATTAAAATGAATGTATAAAATAAGACATCTTCGTTTATTTTTTTTTTTGTGTAATTTTACATAAGACTAAAGATAATAGATTACACAGAGTTTTCTGTTGAAAGTTTTAACAGTGTAGTATATATATATATATATATATACAGTAGAATCTTGTACAATGCGTTCCCACAAAACGCGATTTCGCATAACGCAACAAAAAAGTGCGACGATTACTCATACAACGCGATAAAGAGTCTCATATAACGCGTGAAAGAAAGGAAGCACGTGACGACATCTTTTCTACTTTCAACCTGTTCAAGGAAGGATTGCTCCGTTACTATGCCAACACCCAACGCTTTTGGTCTCATTGCGGAATGAAATCGTCTGCTCAATATATGTCTCCTATAACGTGATTTTCTATTACGCGAAACGCATCCCCCGTGTTATACGAGAGTCTACTGTATATACAGGAGCCTCACTCCCTCCACCCCTTCTTAAAATTTTTAAAGTTCAGATTGAAAATTTTTACTCTTATTTTATGAATTCAATTATAGGAAAAAAAAAAATTCTAGTACTGAAAATGAAATAAATGTCTGAAATCAGGCAAATTACCTGAACTCAATCAAAAGTACAGTATTTCTTCTACCAGTCTGCCTAAAGTGAAATTGTCTAGAAGACAATACAAAGTATATCTTGCTACTCACTAAATTGTTTTCAGCTGGTACTTTGTGTATACTTTAAAGCAGGGGTAGTCAACCTTTTTATCCCTACCGTCCATTGTTGTATGTTTGTTAGTAGTAAAATTTTCTAACTGCCCACCCAACCCATCCACAGAAACAGTGGTTTATAAAAAGGAGCTTTACTTTATAAAATTTATCAGATATAGCAAGTTAAAGCTCATATAATAAAGCAGGAATGCACAACCTTTTCAGGATGAGGGGCCAAAAAATGAAGAAGGATCATATCGAGGGCCAAAGCAGTGTGTGAATGTTAAAGCATGTTATAAATGCGAAAACACTAACTTTTTTTTTTTTTTTTTTTGTTGGTAATGCACATGAATTATTACTTTATTTTACTCATGCACAGATTATGCAATAAATAAATAAAACAAAATTAGTAAAAATTATTGAGATGGCTGGGACTGAATATTTGAAGTTATTGATTTTATGTTGGGCTTAAGATCGGTTGTGGCGATACGTACAACAGAAGAAAAGTTCTCATCTGCTATTCTATTCTATTTCTTATTTTTGATTTGTTTAAGTTCATTAGTGAGAAAGTTTGCTGACAAATGTAAGTGCTACCAAAGAAAGTTGCACATGCTGCTGCATTTTGCTTTAAGCACAAAATTTCATCAGGTAAGTCTTTATAAAATTCTTATATCGGTTTTTCTTTGAATTGATTTTTTAAAAAATCAGAATTCTGTAAATCAATTAAGGCCAACTACATACTCTCATCCACTAGATTTACATCAATAGAAAATGGAGAAGAAAATACATCAATTTTTGTTTGGCATTTTTCAAAATTTGAAAACTGATCATCAAAAGCATTATGCAGGATTTCAATTTGATCCCCATACTGCATTTTTACGTGTGGAACTAACTGAAAAGGCGCAAAATAAAAAGTAAATAAACTTCATGAACAACTGTAAATTATTTATTCTGATGTACAATCGTTTTCGTATTTTTTTTTTTTTTTTTGTTTATTTGGAAAAGTCTTTTTTTTTTTTTTTTTTTTAAATTAATCTCATTTTATTAACAACATACGCGGACCGAAATTGGCCTGCGGGCCATAGGTTGTACATCCCTGTAATAAAGCATTTTTCCATTTCAATGCTTTTAAAAATTCAATTACTATTTTCTTTTTCTTTTTTTTTTAAGGGGAAATTAAGGTGCTTTAGTATGAGACAAAACTCTTAGTACTGCCCACCATGAAAGCTGAAATGCCCCACTAGTGGATGGTAGGGACAGATTTGACTATCACTGCTTTAAAATGTATCGTTTACTCTCATACTGCTTTTATACTGTAAAATACATATATACATATAGATAAACAAAATTAGTGGTCATGTTGGGGTTGAGTTAAAGTCAGTCAAAAAGATTCAATATCTTTATAAATATGTCTCAAATTTTAAAAATTTGGGTTTTTTTTTTTTTATAATTTTTTTACGGGATACGTCATTCAGAAATTTGCTCATGATAACTTCAAAAATTTTCTTCCTTACTCTATGATTTTATGTATAAAAATAATTCAAGAAGACAATTTCAAAATTTAAAGAAATTTTCATAAATTAATTAGCTTAGGAGATTCTGAAGAATCTTTAATAAGCTTTGGATGAAGTCAGATGTGAGAGGAAGAAAAGGTATGATTGTGTCTTCTGCTGCCATTTCCCTCCCCCCCCCCTCTCCCAAATAAATAAATCTTTAAATAGGACTGCATATTATTCAGGGTTCGAAAAAAACCCGGGTTTTTTTGGGGTTTTCATGAAAACCCCGGGTTTTTTCGGGTTTTACATGAGAAATCTGTGTTCCCAAGTTTTTTCAAATTTACATCTTTTACTCCTTTACATCTTTCAACTTTTATATCTTAATCTAACCATATAACATAACATGTAAATCTAAACTGATCATTTTTCAATGAAATCACATGAAGGAAAACTGGAAAACACAATTTAATTTAAAAGTTAAATATTTCATACCTACTTATTAGTAATGTTGAATAGTCTATACAACTGCAGTTAAACATCTCTCATTTCATATATTATTTTTTTAAGATGTTAATTATATATAAATAATAATATTAATTATATGCATATTCAATTATAATTTATCTATATACAAAATTCCGGTTTGAAAAAATAAAACAAGCATTACACCCACGTGTTTTATTATATATAAATTGTAAAAAATTACAGAAGATTTGGTATTTTGTTAATCTAGAATTGGTCTTCTGGGGAAAATGGGTGTTTAGCTTGAAAATGACGATAAACTTTTACGAGTTTTGTAGCTGTATTAAGTCCTAGACGATTACGTAGTTTGTTCCAAACTAATCCAAATGTAGAAAAATATCTCTCAATTGATGCAGATGAAGCTGGTGCTGAGTGTAAATCGAAAAAAAACTTTCCAAATCCAGGAGGAAATTTTGCTCACACTTTTTTGCCATGATCTGCCACCATTTTTGAGAAGAAAATTTTTCTACAATGTTCGAGCATAAATGATTAATAATTAATAAATAATTAAAAAATAATCATAAAAATTAATAGCCATCTTGTTTGAAATAAAAATTATGAATGAATATAATTTTTAGTAAATTATGAAAAAACCCACTTTCTGGGTTTTTGAGTGGGTTTTTTCAACTGGGCCCGCCCGGAAAAACCCACCAGGGTTTTTTCGGGCTGGGCCCACTTTGGCGAACCCTGATATTTGTTGCGACAAATTCTTGCATCAAAATGCCCCCCCCCCCCCCAGACTGTGATTTAAGTGAGACATTTATTTATTAATCTGCAAAAGATACCCCTATTTCTGGGTAAATGTGATCTCTGTAAAATGGACTACCATATGAGTATAAAAAATACACAATGTTTAAAAACAGAGATGCACAAACTTTAGTCCACAGAGCCAATGAACTATTTAAATTAGCCTGCCTGTATAGTTAAAAAATTAAAATAATTTAAAATTAAATTAACATTATCAAGCCAAATTTACATTTTTTTTAAAAATCAGCTTAAAATCAGTAACTTTGCACATTTTCCATATTGCCGAAACAATATTTGGCAAAAATACATTTACAAATTCTGTTTTTTTTTTGGCCCCAACATACTTCAAAATTTTTGTGGCCCCTCATCCAAAAACAGTTTGTGCATTCCTGTTTAAAAATATCCTGAATTTACATTTACATTAATAAAACTACAGTGCTTTGAACATGACTTTCAAAATTATGAATCTAAGATAGAATTGTATAGTAAAAAGGCTCACTTTCTGTAGTGGTATAATTAAAATGAACATGACTTTCAAAAGTATGAATCTAAGATAGAATTGTATAGTAAAAAGGCTCACTTTCTGTAGTGGTATAATTAAAATGAACATGACTTTCAAAAGTATGAATCTAAGATAGAATTGTATAGTAAAAAGGCTCACTTTCTGTAGTGGTATAACTAAAAATGCTCCACCTCCAGCTGCTTCAATAACGATTGCCAGAAATTTTGGATTGACAGCACAGAAATTTGAATCCCAAGAGCTCTTTGTAATTTTTATATTATCATAACAATTGTCTCTTTTGGCAGGTTGAGCAAATACATGGCGAAATTTGCTGTTTCGGACAATTCGAAAGGACATCTGGAATGAAATAATTAGCATTAAAATACAAGAAATGTGACCAAGAACTAATTATATAATAGGAAAATTAATGCATTAACATCAATATAATGGAATTTAGGAGAAGATAATATTTTGGTGGAAAGTTATGAGATCAAGGTTGTGTTGGTGTTGTGGATTAATGCCAATCATCTACACAAGGGATCTAGGCATAGGTTGGATGCCCTCCATGGGGTGTCTTTAAAAGGTCTCCTAACTTATACTCAAAATTAGCTTCAGACAAAAAATAAATAAATAAAAACAGAAAACTGAACAGCTAGATCATCAAGCACAAACTGGGATCGAACCTGGCATCTCCCATCTACCAGCTTGAAAGCAAAACCTCTCAGCCACTCATAAGGCTAGAAAAGTTATGAGAAGCCAATATATAAAATGCTAAGTCTCGGACAGTTTTCTGACAACATTTTGTTTGATATTTTATATTTAACTCATTACATACTTAATAAATATTACAATTAAGTATGTAACGACTATTTACTGTCACAATATTCATTATTTACAATAAAATAATTCTGTTTATAAGATCAAAACATCTTTGACTTACGATAAGAGCAGACTAAGCTTTGAAATTTATTAATGTAACATAGTACTAGGAAACTTAATCTAGCTACAGCTCTAGGGTCATAAAATTATTTATTACTTAAGACAAAAATCAAGGATTTTCAAGAATTGCATTTTAAGAAATTCAAGGATCTTTTCTAAGTATCTACAGAGAGTGATATTAAGTATTTTGCCTATAGCAGTAGCAAAATTTCAATATGTCCTCAAATTTAAAACATCTTTTAAATTTAATTTAGGATAAGATTGAGAAGAACACTAAGCATACAAACATGCATGTAAATTTTCTTTAAAATTGTACTTTTATGATGACCTTCCTTGTTTTTTGTGATCAAATTGCTTTTTCACAATGAGCTTTATTGCATTTATTTAGGCAGTAAAGGATCATAATTAATCAATATTTCTTAAATTACCTCACATTTAATCCTTTTAGTAGCAGCATGTTTTTTTTTTTTTTTTTTTAATATACTTCGGCGTTACGATTGTAGCCATTATCAGAATGGGCGTATTGCTCACTGACCACCATGGGCGTCGGCACATAGGGGGCACTTGCCCCCTCCTGGAAAATTCTAATAAATAAATATTTTAAAACATTGCAATTAAAGCTTTAAAGCTGGTGTTATTATAATTCAAATAACCAAATAAAATTTATGTCACAGAGAAAAACCCACTTGACTTGCACTTATAGGTTGTCTCTAACTTTTCGCTGCAAACAGATTTTAAATCACTCGACAGTACGTTTTCTGGATTAGTGTTAGTTTAGAATAAGTTGTATGATTTCTATATGCAAAATGCTGTAGCTTAAATTGCATGTATAAAAAATTGTTGTAGTAAATGCTTACACACTGACTTACTTAATCACCTCAATCAACTAACTAATCATTTGAATCTAATTGAATTTGTAAAAACATGCTGAAATTTTGCAATTTAAAGTTTGCCCCCTCCTGAAAATTTTTCTGGCGACGCCACTGCTGACCACTGTCAGTGTTTTGCTTGTTGTCGGTCAAACGCTTCTTCATTCTCTCCTTCCTTCATCAGTGCTATTCACTGGGGATGATGCAATGTTCTCTATTGTTATTTGCGTTGTTAGCTTCGTGTTTTAAGGCAAATTGGTGTGAATTATAGCGGGCTATTTTGTTAGTTGTTAGTGTATTGAGGTTAATGGGGTTAGTGGAATGGCTTCTTGAAAGTGCTATAGAAAGTCTATTATATTTTAAATCTGTAAGATGTTCGTTTTCACGATCTTTTATTTTTCGTTTTGTCATTCCAATGTAGCAAGCATGTTACACTGTACGATCGTGAAACCAAACACATTACAGATTTAAAATATAATAGACTTTCTACAGCACTTTCAAGAAGCCATTCTACTAACCCCATTAACCTCAATACACTAACAACAAGCAAAATAGCCCACTATAATTCCCACCCTTTGGAAATACTAACCACTGATAACACAATTAACGCTAGAGAACATAGCACCATCCCAAGTGAATGGCAACCCCTGATGAATGAAGCGAAGCGAAGGAAGGAGAGAACGAAGAAGCGTTCGATCAATGACGAGCAAAACACCGACAGTGATCAGTGAGCAGCATGTCCTTTCTGATGATGGCTATGATCGTAAAGCCAAAATATATTAAACATTATGCTGCAATTAAAAGGATTAAATGTGACATAATTTAAGAAATATTGAGCTTCTTGTTTAGTTAGATTGCCAAAAACCTCGCTTTCATATGGCATTGGTGGAGGGTTATAATTCTGAACACGATGCGGAATGATGTCACTTTGGTGATTTTCGAAAAATCATCAAGAGCCTAGAGAAATCTAACCTAAAATCAATTTTCCTAACAGATATTATACTATTAATCTACAAAAATTACACTGTCTTCAAAGCTGATTCACAATATACAATTTTATATTTCACCCCAAATCAACGAAATTTCTGCATTTTCATTATCTGAATGTCCAAAATATACAAGACAATCTATCTTGTGGACAACTGTAAAAATACAAATTTGTTTTGCAGTCGATTTAAAAAAATTAAGAATAATTGAGGCTAATTGCTCATATATTATGTTTTTTTTTTTATTTTTTTTTTCAACCACTCACTGCTAAAATAAACAATTATTTTCCCACTAGTCAACACAGCAAGAGAAGAAGAAAGAAAAAAAAAAACTCTCTTTGCAATCTCGTTTGGCAACTTTTCAAAAGTGAAGCACTGGTAATTTCCTTTGAGACATAAACTGGATAATGTGCAAATAGAATATGTATATGTTGATCTCATTTAAAATTCCTTATTTTCTTACAAATGAATTTCTTTAATTGTTTTATCAACACATTAATAATTGTGTGTCAATAAATTACAACAGCAAGTATCGGCAGTGATTTAAAGAAAAATTACAGCTTCCAAATTCTGGATTTAATTATGCCTCATTTCTCCCACCTAATAAAAACTTTGCCTGTCCCTCCTCAGCGAATTCTAAAATGATGCTTCTGATGCAAGAAAAGAAAAAAAAAAATAGTTTGACGATTTTTAAAGAATTAACTATGGAAAGAAAAAAAAAATGAAAATTACATTCAATTAGTGGTTTAATGATTGCTGATTAAAGTGATCAGATATGAAAAAGTTACATATTTAAGCAATCAAATGCGAGCAAACTCAAAATTTTACCAATGAGCTGCGAAAATAGATACTATAACATTAGCAATTTATAAAATTCAAAAAATATATTTTTCTTTCAAAGTATATATATATATATCCAGTTACATTTCCTTTTAGAAATCTGAATTTATTTCTGCGTAAGTTTACTTCTGAGGAGAATCCTGTCTGTCATATATTCATTCAACACTTTAAAACTTTTATAGAGCTATTACACAGAAACTTGATTCAGTTATTATACTATTTAAAATGCTTAAATATCTATATAATAAAAACAAACCATTGCACACTGACAAATGTTTTAGCACAAAAATAAGTAACTGAACCATGATACAAAAACATCATTTTGTAGTACTTAGAAAAAAAGTAAATTTTTATAGTCAAGAAATTAATTAAAACACAATTTATTATCACCAAACATTAAAAAGAGAAAAAAAAAAAAAAATACTAAAACGGTAGTTACATAAAAATAATTACATAGTATCTTTAGAAATACACTTACAAAATTGAAATAATTCAATTCAATTTATAAATTACATTAATATATTTTATTTTATTGTTTTGTTTTATTTTAGATTATATCAAAACAAATACCACTGTTATTTCGAAATTATACAATTTATAAGGTCAACATTTCTATTCTCGATAATACAGTTAATGAAATTTTACACAAGATCACTTTAAATACAAAAAGATGACGAACTAATTGATTTATAATTCTTACATATAAACACTAGTATTATAAATTCTTAGCATCAAAATCAAATATTTAAATTTTAAAATGATAATTTTAAATATGTAAAGATAAGTATGATTAACAATCCAGAAAACAAGCGAAATTATTGGAGCATATCAATAAACACTATCAAACGATACATTTAATATTTAGTACCATCAAGCAATGCAAAGTGCAAAAATTTAAAGGGCTCAAAATTTTATCAAGTGAAACAAAAACTTCACGATAATTTATGTAATTCACTATTTATAATATTAATCAAATTAACCACAATTAACTGCTTTTTAAAATGATGTTTTTTAAAGACAAATATAAAGCAAATTTGCATATAAATATTTAAAAGCATCTACACCCAATAGACAAGCATCTAACTAAATTATCAACAAACTGAAAGATACAAAATTTTAATGAAGATTCAAAACAAAAATAAAAAATAAACAATGAAATTAAGATGGTTTTAAATTTCATACTTACGGTGACAATAACAAATAATATTAATCATACACTATACCAAATTATGAGTTATTAATCAGTTTTATTCGTTTACTCCTTAGTTTTTGACAACGAGCGGTTATCAGTTAAAATCCTTAACTGGCCAAACATTACGATAAATCATTGGGTTTAGGTGACAGTTGTCAATAGCCTACACAAGTAAGCCTCAAAGTCAAAATCAAAAAGTAGACTGAGTTGACCAGCCGTCCATGAATCACGAAGACAGTCGGACAGTCTTCGAAAACTACCCTTCATCCCCAAAAAATTGAAACACATTTGAGGACACCCGTTATAAAGTTATTAAAATTTTGTTTTACTATAATAATTTACTATATGATGAATAATCTGAAATAAGTGAATTCAGGCACTTGGCACTTCATATTAGATTTGCAAGGCTTTCAAAATGCCAGTTTTTTCCCCTGGGAATTTAAAACAAAGTGGACTTTATGAACCGTACTTCACTGCGGGAATATAAAAGTCTCTACGCCAATCATGGACCTTGAAATTTTGTTTCACAGCTGTATCAGCCAATACCAACCGTTTAAATAGGTGAATACCCGCAGCCGTTGCCACTCTTGAATAAGGTTCATTGGGAATTTTCAAAATTTCCAATAACTGGGAATTTTGAAGTAATGAATATTTTAATAATTAACGCTTATATGTATTTTTTTTTATGAATAAGAATTATACAGCTAATAAATTAATACTGCTTTGTTTTTATTTCATTAAAACTTTATATAAATTTAATTTATGGTATTGATTAAAAAAATATTTGTTGTGAATGAGGGTAGAATAAAGTAGCTAATGCATGCTATTTTATCTGAAATAATTTAATAAAATAAAAAGAATTTTAAGCTTTCGAAATACTGCAATTGTTTTATTAAAAAGAGGTGGTATTAAAAGAATGCTTTCCAGTACTTATACTTATCTCCAAAAAATGTATATAATACAGTCGGTAACAAAAGTCTCCGAACACTAGCAAAAATTCCTGTATAAAAAAAGTACATTTAATAAAGTTTTGTTAAATAAATCCTTGTCGAATCTCGTTTTCAGTCAGTCTAAAAACAGGATTCGACAAGGATTTATTTAACAAAACTGTATTAAGTGTACTTTCTTTTCATAGGAATTTTTGCTAGTGTTCGGAGACTTCTGTTACCGACTGTACGTGTAATAGTGGGTAATGGAAGTCGTGTGGTTGTTTCACACCAGATATTTAACGTATGTTTGTTTATTCAAATACTTTCATATTGAATTTAGTATAAAAAAGTTTTGCGTCATCGTCAAAAATTTTCAATTCCGATTTTCAAAATATTCAGAAAAATACATCCTTCTTTTTTAACAAATTTGATTTAATTTAGCTACCATAATAACAGAGTGGACATTTTCGCATTTTTAATTAAATAAATAAATCTAGTTATTTTTAATACAATGCTAAAAGTGTACGGATTATAAGAAATTTAATTTCGAATAAAAATATTTTTTTTTCAAATATCTAAATTTTGGCTTCTTTTTGTATGAAAGTTAATGATTTTGTTTTAATTCTCATATATTAAATATAAAATGACAATAATACCAATTATACATTTATCAACATCTAAAGGCGTTTTAACTGTGATTTATATTACATATAAACAACATATTGTTTGCTTAAGATTTCTTGAATTAGTTCTTTCCTGTGTAAAATTCTCAAAGATTCCAAAATTTCCAATTTAATCACCAAAATTCCCAGTTTTTTTTTTTTTTTTTTCAAAATTCCAGGGTTTTTTTTTCCTTTCTACGTCATATACATAGAAATTGCTAAAACTTTACAATTTAAGGTGATTTACTTATTTTGTCCTCGAAATTCCGGTACATCGACATTTTTGTCCTCAAATTCAACTTTAAAAATCTGGTCGGCTTAAAGTAAACTCGTATCGGCCGACCACTTTTTCACGGGATTTTTGATTGATTAGCGAAATAAATAATTTTCTCATTTGAATGTTTAAAAGAAATATTTTTAATTCTATTTTTTCTGAAATGACTGTTTAAAATTCATCGATCTTTATGAAGTGCTCATCGCTTCAGTTTCAGTAATTTTGTGATGATTTAAGATTGTCTATTTTTTTTTTTAAGTTTAGCCTTCGCAAGAAAATGTAACTTTTTTTTTTTTTTTTTTCATAGTCAGTGAGGAACTTTACGCTTTTTAATCCTTTTCACAAAAAGCGATATTTTTACGGTCGATTATCGGAATGCGAAACCAGTTCACCATTGATAATAATTATAATAATAACCACATTTAATCGCATATATATATAATTCCTAAAATACATAAGTTTTTTCACTGAAATAGGCCTTTATTTTAGAACTAATTTTTTTCTTTCTTCCTTTTTTCTTTCTCTCTCTCTCTCTCTCCCTCTCTCTTTTTTTTTTTCTTTTCAAAGCAGAATTTTAAAAGAAGTAATTATTTAATCACTGCAAAATAAGAAAATTAATGTAATTGATGTGTCTAGTGTTATAAATATGTCATACTTTTGTAGACTATTCTCAAAACACCCGACCATTTTGCTTTCAATAAGCTTAATCGTTAAATTGAAGAAATACGCAATTTTTGTCGGTGCCAATTAATCCTATTCATTTCCATTACCATCATAACAAAACATCGATGACCATTTCCTCCCTCCCCCCTCCCCCATGATCATCATAATGTGGACATGGGAAAAAAAATATGGTGAGTTATTTGAGTTTTTATAAGTCATCACATCATTTTTTTAGTCGTCGAATAGATTTTTTCAGGTCTAACTCCTTATATGAACACTTCTTGTACAGACGGCAGCAAAATTATTTAAGCACACATCCACATTTTTCATATATTTTTCTTTAGTTTCATCGCTATTTTATATCAAGAACTTACTTTTTTATAAACAGCGTAAGAAGAACATCATGACTCGACAAATATTTACTTAACACAGCAGTATTAGGTGCACATCTTTTAAAAAGAAATTATTACTAGTGCTTCAATGATTTTGCTGCTGTCTGTAAGTGTTCATATAAGGAGTTACTTTCTTAAGACTTAAATGCTTGTTTTGCTCTCATTTTGTAACGATTCTTTTTGTTTGTGTCATAAATGATAAATAATGTATCATTCGGTAAAAAATGTTATAAACTCAGAAATTATGTAGTAGAAATTCCTTACAGTTTACATTTTTATATTTTCTTTGTAGTTTCGGAAGAAAACGAAAAATTCTTAATGAAAATTGAAAAAAAAAAATTATTGTTTTGAATATTTTAAATGCCTTTGTTCACATTCAGTTTCTGTTGTCAATAAAATCAACAATGTCAAGGAAATCGAGAATTAAGTTAATAATAATAATAAAAAAAAATACTTAAAAATTCGCAAGCCACTCAACCCCCCCCCCTATTTTAAAGCTTCTATACAGCAAAGAGCAGTAAAAATTATGAGGACAGATGATAGTCCTAAAACCTCTTCCACCAATAAAAAATAGAGGGGAAGCCCTACAGGAGTGGAGAAGATCCCTCAGAAAAAATACAAGATGAAAAACAAGAGGGGAAGAGACAGATGATACGAAAAGAAGGAAGGATGACTGGACGCTTAAGAGCGAGCCCTCCCTGGCCTGAGAACAATCGCCGAGAATTAGTATTAAACCCTAAGTTCCGGGGAAAATAAAAAAAATGGCTTTCATTTCTACACTGCTCTGCTCCAAGTCCTCACCGAGATCCTTTCTACAAATCCCTTCAAGAATGTGAATGATTATAGCAGGTTTTCCACTATGAAAAAATATTTTTCTCTATCTATGCGTGAACATCATTATTGAATAATAAATTCAGCATAAGAGAGTGAACAATTGAAGTTTGATAAGATAAATTGGTTGCTGGTAAATGTGTAAATTTAACTCACTGTATGATGTTTGAATTATGTAGACTCATAAAACAAATAACTAAACTCTTGTGCAAATATTATAACACTAATGGCCGTATTCACCATTAACTTCAACTCCCGGTTCAACTCAAAAACTTAAAAAGCATCTAAAAGCAGGGTACAGCTTTCCAAAAAAAAAAATTGGCTCGCTGTTTCTGCCATCTAGCGTCGAGGATTTCATATAATCTTTTATTGGATTTTTTCACCTGAAAAGTCTGAAAATAACTATACCGCTAGATGGCAGCAACAGCACGGCAAAATTTGCTGAAAATTTGTACCCCGCCTTTATACGCTTTCAGATTTTCCTGTTCAACCGGGAGTCGGGAGTTGAAGCTATTGGGGAATAACAGCATTAATATTGATTTTGTGTAGGACTTAACATTAAAATTATCTGGTGCTCATGTTTAGATTTACTTTTGTACAACGATATAAGTAAAAATTAATTATATTAATTATATTAATTTGCATTTTAATTACTCTTGAACAATTCTTGGAGTTAGAAATATATCTGTATATATATATAAATTACGTGTCACGATGTTTGTCCGGGGTAAACTCCTAAACTAAGGAACCGTTTTTAATGAAATTTTGCACACTGTGTGCAGTTTGGTCCAACTTGAGAGATAGGATAGTTTTTATCTCAATTTATTGTCACAATATTGTTTTATTGCAATTATTTGTTAATTATAGACCTTTATTAAAGTTGCTCCAAAATATCTCTGAGTTCCATTAATTTAATTGTTGCAAAAAAAAAAAAAAAAAAAAAAAAATACGAGTTCATTTTCTTTCTACATAAAAATAAATACATTTAATCAAACGTGAACGTTAAAAAATTATAAAAAGTTAAATTATACATCTCACGAAAATTGACGTCATAATCAATTTAAAGATTTTATACACATTGATAAAGTGCTAATGTAGTTCTATCATAGATATAGTAATATATATAGATCTCTCATCCCCATGTTATCGTACAAAGATTTTTGATGCCGAAAAAAAATAAATAAATAAAAGCTTTGGAAACAGCCATTAAGTGGTATTGAAAAAAAAAAAAAAAGAAAGAAATATGAATTTGAAACTGTATCTGGAGTCTTCCATTCCCCTTTAGCAAATAAATTATTCATAAATTTTATTTGCTAAAATATTAGTACGTATTCCCGTGTGTATTCACTCGGGGAAAGACGGCCATATTTTGGTAAAAACGTCGTCTTTTCCCAAATGAAAAGGAATAACTTTTTTCTCCCCAATGATCACTCTATTCTATATATGCTATACTATATCTAAGAGTTCTATACGCAAGCGAAGTGTGACTCACTGACCGTCTGTGCAGCCAAGAAAAAGATTTCCTATGTTAATTGCCCACTGGACTTTTTGTAAGAAATTATTAAAAATCGAGGAAATTTATTTCCCGATTTTAATCCTTATATTTGGGTATAGATATGTATTAGTTATCGCGGGTGTTAGATTGAATTATTTTGCTGTCAAATTGACAAAATTTTAATTTTAAATTTCAAAACTCTGTCGCCCTTGGCTATTATTATTATTTTTATTATTATTTGGCGATCAAAAGCGTAACACGAAAATATACATGCCAGATGTATGCATTGTACGAAATGTAATATGCATTATTCATTGTACGTATGTATGACATGTAATATGTATTGTACGAAATATTGTTTCATATTATTCATTACTCTTTTAATATAGGTTGTTAAAATAACCATGATTTTTGAAAGGAATTAAATATTTTCGCCAGATAATTTGGCGATATTCTTTTTTTTTTTTCGCCAAGGATGACAGAAATGAAATCTATTCCGCTGCAAAATATTAGTATCTTACATCAGATATTTTATTTAGACATTTGAAAACAAATTTGACTTCAAACTATGATAGAATATTTATCATTTTCCTTTTAATTAGTATATTATTAGTACATTAAAATTTAAAAGCATGGTATATAAAAAGTTTTTTTTTTTTTTTTTTTTTTATCTTATAATTATTCTTATCTTAATCCTCAATGTTTCCCATCTTTATTAACTTGAATTTACTATTAAAATTTTAACATACTCAAAAACTTCTCATCACTTCGTTAAAATACACTAAACTTTTCCAAAATCTTTTTCTATTTAAAATGATACATGTATTTACTTTAAATGTCCAATATTTCATAAGATTTCCAATTTTAAAGTTTTAAAATATTTATCAAATTTACTTATTTTTCTGGTTTAGCCTTATTGTTTTCCTTTTTATAACTACAGCTGTTGCCCTCTTTAAAATATTTAAAATGATGAGGTCATTTTATAGTAAAATTATCCAGCTAGTATATATATATATACTAGCAGACCCGGTCACGCGTTGCTGTGACTAAGTTATACGTTGAATTATACGGCTGTAAACTATTTAGTACAGTCAAATTATTATTTACGAACGAAGACGAAAACGTTGTAGCCGATGTAAAAACCCACAGGGTTGAGATTTGAAACTTAGGTCAAAATTTGGAAGCGATTGATAAAAATTTTCGTAGTGTTGATATTAAGCACAAATTAATTTTATTGTAGGGTCCTATAAATTTTAATGGAGAAGTGATATATATTATTTCTAATGCTACTTTGGATAAAATTGCTAAAATGACTAATATATAAATTAAATTCTATTAAAATTCTATTAAAATAAAAGTATAAAAGAAACAGACGATTTTAAAATCAATTTTTATGTAGGAGTGAAATATAATATATGCTATAATGGATAATTTTACTATAAAATGACCTCATCATTTTAAATATTTTAAAGAGGGCAACAGCTGTAGTTATAAAAAGGAAAACAATAAGGCTAAACCAGAAAAATAAGTAAATTTGATAAATATTTTAAAACTTTAAAATTGGAAATCTTATGAAATATTGGACATTTAAAGTAAATACATGTATCATTTTAAATAGAAAAAGATTTTGGAAAAGTTTAGTGTATTTTAACGAAGTGATGAGAAGTTTTTGAGTATGTTAAAATTTTAATAGTAAATTCAAGTTAATAAAGATGGGAAACATTGAGGATTAAGATAAGAATAATTATAAGATAAAAAAAAAAAAAAAAAAAAAAAACCTTTTTATATACCATGCTTTTAAATTTTAATATACTAATAATATACTAATTAAAAGGAAAATGATAAATATTCTATCATAGTTTGAAGTCAAATTTGTTTTCAAATGTCTAAATAAAATATCTGATGTAAGATACTAATATTTTGCAGCGGAATAGATTTCATTTCTGTCATCCTTGGCGAAAAAAAAAAAAGAATATCGCCAAATTATCTGGCGAAAATATTTAATTCCTTTCAAAAATCATGGTTATTTTAACAACCTATATTAAAAGAGTAATGAATAATATGAAACAATATTTCGTACAATACATATTACATGTCATACATACGTACAATGAATAATGCATATTACATTTCGTACAATGCATACATCTGGCATGTATATTTTCGTGTTACGCTTTTGATCGCCAAATAATAATAAAAATAATAATAATAGCCAAGGGCGACAGAGTTTTGAAATTTAAAATTAAAATTTTGTCAATTTGACAGCAAAATAATTCAATCTAACACCCGCGATAACTAATACATATCTATACCCAAATATAAGGATTAAAATCGGGAAATAAATTTCCTCGATTTTTAATAATTTCTTACAAAAAGTCCAGTGGGCAATTAACATAGGAAATCTTTTTCTTGGCTGCACAGACGGTCAGTGAGTCACACTTCGCTTGCGTATAGAACTCGTAGATATAGTATAGCATATATAGAATAGAGTGATCATTGGGGAGAAAAAAGTTATTCCTTTTCATTTGGGAAAAGACGACGTTTTTACCAAAATATGGCCGTCTTTCCCCGAGTGAATACACACGGGAATACGTACTAATATTTTAGCAAATAAAATTTATGAATAATTTATTTGCTAAAGGGGAATGGAAGACTCCAGATACAGTTTCAAATTCATATTTCTTTCTTTTTTTTTTTTTTTTTCAATACCACTTAATGGCTGTTTCCAAAGCTTTTATTTATTTATTTTTTTTCGGCATCAAAAATCTTTGTACGATAACATGGGGATGAGAGATCTATATATATTACTATATCTATGATAGAACTACATTAGCACTTTATCAATGTGTATAAAATCTTTAAATTGATTATGACGTCAATTTTCGTGAGATGTATAATTTAACTTTTTATAATTTTTTAACGTTCACGTTTGATTAAATGTATTTATTTTTATGTAGAAAGAAAATGAACTCGTATTTTTTTTTTTTTTTGGCAACAATTAAATTAATGGAACTCAGAGATATTTTGGAGCAACTTTAATAAAGGTCTATAATTAACAAATAATTGCAATAAAACAATATTGTGACAATAAATTGAGATAAAAACTATCCTATCTCTCAAGTTGGACCAAACTGCACACAGTGTGCAAAATTTCATTAAAAACGGTTCGTTAGTTTAGGAGTTTACCCCGGACAAACATCGTGACACGTAATTTATATATATATACAGATGTTGTATTATGAGTTCCATTAAATCGAAATTCTTGAATATATAAAGCTGACATTTATTATAGACGATAAAGAAGACGATTTACATTACACACATTCAAAATAAGTAGAATTAAACATATTTAAATGCAGATTATCTTTGTACTTTTTAGTTGTTTAACCACACAGGTAATAATGGCCACCAAGGCCGGTGCACACAGCTACATTCTTTTTTCAACACTGGCGTGCCTCGCCGGGAGCAGTTGGAGAGCTCTCTTTTACGCGCATGCGCAATTAAAGGCGCATCTGTTTTATTTATTAAAATGAATCGTTCGCTACTCCAACACCCCCCCTGCGAGCGACGCATTTTAATCTACACAAAAATAAAAAATATAAATACAAATATAATATAATACAGGATGAACACATAAAAATAAAAATATATAAAATTACGAAATTAAAGAAATATTTTCCATTGAATATAATAGTTTTTCTTCGTTTACAGCCTTTGTCAAGAAATCTGATATTAGGGCATCACGTGGAGTATAATATATATCAATTATTTTGTCTCTTATCAAGTCCTTTACGAAATGTAACCTAAGATTTATGTGTCTGGACTTGTTGGATGCTCTTGTACAATTAGCCCATTGTATGGCTGCTTGACTATCTGAACTCAGTGACACAGTATTGTTTATAAAATTTTTAAAGTTTAATTCCGATAATAAATTTATTATCCATGTTATGTCCTTAGAGATTTCTGAAATAGCAAACAACTCGGCTTCACAAGTTGATAAACTTACACTTTTTTGTTTATGACACTTCCATGATATTAATGAATTACCCAACAAAATTACACCACCAGAAAATGATTTTCCATTTTCTGCATTCCCCCAACTTGCATCTGAACTTGCATTTAAATACCCAAATTCTGTACTATAGAATAATTTTTTATCTTTAGTTCCCTTTAAATATCTTAAAACCCTTTTTGCAAGTAAAAAATGCCTTTTTTCAGGCTTATGATTAAATTGTGACAAATAAGTAATTACAAAAGCTATGTCTGGACGCGTTCTATTAGATAAATATAATAATTCACCTATAATTTCCTGGTACATGTTTACATCAATAATTTCATTTGTAAGTGGTAAGCTTTTATCTTCTCCTTTAACAATTGGGGTTTTTACTGTTTTACAATCATTTAGATTGTGTTTAGCTAGTAATGACTCAGTGTATTGAGTCTGTGACAAATAGATACCATTATTATTTTGTAATATTTCTATACCTAGAAATTTCGATTTATTGTTTTCATGTAATTCAAATATTACTCTAATTTTGGAGATTATATCTTCATACATTTCTTGATTATTACTGAAAATACAGAAATCATCAACATAGATGCTCAAAATAAGAAATTTATCATTATCAGTTTTAATGAATATGCAATTATCTGAAGCTGTTTGTACTAATCCTAATTTTTCTAATTCAAATTTTATTTTCAAATACCAGTTTCTCCCACTTTGTTTTAAGCCATAGATGCTTTTCTTTAATTTACATACTTTTCCTGTACCTATAGACCCTTCAAAACCCTGCGGTGGTAACATGTATACATTTTCCTCTAAATTACTGTATAAATACGCAGTTTTAACATCAAAGAATTTTACAATTAAATTTAATTTAGCGGCAATTGCAATTAGCAAATGGAATGTTTCCATGCACAGAACAGGTGAGAAAGATTCCGAATAATCGACGTTTTTAATTTGATTATGACCCGCTGCACATAACCTTGCCTTAAAAATTATGTTACCTGAATCATTTTCTTTCTTAGTATAAACCCATTTGCTTTTTATTAATTTCGCGTCAGTTGGATTATCAACGATCTCCCAAACATTATGTTTATTTAATGAATCCATTTCATTTTGCATCGCAATCTCCCAATTTTGCCAATTAATATCAGTTTTCGCTTCTAAATAATTATTTGGGACACTTTCCGTAAAATTACTCACTATCTGTTTATTTTTTATTCTTTCACTTCTTCGTAATTCCAAATTACTTCCGGTTTCGAATCTGCTCTGCTCAATTTGCTTCCCCCCCTTGTCGCAGGCGCTCCCCTCTTCGTCGCCAGAAGTAGAGGGTTTCAATATGCCACTTTCTTTCGTTTTCTCATCAGAGAATTCTAAATGCGGAATTTTGTTCTCTGTTGTTTGAGTTTCGATTTCATTTGGGGATGAATAGAGATGTAAAAAACCCGGGAATTTTGCTTCAGGGGAATAAACATGGGAATTTTCGGGTTTAAACCGGGAATTTTGGGAACTTTGGAAACTTTGATGGGAAGAAACTAATATTCAGTGTTTAGATTTAATTAAACGTCTTTTAAGTGTTCAAACAACTTGTTTAAATATCACTTTTATTCTATTTGCTTAAATAAAAGTGATATAAAAATTATGTGATTATTTTACAAAAAATTGTAACAAATTAAACATTTACGTTATCGACAATGATAAATGATGAAGTTTTGTCTGCCTATTTAAATAACTTTAGAACTCTTTTTCTTTTTCTTTTTTTTTTTTTTTTTTTTTTTTTAATGAATACCATAATAAAATATGTTCTAAAAATAATACAATGAAATTAAATAATGGTTAAAATACTTAAAAATTATTAAATTTTATTATAATTCATCGAACAAAATTTCACAATAGTTCATGAAATTTTGTTATAATCAGTTAAAGAGCACGGGCAACAAAATCGAACATGAGTTCTTCGGTTATTAAGAATTAGAGCAATAATTTTTTAATGCATCATATCAATACATGAAATATTCAATAGCTAATAATTAATAATTTGGCTGTTATTTCTTTCCTTCTTTATTTTTTGCATATTAATATTGTTGAAATTTTAAATGAAATAATATTTTCCTGTGTAATATTATTGATTGTTTTAGTAAATACAGAATGAAGCATTTTTGCTTTATTTTTGAAATAAAATGTTAAAGATATACAACTGAAACATGATAAACTCCGATTGCGATAAAAAAAAAAAAAAGTGTTATATTGAACTCAGTGTGTACACAGTCAGAACTAGGATATAAATATACTGCAATAAAAGAAAATAAGTCTGTAAATTAATGAAATTTGAAACTTGCACATTAAAAGCACTATTTAAAAATTGAAAGATCATAAAAGACATCTAAATGTGAGATAACATTTTGAAATGCCTTAGAACATTTCTAATCTCAGGAAAAAAGAAAAAAAAAAAGCTAAATTCGTGACTTTTGAAAACTTTCAAAATTCCCTTGTTTTGGAAACTTTCAAAATTCCCTTCCCAAAAAACCGGGTTTATTCCCGGGTTTAAACCCGGGTTTTTTCCCCGCTCACATCTCTAGGGATGAATCATAGAATGATTGAATATCCCAGACATTATTATTTTTCTCAAAAAATGAACTGCCTTTTAATGATTCGTTGAATTTGACCGATCTTTCCTCAACTACTTTTTTACTTTCTAGATCATAAATTCTATTCGCTCTACGTTCACGGCTATACCCTAGAAAAATTCCCCTCTTCCCTGGAATTTCAAATTTATTTCTCAATACTTTGGGGATATGAAAATATGCTGCACAACCAAATTTTCTTAAGTAATTTAATTTAGGTTTTTTACCGGTCCAAATTTCTAGGGTATTTTATTTTTTCCTTTACGTGGTGTTACATTAGAAACTCGTGTACTAAAGTTTGTACCTTCTGCCCAAAAATATAATGGTAATTTACTTTCGTATAATATAGTCCTAGTTCTTTCTAGTAATACTCTGTTTCCACGTTCCGCTTTACCGTTCGATTCGCTATTATAAGGAACCGTTTTTTCGTGAGATATACCGGAATTAATTAAATAATTGTCCAATTTTTCATTTACAAACTCCAGACCATTATCTGACCTGAGCCTTTTGATTCTTTTACCAGTTAAATTTTCATGTTTACTTTTAAAGTTACAGAATGTTTCATATACCTCACTTTTATTTTTCAAAAAATAAGTAAAGTACATGCCAGAAAAATCATCCACTAAAATCATAAAATATTTAACACCGCCTAACGACACAGGATTAATAGGCCCACACAAATCTATATGAATCAATTCTAGAATTTCGGAACTTTGTTCCGTATTAACAGGTGGATGATTTTTTCTAGTTACCTTACTTATATCACAAATTTCACAATTAAAATCATTTATGATATCTACATTTAAATAGTCTTTCATTTTAAGCATATAGTTAGGATTTAAATGGCATAATCTACTATGCCAGGTTTCATAATTAATATCATTCATCACAACATTACATTCTTTACTAGTAATTGGTTCTAAATTAATTTCAAGTTTGTTTTTATTTCTGTATGCTTTAGTAACCAACTTATTATTACTATCAAAAATTAGTACAGAATTTTTAGTAGATTTTATACTGATACTGAGTAGATTACCAATCCTAACGACTGCATCCTTTATCCATTAATGAGGTTACCGACAAAAGATTATATCTAAGATTTGGTACAAATAACACATTTTTGATAGTTAAATAAATAGGATTTTTACTTACGGTTTTTGCTTTGACGCTTCCGGTACCATGACACATAATTTTTGCATCCTTACCTGCTAAAAGGATGTCTTTATTTTCTGGTTTTAATAATTTATCAAACCACATTTCATCTTTTACCATATGGTCGCTCGCCCCGGAATCTAAAGCGAAAACATTATCACACAATGAATCAATAGTAAAAGCACTAAAAACAGAATTATTTTTTTCTTCTTTCTTATCAAAGCGAGAATTGTTTTTTCTATTTTTATGTCCTTCATAGCAATAAGAGTTAAATGTTTTTTGTGAATTGTTTTTATAAAAACAGTCCTTGGCAAGATGATTACTCCTTCTACAGATATAACAAAGTTTTTTGTTCTTGTCCTTTTTTGTAAAGAACGCTTCGGGTTTATATTGTTCATTATGCGGATTCAAGTTTGCTTCTTCCTCGCTTAAAATTTCTAAAACTTCCTCCATAGATTTTTCCCTTTGTGTTTTCAACACATCTCTGATTTTGCTAAAGTTTCCCGATAGTCCTCTTACTGTGTGATAGACCAGCTCTCTTGTAGAAATTTCCAATCCTAACGATTGACATTTTACAGCTAGTCCTTTTGAACGTGCTATATAATCATTTACAGGTTCATTCGGTTTCATCAGTAAGTTTTTTAGTTCATTTCCGGCGTCTATTCTTCTATCCTCTAATTGACCAGTAAAAGTGTTCTTTATATTTTCCCATAAGATTTTGGCATTTTCTTCATTAGAAAATTGAAGAGCGTGTTCGTCGGATAGAGAAAGCTTCATATAGGCGATTGCATCGGAGTTTTTCAGATCCCATTCTTGAGATTCCGCTGCATTCAGTCCTTCTGGTTTCACCGTTGTAATTACAGAATCGAGTCTTTTAATTGATAGAGCCGCTTTTATTTTCATGGCCCATATAAAATAATTATTACCGTTCAACTCCGGTATATTTATTCTATCCAATCTTTTCTTTTAGAATAATTATTTCAGCAATTTTGATTTCAAGAATTTCCTTCACAACCACGCTCTGCTACCATTTGTTGTATTATGAGTTCCATTAAATCGAAATTCTTGAATATATAAAGCTGACATTTATTATAGACGATAAACAAGACGATTTACATTACACACATTCAAAATAAGTAGAATTAAACATATTTAAATGCAGATTATCTTTGTACTTTTTAGTTGTTTAACCACACAGGTAATAATGGCCACCAAGGCCGGTGCACACAGCTACATTCTTTTTTCAACACTGGCGTGCCTCGCCGGGAGCAGTTGGAGAGCTCTCTTTTACGCGCATACGCAATTAAAGGCGCATCTGTTTTATTTATTAAAATGAATCGTTCGCTACTCCAACAATATATATACTGGGTTTGCATTACTATTACGATCGACTTCCTTGCTTAATATAAAATTATTAAAGAAACTAATACGATCACAGGGTTATATCTAGACGGAAGTTGATTAACTGAGAACATTTCATAGTACTATTCTGCAAAACTTTTATAGTTGATTTTCCTCCCAACAGTTTCAGATCGATTTTGCCATAATATTAATAATCGATAGCAAATGATACGTCATTACTTTCTAGTTGCCGAAACGTGAATGGAGGCCTGCATGTGGAGGCGCAAACATTTCTTGCATTCCGTGTGTCTCTGTGTGCATCATATCGTTATTGGCGCTAGATAACTAAACCCAGGAAAAATCTTCAACGTCCTGAACACCAAAGAGAAAACTAGATATCAGACAGCTGTTTCGGTAGCATTTAGCGTACGGTCTTCAGCAATGGCGGATGTATAACTTAACTTTTGGGAGGTGTTAGATTTTTTTAAGCCACTGAAATCTCTAAGTAAAAATAATATAGGTTTAGCTTGTAATTTTTAGTATGGATAAAGTTTAATATTTTAATTTTGCTATACATACATACATACATATATATATATATATATATATATTTATTTACGACCATATATATGAAGATAATATTTTTGTAAAACATAGAATAGAAACATATATTTGTAAATATTATAATGGAAATACTGGTAGCGTGACATTTTAATTTATAACTCAGTATCCCATGGCCGTCCCATGTTGAAACTTACAAACGTAAGAATAACATAATTTTTAAAGGAAAATTAAGTTAAAATGAAAAATGTAAAAAATATATGCATGTGATATGTCATTTGAAAGCCTGTACTATAAGCTTTCTAACAATACCGATCTTATACCTTTCAGTTAATTAAAAAACAAAATATGGGTACATTTGTAGAAGACGAATTTTGAAAATTTTCATTTTTTACCTATTTTTGCAGTCCTATATATAAAAAACTAAAACAGGTAGGGACATATTAATGGGTATACGTTCATTTCTCTATAGAACAAATAAATGAGCCCAGTTTCATAAAAATTTGAGGGTGTCAGGATTTTAGCTGTTTTGATTTGACATGGAATGTGACCCGTACATTAAAAACGATAAAGTCTTTAAAACACTTCTGTTATCTATCCACACATACAAAATAATCTTTAACTACATTTCTTGCGACCATGGAAGCCTCTGCGCAAGTGCGGATTCAACGAGTCCACTAGTAAAATAGAGGAGACAAGCTTTTCGTTGAGAGAAAATAAGCGATAAGGGAATACCGAATGACTGGATGCTTACTAAATTCAAACCTGTTGGTCAACTTGGAAACCCTCCAAGATTTTCGACTCGTCCTCACTGCTAGGCGTAGGAAACATGGTTACACTATATCTGCTATAATTTCATCAATAGAAAACAATAAAATCAAGGCTCTACCAATGGAGGGAGTTCAAACTCTCCCCGAAATTTTGCAAATTTGTTGAAAAATTTTCAATTAAATGTCCCTTTTAGTATTCAACATTATGTACTAAAGTTTGAACCACCACCGAAATTTTTTTCTGGCTACGGTCTTGAATAAGAGGATTCTTTGAAAGGAGTTACATATAAAATATGGTCATTTCATATCAAGAGTTAAACAATATTATCTGCTCTCGAAATACGTGACCCTTAAGAGAGATAGGCATTCGTACATAGTAGGCACTGAATGGAGGCAAATCAGTATTAAATTCGATAGGAAAATTTTGGGAACGAGAAAAATTGGCTTTCATAGGAGGTGGTCCCTAAATAGAGGGGGATTTTCAGAGAGATTTTTGGCTGATGATATTTATTGAACTATGGCAGACAATTACTTAAAATGACGTTATTGAAAATGTTATTCAATCCTTCCAATGCGAATTTCCCCCCTTTAATTTTATGTCTTGTAAATGTCATTTTTTTTTGTGTGTGGGAGGGGGGCTTTAGTCCCCTAGCCCTCCCCTTGGATACGACACTGGTCTTCAGTGCATCACAAGAAAAATCTTCAACCTCTTGAACGCCAAAGAGAAAAACTGAACGGTACACAGCTGTTCCGGTAGCATTTAGTGTATCGTTTTCAGTGCACCACTGGAAAAATCTCCAATCTCTTGAACGCCAAAGAGAAAAATTGAATAACAGACAACTGTTTCGGTAGCATTTAGTGCATAGTCTTCAGTGCATCACTGGAAAAATCTTCAGCGTCTTGAATGCCAAAGAGAAAAACTGAATAGCACACAGCTGTTTCGGCAGAATTTAGCGTGCTGTTTTCTGTGCATGAAGATGTTGAAGATTCTTTCTGGAATTAGATATTCCTTATTACTCAAGTATATTTTTGAAAATTTTATGATTATAAAAAAGTCAATCATTTATTATATTATTACATAGTTATATAAGACAATAATTTGTAACGCTCTTCAACTTTTCAAGAAAAAAATCTGGTGTATAAAAACTACACAACTTCCATTACCCACTACTAGAGAAAGTACTCTTTTTGGAAATGTGGTCTGAAGACGTAAAATTGGTTGAACAAATTAGGCATTTCACAATTTTTCTCTAAGAGTTGATTCCTTTTTGATACATATGACGCGTAGACATATAAAAGATAATTTGTATATAGCGAGTTAAAAAAAAAAGAAAAAAAAGGGGTTTTTGAAAAGAATTTTCGATAAATTTAACTCATCTACCTAATCAGAACATTTGTCAGTTTTCCTTCAGTAACTATGTCATACATGCTAAAGGATATCTGAAGAGAAGTTTATATAGCAAATTTGAAGAAAAACGTTTGAGTTGTTTTTGAGGTACCGACTTTCTGTTCTACTGCCGATTTTCGATTTGGCAAATTCATCCGTTCACTGTAAATTAACAATTGCATGCAAAAATATATCTATAACGGAGTTATTATGGCGAATTTGAAGAAAATCCGCGGAGCCGTTTTTTAAAAAATGCACTTGCGAGACCTACAATTGATAACTTACAATAATAAACCTACAATTGATAGGCAGGACGTCTATCAATTTTTCTAAACTAATCAACTAATACACACGAAAGGACATATAAAAGAGTGTTTATATAGGAACTTTGAAAACAACTAAGCCATTTTTGAGACACAGACCTACAATCCCACTTCCGGTTTTCCAATTTTCACCAAAAGTTGGGAAAATCATCTGTACACTTGTTCTGATTCTAAAATTTCGTCTTCTATCTTGATTAGTTTTGGAGATACGATAGTCAGAAGATTCCACACACATACATGCACACATACACTTTTGGAATACGAATCTACGTCCCACTTCCGGTTCTCCAATTTTCTCCAAAAGTTGGAAAAATTATTTGTACACTTGACCTGTCCTAATTCTGAAGCTTCTTTTTTCTACCTTTAATAGTTTTAGAAATATGATAGTTAGAAGGTTTTGCACACATACATATGCACATACATGCTGACCAATTGCCCCAAACTACTTTTTTGGACTCAGAAGACCTTAAAACATGTAAATAAGGTGAAAATTCGATATCGAAAATTTTTACCAAATACAAAACTTCTATTACCTGCCGTAGTCCGTTAAAAAAAGAAAGGGAAAAAAAAAGAGCTTGTGGAAATGCTTTGAATGATAGTGCGATGAAATTAAAAAAAGAAAAAAAAATGTCGGATAAATACCTTTATCTATCATTACTTGTACAAGAAACGGAACTGACATTTCCTACAACTTATTTTCTGTCCAGGAAATAGTTACTACAGACAAAATGAAAAAGTAGAGTGTAAAGCATCTCATATACGTTTAACCTTTCTTATTGCAAGTTATTTAACAGGATCTTAACATACAAAAGCAAACCGGAGCTGTAATATACAGATGCAATTCTATAATTTAAAATCGAATGTTGCACTTCTGTTATTTTTGTAACATACGCAAACAAACATAGGAAAATAAAGGGGAATACTTGGAAATTGAGAGAAGTGCATTTTAGGTTGTGGTATATGTTTTTCATATAGGGCTAAATTTAAGCACATAATATGGTGTGTACATAGTTTTAGACTATATATAGGGTTATCCAAAATTAAGCGAAAAATATTCCTTTCTGCTGAATATAAATGATGAGCGTATTTTACTACATTTTATCAGGTCGAACGAAAACTGCTCAGGAATGAAAATTAGTTTCTCATATAAATACATTAAACAAAATTTTTTTGTAGTCCAATTTTTATCTCTGATTTTAGTTCCCCATCATACTATAGGTATGGAGAACTTAGGTAATCGTGAAAATTTTCGACCTCGGTTTATTTTATTTTTTTACACGTTTTCAGGTGTGAGGAATCCGAAAATGACAAAATTTGTATGGTGTCTGTCTGTAGGGTGTCTGTTAGTGTGCTAGTGTGTTAGTCCGTTAGTTTGTTAGTCTGTGTACACGATATCTCACGAACAAATGATCGCAGATAGGTCAGACTACTTTTAAAATATTACTTTCGATACTGGTAAGAACCCTATTTATTTGCAACATTTGAATTAAAAAACTTCGTAAGCTATTAGAAATTTACGATTTTCTTAACATGAGAGAATAGGACAAAATTTCACTTAAACATGCATTAAATGGAAATTTTTTAACTGTAAAAGTGTCAGACCAGTTTTAAAATATCAGTTTCGATGCCGGAATGAACATCAGAAACTATAAATATGCTACTTTGAAAATTTTGCAAGTTATTGGAAATTTACGGATTTCTTAACATGGCAGTATAGGGCAAAATTTCACATAAACGTCAATTTTGAGAGATATTTTCATCGCAAAGGTGTCAGACTACTTTTGAAATATTATTTAGGACACTGGCATGAATATTGATTACTATGAATTTTCCAATATAAAAATTTTGTAAGTTATTGGAAATTTACGAATTTCTTTAGATGTCAAACCACTTTCGAAATATTATATAGAATACTGACATGAATACCGTAGAGTATGAATTATCTAATTTAAGGAATTCGTAAATTATTTGGAATTTACGATTCTCTTAAAGTGGCAGAAGAATACAAAATTGAGCAAGTATCATAAATATATCAGACAACTTCAAAATAACATTTATGATACTTGTATGAACATACTGATTACAAATATTCTAATAGGAAAATTTTGTAACCTATTCGTTATTTAAGATTTTATCAACATAACAAAATTGAAATTTTTCCATATAAATATGCATTTTGAGGATTGTTGCATTAGAAATAGCAGCATGAAAACTAAACTACGAAATTTACCCTAATAAAATAAATTAATAGATTAGAATAAGATAAATATATCGAAGTGAACAGTGGATAGCCTATTAGGCGGCGATTTCATTCTGTCACTGTGTGAAGCGTTCTTTCAAATTCATTTCTCTTAACATGATAACTATGTTAAGATAATGTCCTGTTCTAGAAATTTATGAATATATATATATGATAGGGAACTGAGCAGAGTCCACCTATGCCAACTAGTTTTGTATAATATCGCGTTTTGAGGTTTCTTGAATACGAAAGTCATATTTTTAGCGGTTGATCTGTGCGTATGTCTCTTATCAGCATAACTTAAAAACAGATAATTGTAGAAAATTCAAATTTAGCATTTTAAAGTGGTTGTCTCTTAAACATTTTGTTCAAAAGTGTTAATTTACATAGGGAATGTTGAGGGTGAAATTTGTCTGAATAACTCAGGATAGATTTAAAAACAGTTCGATTTTATTTTTTAATCTAGGAGCTATATTTATACGAGGGGCTGAGGGGCGGAAACCCCCTTCACACAAAATTATATGCGAAATAAAACTGATCTTAAACCTATTTTAAATTGTTTTTAAACTAGGTTCACATACAGTACTTAACGGCCCTCTTCACTTACCGTCGCCGTATACCCGAGCCAATGTTATTCTATGAAAAATTTTCTTCACAAATATCTTATTAACTAATACACATTTTTAAATTCTGTTTTCACATTCAGAAAATTCCCAACTGTTAAATTGACGGACCTTTTTTAAAAATGCATTTTTTAAATTTTCAATATTATTTTGAAATTGCAAAATGAAAAAATTCACATATTGAAAATTTGTATTTTGCAGCTTCCAAATAAAATAAAAAAAATAAAAAAAAAAAATACTTTTTTAAAAAAGGTCCGTCAATTTAATAGTTGGGAATTTTCAGAATGTGGAAACAGAATTTAAAAATATGTATTAGTTAATAAGTTATTTGTAAAGAAAATTTCCCATAGAATAACATTAGCTTCGGCTTCCGGCGATGGTGAGATATCTCATTCATTAATCTGCAAATTGTTTTTATAGTATTGAAATGTTGGGGAAGAGAAAGTCGTGTGAGTGACACACCAAATTATTTCAATAAAATAAGTTATGATTAGCGTATTTGATTGGTTTAGAGGAATCCAAAAATGTGACTCTAATTTATTATGAGATATAAGAGGAAATTGTTCACTGTAAAATTTCCATGTGTCGTGAAGATTTTTCAGTATATGACAAGGTACGTAAACAAAATTTAGGCGATAAATACTACATAATATCTGTTTTCCAAATTTCGCTGATAACAGACATACAGATACAGACGCTGCTGAAAGCGCGATTTTCGGATTCAATGATTCCCAGAACGTATAATTATTGCAAAAATTCAGTTTCGAAAATTCGACACAGAAACAAGGATATCTTTTTTATTCAGGTATTCGAGGCGAGTCGTGTTAATCCTGGACGATAGGACCCATGCCCCAGCCCACCCGGTTCCCGCTGTTCAATGTATTTTTCTAGTCAACTTTGTCCCTTTATTACTTCCGGTGTGAATTTTTTTTTTTTTTTTTTTTTTTAAACACACTTGACATTGTGAGTTTTTATGCTTTCCTTCCCATGCTATTCCTATGGGGTTTTTAGCCTTTTTTCCCCTCTTTCTCTACATTCTAAAGTGGCATACGAATGTGCCGATGTACCGAGTATACAATGTACTATAAAGATAGGAGAAAATATAAAAACATTTTTTAATAGCATACATTAGATTTTTGAGTTTTGTTAATAACAAACACTGCTCAAAACATAAATCTCGGATTTAGGGGGATTTCTGAATTTGTATTCATATCATAGATATAGTAATTTACATAGATCTATCATCCCATTGTTATCATGCAAAAATTTCTTATGCCGAAAATTTTTTTTTGGCTTCAGCCATATAGAACCATCGAACCCATATTGAAACCATCGAAACTCGGCAATTGTAATAGAATAGAATGTTGAATGAACTTTCAAAATGTCGAAATATTGCGTCTTTTAATTCTTCTAATAAATTTATGAAAAGAAATGGATAAGTTATCATAAAAGTAAATTACATTTGACTAAATTATGAAAAATATAATTTTTATAATTTGCGTAATCTATTGATTTACAGAAACCCACAAAGTTTCTCATATAATGCAATAAAAATGGAAATTGTTCAGCATAAATTTCTAGCTTTATGAGGAACATTTTAGTACATTGTATGGCGGATATTAAAATTTTAGACAATATACAAGGATACACAAAAGAAATCGTTTTAATATTTCTTTTTTAACCGACTGACTTATAAAAGAGGAGGTTCTCACTTCAAATCGTATTATTATTATTATTATTTTTTTAAAATTATTATTATTATTTTTTTATGTTTGTTAGCTTATAACTTCTTAACAGATGCTCCGATTTTGATACTTTTTGTTTTGTTGTAAAGGTCTTGGTCTGAAGTAGGTCCCATTGTAATATTTTTACTTTCTAAGAAAATATAGGGTGCCCACAAGAGTCAGTCCTAATTCTCATAACTGTTGAACTGTTACAGCTATAGTAATAAAAGAGGTATGTAGATATAGTAAAGTAACCATGCGCTACAATAGTCAACTGTTTACAGCGTCACCTGGTGAAAAACAGCAGAGTTACCACTTTTAATTCGAAAACGGTTTAAGATAAGCGGAAAAAGTAAATTACAAAATTGTAGAGTATCATTGATTTAGTACGAAAAGACAGTTTGCAGACATTAATGTTAAAAATAGAACGTTTAAAACGTGCATTTGTTTGTTCGCAATTTTCTACACTGTGCGCATTTGAACTACGTTGCATACGGTGGAGCGTAGCGGGTGACACGTATGCTGTGTAAAGTTCAAAGTACGGTCAATGTAAGGGGTCTCACCGATTAGCGAATAGTCGTTTTTAACAGACTTCATAAAGGAGAATGTTCTCAATTTAAGCCATATATTTTATTTGTTGTTGTTTATTAGCTTATAACTTTGCAACAAATGCTCGAATTTTAATTCTTTTTTGTTGTTGTAAAGATCTTGGCGTGAAATAGGTCCCATTATAATTTCATTAAGATCTAAATACATTATAGGGTGCTCGTAAAAGTCCGTTCTCACTTTTTTAATTGCTGAGCAGCCGCATCTACACTCGTATAAATAGTATATAAGTTTAGCAAAGCAGCCGTGCAGTACAAGATGCGACCGCTTACAGCGTCACCTGGTGGAAGATAGCGGAGTTAAAATTTCTATCTCGAAAATAGTATGAGGTATGGTAAAAAAGTAAATTACAAAGTTTAAAGCATCCTCAGTTTAATTCTCGAAGACACCTTGTTGACATGAATATTAAAAACACAATGTTTAATCGTATACCTGTTTGTTCACAGTTTTCTGAACTGTAACGCGCCGAAGCGATCTTAGAAATCAAAAATACCTTTATTTAGATGTTTAAACTTCTGTCCGTCAGATGCAATGCTTATTTGGATTTTTCTTCGAACTTAACTCTGCAAAAATTCAGTACAGCGGGTAACACGTACGCTCTGTTAAAACTAGTGGATCTGCAGATCAGGAGCCTCAACGTCCTATTTGCATCAGACATTATTCAATAGGTCATTTTTATTTATTCCTTATTATATAATCGTATATATTGATTCGATCGACTTGTTACCATAATCAGATACATTCCTGAGGGGGGCTGCCGCCCTCCTCAACCCCCCGCTATGTCTCTATTTGCATATCTTATAAAGTGTTGCGGAATTGTAAATAATTGCATTTATTTTTGTATCAATTCTTTCAAAGAAGTTTAGTAAAGTTAATAAAATGCTAACTTTGTGCATTTTTAGTCGTTTTAGCGTTAAAATAGCCTAATTTTCCCTTAAAAACATTAAAAAAAGCTCCAATAAGGGAAGAAATGAATTTGGCGCCAAATTTGGTGACTGTTTCCCTCTTTGGCGATTTGTTTTGGCGACCTTTGCGAGAAAATCCTTATTAGGGATATACCAAATATGGAAGCTCTAATCTCATTATGAGATACGAGAATTTTCCAGAACAGTCTGTGTTCAATAGAAAAGTATAAAAGGAGCATTTTTTCGCCAAGGCAGTCAGTCTCAGATCTGTGTCAGTTTCGTGAAATGCTTGCTTTGCTTTGAGCCTCTTTAGATGAGACTTTCTTTATGTGTTATTGCTAAATAGTTTGTACCGTTGTTTTGCTGTTAACGGCTGTTGTTTAAGCTGTGTTTACTGGTTGAATTGAAGCTGATACTTGGTTTATAGACCTGTATTTTTCTGGAACTTCCTGTGAATACATCACTGAATTTTTGCAAGTTTTGCCTTTTATTCTCGGATAACTTACGGACCCCCAAGTACGCAACAATATGTATTCTTAATAAACGACGGTCTTGTATTATTTCCCTGAAATTCATAAATACCAAATTTCATAACTACCAAATTTCATACAAAAAAAATTACATAGCATATCGGAAAAATTTTGCGTAACCTTTAAACTAATTTCCAATTCTATGCCCACAATTATCAACAAGAAAACATGCTTTTAAAATTCTAACATAAATTCATTATATTTGATGGGGTGTAACCATGTTAAAATAAACTTTTAAGAAATATCGACTATAGACCGTAATAGTACGAAATTATTTTATATAGCCCGGAAAAGTAGCCACAGTCATTATAAACGCCAATAATAAGAATAAACTTAAGTAATTATAACTCATTAATTTTTCAAACTAATTTGACATCATTTGGATGATTACAGTACATACTCGGAATTATTTTGTGTGGTCCCATAAATTATTTAGTCTATACATAACCTTTTTTAAGAGTAAACATAATTTTAAGCATCTTTATAATGTATGTTAATTTTATTAAGTTCAATGCAGCATAAACGCATTAAAGTGCGCTCTTAAATAAAAGTTTGTCCATAGGCTCTAATGCTACGAATTTCTTTTGCGTGTCTCTGTAAACAAACCATAAACATTCTATACACCTGTAAAAACTATTCAGCTTACTTTGCGTTTAAAATGAATAATTGTTCCAAATTTAACATCGTTTGGATGACTACGTGACATTGTCAGAACAATTTTGTAAGGTCCTGTACATTAATTAGAAAACTTAAGAGCACATATTTTCTTCAAACAACATAAGTTAAACATCTTACTCATGTACGCTAGTTTAATTTTCTTGATTGCAAAGTAAAGATGTTAAAATGCGTTTAAACGCAATTCACCGCATACGCCGTAATGTGAAGTATTTTGGCGTGTCCCTGTATACAATCCATAAAAAGTATAGGCCTAAAAAAATAAATAGCTATTTCTATACCGAGCCTGAATATATGTGTCAATTTGCAAATCAATCGGAGAATTTTTGCGGCCGCTATTGCGGTACATACAAATTCTTCCCATAGGCCGTAATCGTAAAAAAAATTTGGCGTGTCCCTGTACACGAACTACAAATGGAATGCACACCCAAAACTATACAGCTAATTTCGTGGGGATCATGAACATGTGTACCAAATTTCAAGTCAATAGCGTGATATTTGCGGCCGCTATCGCACGACAGACAGATGGACAGACGGAACACAAAATCCTTTTGAGTCTCAACAGAGGCCCTCCACTGACGTTTCGGTGAAAATTCGAAGTCAATAGCTTGATTTTTGCGGTGGCTATCGCGGTACATACAGATTCTTCCCATAGGCCGTAATAATAGAATGACTTTGGTGTGTCCCTGTACACGAACTACAAATGGTATACACACCTAAAACTATACAGCTAATTCCGTTGGGCTCATGAATATGTGTACCAAATTGCAAGTCAATAGCGTGATTTTTGTGGCCGCTATCGCAATACATACAAATTCCTCCCTTAGGCCGTAATGATAAGAAAAACTTTGGCGTGTCCCTGTACACGAACTACAAATGGAATATACACCTAAAACTATACAGCTAATTCCGTTGGGCTCATGAATATGCACTGTAAATGAAAACGTCTTAAATTCAGTTAATAAAGTGTCTTAAACGGATGGTCATTTTTTAAGCGAAAAAAATGTGTCTTACTTTTTAAGACAACTTTCTGCATCTGAAATTAAGACACTGCAAATGTCTTAAAACACCGCCATCTTTTTTAGGTTTAAAAACACCGCCATGCTAGGCTTAAAAAATCTGCCATTTTTAAAAGCCTTTTTAATAAATAAATAAATAAATAAAGGTGCCATATGATTCTGTTTTTCTGTTTAAAATATATTTTAGAATTATCTAGAGCACTAGTAAAATTTAATAATTAAAAAATAATAATATAAAAAACCACTATCAGCGCCTGGAGTTGAACTCACTATCTTCGGCACCACAGACGAGCGTACTTGCCAATCACGCCACAACGTCGCACAGAAGGCTTAGATAATATATACTTTAATATTCGCGAAAAAAATTATAGTGTTATAATCAGTATTTTTTTCTTAAGACTATCGAGATTAAATCTAAAGCTCAATATATATTAATTCTATTAAATTTTATGGGTAGAAGTTTAGAATTTCGTAAAATATAAACGAATAATATATCAAAACCTCAGACTGTGATGTTTTAAAAACGATTTCATTTTATAAACTGCTATTTGAAAGAAAAAAAAAAATGCATATGATTATGAAAAAACCGAAAAAGTTTTGTTTTACTTCCAGGTACAGGTAAAAATGATAAAAAAAAAAAAAAAGTTTTAAATCGAAAAAAGATTAAAAAAAAAAAAAAAAAAAAAAAGCAGCTATTTACAAATTGTGTAAGATTAGTTTGAAATTCAATTTCTTAGCTACAAGTTATTCATAAGCAATAAGTTCGCTACAAGTTCATCTTACTGTTTTTTTCATTCAATTAAATGAACGAGCTTTAAATAAAAAGTAACATTTTTTATTTACATATTTATTTATTTTGTAACCAAATTATTTTTGCTCAGAAAAATGTTTTTTATTAAGTATTTCAAGCATAATTCCACGCAAATAAGATAACGTCATTTACCATTTATGCATATTTGTTATGTTAAATATAAAACTTTTCTAATAAGCTTATTTAAATTTCACAAATAAACGTTTTAAATAACGCGATTTTTGTAATTTTTTTTATTATTTTAAGCTTTATTAAAAAAAAAAAAAAAGTAGATAGCATATTTAATTAAATAAAAGTAATTAAAATAAGTACTTTTATCTATTATTTATTAAAATTTGATATATTGAAATTATTTTATTTAAGGGAATTGAAAAAATCTCAAACTAGAAGTAAAATCAGAGTGATTAGCCTTTCTCACTTGACATGATTTTCAGAAAAATTTCACAAATAAAAATACTTACTAAAAAAATTTATTTATTTATTTAAAAAAAGAGAGAGAGAGACAGAGAGATTTAATTTTTTGATATTTGCATTATAATTTCAATAATAAAAAAAAAATAAAAGAAAAGAAAAAAAAATTCTTAAAAGTAATCATCATTGTTTTAAAATAGTATCTTGATATGAAAAAAAACGGGGCGACGAAGATGATTTTGATTTTCATTGATAGATGGCGCCACTACTAATAATTAACCATGAAATGTGAAATGATTTATTTTAAATGTCTTACTTTAAGACATATTTCCTTTTTAAGACACTTTATATCAGCGCATTTGCCCCATCAGTTTATTAAGACACAAAGGTGTCTTAAATTAAGATATCTATTATGTCTGCACTTCATTTTAAGACATTTACGTGTCTGAAATGCATTTTCAGACATTTTTTTTGTCTTACTTTAAGACACCTTTATTTGCAGTGTGTGTACCAAATTGCAAGTCAATAGCGTGATTTTTGTGGCCGCTATCGCAATACATACAAATTCCTCCCTTAGGCCGTAATTATAAGAAAACTTTGGCGTGTCCCTGTATACGAACTACAAATGGAATACATACCAAAAACTATGCAGCTAATTTTGTGGGGATCATGAACATGTGTACCAAATTTCAAGTCAATAGCGTGATATTTGCGGCCGCTATCACACGACAGACAGACAGACGGACAGACGGAACACAAAATCCTGTTGAGTCTCAACAGAGGCCTTCCACTGACGTTTCGGCGAAAATTGGAAGTCAATAGCTTGATTTTTGCGGTGGCTATCGCGGTACATACAGATTCTTCCCATAGGCCGTATTGATAGAATGACTTTGGTATGTCCCTGTACACGAACTACAAATGGAATACACACCTAAAACTATACAGCTAATTCCGTTGGGCTCATGAATATGTGTACCAAATTGCAAGTCAATAGCGTGATTTTTGTGGCCGCTATCGCAATACATACAAATTCCTCCCTTAGGCCGTAATGATAAGAAAAACTTTGGCGTGTCCCTGTATACGAACTACAAATGGAATATATACCAAAAACTATAAAGCTGATTTCGTGGAGCTCATGAACATGTGTACCAAATTTCAAGTCAATAGCGTTATTTTTGCGGCCACTACCGCAATACATACAAATTCCTCCCATAAGCCGTAATGATAAGAAAAACTTTGGCGTGTCCCTGTATACGAACTGCAAATGGAATACATACCAAAAACTATACAGCTAATTTCGTGGGGCTCATGAACATGTGTACCAAATTTTAAGTCAATAGCGCTATTTTTGCGGCCGCTATCGCGATACGTACAAATTCCTCCCATAGGCCGTAATGATAAGAAAAACTTTGGCGTGTCCCTGTATACGAACTACAAATGGAATACATACCAAAAACTATACAGCTAATTTAGTGGGGCTCATAAACACGTGTATCAAATTTCAAGTCAATAGCGCTATTTTTGCGGCCGCTATCGCGATACGTACAAATTCCTCCCATAGGCCGTAATGATAAGAAAAACTTTGGCGTGTCCCTGTATACGAACTACAAATGGAATACATACCAAAAACTATACAGCTAATTTAGTGGGGCTCATAAACACGTGTACCAAATTTCAAGTCAATAGCGCTATTTATGCGGCCGCTATCGCGATACGTACAAATTCCTCCCATAGGCCGTAATGATAAGAAAAACTTTGGCGTGTCCCTGTATACGAACTACAAATGGAATACATACCAAAAACTATACAGCTAATTTCGTGGGGCTAATGAACATGTGTACCAAATTTCAAGCCAATAGCGCTAATTTTGCGGCCGCTATCGCGCGACAGACAGACAGACAGACAGACGGACAGACAGACAGACACAGCCCAAAACCGTTTTGAGTCTCAACAGAGGGCCTCCACTGACGTTTCGGCAATGAAACAGAATCCAGATGCGGATTGCAGTTAACGTTATCGTTAGGTCATTTCGATGTCTGTTTTAATTTATTAAAGATATACTCTTTAATTTTTTCTCTAGAGTCTTTTTTGATAGCCTAATATGAATAACAGAGAGTCATCGATCCTTTTCAGGCTGCATCTCTTTTGAAAGTTTATATTTCATATATTTACGGATTTACTTTCATATATTTACGGATACTTTTATACTTCGTGCCTAACACGTTTTTTGGTTACGAATGCTGCGCATTCGTTCTTTACATTTGTAAAAGTCATTTTACTTCCTTATACAAAGTATAAGGAAGTATAGTAATCCCGATTTGCGAAATGTATTTTGTATTTCACATTGCTCGAAAACGAATGATCGCTGAATGTTGCCAATTTATATGTGTGACAGTCATGATGTCTAGTTGCACACCCGCAAGTTTCGTCTTAACACGAGCTCTCGTTTTAGAGATATAAGCGACTTTACACGATTTTTCGTGACGTCTGTATGTATGTGTGTCTGTGTGTGTGTGTGTGTGTGTGTGGGTGTATGTCGCATAACTCAAAAACGGTTGGACGTAGAAAGTTGCGAATTGGTACATAGGTTTGTTATAACATCTAGTTGTGCACCTCCCTTTTTGGACTTTATATGATTTTCCGTTTTGGAGATATTTAGGAAAATTAGGTTCATAATGGGCAAAATGTATCAAAAAACGGTAATAGCTCAAAAACGGTTTGGACAAATCTTGCAATTTAACTGACTTCTCGACTAGCTAGACATTTGAAACTTTCAGAAAAGTTCAGAACACGTTGACATGAGTCCCCCCCCCAAGGCACAACTTTGACATGAGTCCCCCCAAGGCACAACTTTGACATGAGTCCCCTCCCCAAGGCACGACTTTGACATGAGTCCCCCCCAAGGTACAAGTTTGACATGAGTCCCCCCAAGGCACAACTTTGACATGAGTCCCCTCCCCAAGGTACAACTTTGACATGAGTCCCCAAGGCACACGAGTCCCCCTCAAGGCACAACTTTGACATGAGTCCCCCCAAGGTACAACTTTGACATGAGTCCCCCCCCAAGGCACAACTTTGACATGAGTCCCTCCAAGGCACAACTTTGACATGAGTCCCCCCCAAGGCACGACTTTGACATGAGTCCCCCCAAGGTACAACTTTGACATGAGTCCCCCCCAAGGCACAACTTTGACATGAGTCCCCTCCCCAAGGTACAACTTTGACATGAGTCCCCCCCAAGGCACATGAGTCCCCCCCAAGGCACAGCTTTGACATGAGTCCCCCCCAAGGTACAACTTTGACATGAGTCCCCCCCCCAAGGTACAACTTTGACATGAGTCCCCCCCCCCAAGGCACAACTTTGACATGAGTCCCCTCAAGGCACAATTTTATTTTTTATTTTTTTTTACGTATGCATGCATTTTTTTTAAAAATATTTTTAGCCAAATGTTTCGGCTCCAGTGACAATGTTTTTTAGCATTATGTATATTTCTAAAAGTGTATAAGGAAGTCATGTGGTGCCCACATCAGATTTTTTATTTAATATATCTGTACTCAATAAATAGTTTTTTCTAATGTCGCATAAAAGCAAGGAAAGTGACACAACTTAAAAATGCATTATTTCAGAAAAAATCAAGAAGATAAGGTACTAACTAGAATACAGATGACACAACTGCCCCTCGAGTAGATAATTCTCGAAATGGAGATCTAACGTTCTTGTGCGCATTGGGGCACTTCAAATATTTTTCAGTGACATAAACTTGAAATTTCCATTTTTTGTGTTGTGTCACTTTTCTTGCGGGTTGCGATATGTGAAACCGTCTTCTCATGTTCTGTTATATGAACATATTTTCACTGAAAAGGAAAAAAACAAAATCTTTTTGTAAAAAAATAGAACCAACCACAAAAAGCAACTATTATCCAAACAACTAAAAATAAAATTAAAATTGGCATGAAAAAAAAGTATAAAATAAATTTCTTCGCCAAACAACATAAGCCTAACAATTAATCATAACGTTTGAAGTCGGTGCAAAATTAAATAAAAATTGTTCTTATATTCAATACAAAACACCAAATTCTATTCAAAATATACATCTCACCTTGACATCTCCAAAACAAAACGAAAACTATACTAAAATTTAAAAAGCTGAAACATTTCGAAAGCTAACAATTAAAATTTCGAAAGCTGAAAAAATTTGATATCTGTCATCCTTGGATAAATAAAAGATCTACAAATTATCTAGCGAACATATTTAATTCCTTTCAAAAATCATCGTTATTTTAATAAGGTTAATAATTAAGGGTTTTAATTATTAAGAGAGTAATTAAGAACATGCAACGATTTTTCGTACAACATATTTTACAAAAATATACATCTCGCGTGTATATTTTTGTGCTACGTTTTGATAGCGAAATCCAAAATGCGAAGGATCTTCACTGTTCTATGTAAGATGTTACTAATAGACCAATTGTATACAATGATAAAATATTAAAAGAAATTATGATGATGGATCATTTGAGAGAACAGCGTTTGTAGCTATAGGTCTAAAAAAAAAAAAATCTGTAAAAAAAAAAAAAAAAAAAAAAAAAAAAATAATAATAAATAAATAAATAAATAATAAAATAAATAAATAAATAAAAGTACTTCTGTGAATTTCCTTTCAAGGACCCGCAAAATTGCTTATACATGCGTATGCGATATAAAAGAAAAACTCTCAATGTACATTTTTAAAGTTGTGAAAGTTATTTTAGTACATTGTATGGTGGAAATTAAAATTTTATACGATATAAAGGGATATAAATAAGCAATCTTTTTTTTTATATACTTCTTCTCTTTTTTTTTTTTTTTTTTTTTTTTTTTTTTTTAAATAAAGTTATAATAGTACTTCTGTGAGGATTTTTTCTTTCTTTCTTTTCTTTTCTTTTTTTTTTCTTTTTTGAGAATCCGCAATGTTGCTTATACACATCCATGCAATTTTAATTTTAAATTGCTCAATGCAAATTTTTAGCATTATAAAATCAATCTTTTTAATATTTTATTTTTGGAAATAAAGCTATAAGATTACTTTTGTGGGATTCCTTCTTCCATAGTTGGTAAATATAGGCTAGGACCCATCAGAAGGACCCCCACGGAGCGCATTCCCTTTTAGAGCTAGGACCCTAGCTCAATCAATTGGTCTTAACCCTAACACCAACACCTTCCACAGTAGTTAAAAACAAAATATATTTTTGTACCCTCGTTTTTTTTGGAAATATACAAAGACAACTCAGAACCAATCGATTATGTGGCTTTTCATCAAAAGTGAAAACAAAAGTATACTTTACACTTTCTTCTGCAATATATTCAATAGAAGAAAGTATTAGATTCGTAAAAATTTTCAACCTTGGGTTTTCGATTGATTTACACTTTTCAAGAGGTTTAGAACACGATTTGACAATTTTTAGAAAATGTTTGTCTGTGTGTGTGTGTGTGAGACAAAATTTTGTGGCAACTGTATCTCTACTGCAGAGAATTTCATAAAAATTAATGTGTAGTTGCATATTGACATAAATTAGTGCCTATCAACTTTTAGTGAAAATCTTCTAACAGGTGAAGTTACCATTCCGTTTTATCTAAATTTTTTAACATGGTGGTATAGGACAAAATTTCGTATAAATGTATATAAAGAGAATTAATTTTTTAATAATCATTATGAAATTAAAAGAATTATTTATTATAGTCAACTGGGAAAAAAGTTTTGTATACGAAGGAGCATTGCTTCTTTCTCTCTCTCTCTCTCTCCCTCTCCCCCCCCCCCCCCCGGGTGATAGTCCCAGCCAAGGGGGCAAATTCTTATTATTGGTATCTTTCGAAAGAGCTCGCCAATACCTTTAAAACGAATGGTTGAACCATCGGTCTGCATTAATTTAAAATAAAGTTATTGATTTTTCTTTTTTCATAAAATAAAAAAAAAAAAAAAAATTATATTTTTAAGATGTCATATATAGAGAATAAAATTGACTTTAAATAAATAATTATTTTAGTAAATTATTTTTACTGAGTGAATTTGCATAGGAAAATATAAAAGAAAGTTAGGTGGTGGCCACAACATATTAGTTTTTTAATTTTTTCCCTCCACCAGAACAACAACAACAACAAATGTATTTTATAGTGTCATTACGGAGACGGATAAATACGGATAAGTGCAATTGGAAAACGTTTATAATCTATGCGAAAAGCCTGTTTTTTCTTTTAGATTTCTGAAAATCCTGTTTGATATTTTGACATAGTTGGTAGTACGTCATACATAGTTAGTAATACGTCAAAAATTTAAACAGGCGCACATTACGACGTATACAAACCATTGCAAATATTTTACTACTGTGATAAGTTTATCAATTCTTAGAAGCGGACTTCCCTTATTAAAGATGTCGTATTTCCTCTATAAATTTTATTTATTTTCAGTGGATTGCTACTATTTTTTAAGACATCCGTTTTGTTACATTGATACTAGTTTAAGATATTTTTTTCCTGATTGGTATTTATAGGAGCAGTTCTCGAGTAGATTAGATTTCCTCTTTTGTTGCATTGTAAACCTGAGTGGACAACGTTTATTCAAAAGTTAAAACAAATCACATCAAATTAATATGTCCAGATATATGACGAATTTCCAAATCTTTTTGACAGTCCTGTTTTTCATAGGTGAGTTAATTTTCTACAATAGTTAATTATTAATTAGACATTTGAACAAAGTCATATTCTTTTACATTTGAAAATTTTGAAATGGAATAATATTTATGACAGTGACGTACTTGCCAACATCCTAATTAATATTCCGTAGTGTCGTTAGCCTCGCCCTTTATTTTACACCAGTAAATTTTTAGAGTAATATTCTCGAAATTCGATTACGATTAAATAAGAAGAAAAATACTCTAAATCTAAAAGGATACTGGTGTGAAAAATAAGGCGGGGATAACAATACTACGGAATATTAATTAGTATGTTGGCAAGTGTGCAGTGAAAGCAGGAAGTATAATCCTGAATAGGAAAGAGAGCATAAATGGCTAACTTAAAAGGATGGTATATGCTTTTGTAAAATTGTGCCAATGTACTGTATAACAAAATTTAAAACAACCTATTGCCATTTGCTACTAGTGTATAATTGAAGCCGATTTTTTAAAGCATACGTGAATATTAAATATATATATGTGCGGTTGGAGGACCCCCGTTAGGAACGAAGTTCATTTACGCCTTTTTCTTCAATTCCGAATTTGATTTGATATAGAGATCTAGATTGTTCATTCCCTCTCTCTCACTATTTTATTGTTTATTTTCTATCTTTTTTTTTCCTCAATGAAAATAATGTAAAGTAAGGAATCAAATTAAAAAGTCGCATTTAATATTTTAACGAAAATATTTGCTTATTAAAAATTAAAAAAAAAAAAAAGAATTATAAATTATCTCTCTCTCTCTCTATATATATATACATAAAAAAACTAAAATTAAACTAGTATGTTGTGGCCACCACAAGCCTTTCTTCTACATTTTCCTATACAAAGAGCAAATAATTTATTATAACTATTATTTATTAAAATTAAAATTATCTTACATGGTGAATGCGAATGATTTTTATCTTAGAGAAAACTAACACTAAATAACCAAGGAAAGACAGATTTATTGTCTATAAATAACAACTTAAAAAATGCTTTTTTATAATGGCTGTCTCACATATCGAATTTCGTACAGTTTTATGCCATACAAGTTGAGATACAGCCTTCCCGTTATCGAGAACATTTAAAGCATAGCAGCTTCATCTATTGACCTAAAAGCATCTAACTTGAATCAACATAATGTCTCATAATGGCCTCCTCACATATCAAGTTTTGTTTGATTATACGCCATAGAACCTGAGATATAACCTTTCCTTAAATTGCAGAAATCGCTGTGTGGCAGCGCCACCTGTTGAGCCGTTGACACCAAAAGTTGATAGAAACTAATTTATGTGAAGGTACATCTACATATAAATTTTTATGCAATTCTGTGCTGTAGTTCCTGAGATATAGCCTTCCCTTAAATTGCGGAAATCGCCTATATAGCAACGCCACCTGCTGGCCGATAAGCATTCAAAATGAATCAGCATAGTGTCGCATAATGACCTTCTTACATGTCAAGTTCTGTTTGCTTATACGCAATATAACCTGAGCTATCGCGTTCCCTTAAATTGTGGAAATCGTTATATAGCATCGCCACTTGTTGAGCGGTTGACACCAAAAGTTGGCAGGCACTAATTTAGGTCAAGGTGCATCTACATATAAATTTATATACAATTCTTAGCAGTAGTTCTGGAGAAACAGCTGCCACAAACAAGTGTAATGGTTTTTCGTTACATGTCGTGTTCTGCTAGTTAACTGTAAACGTAGTTAACTGTAGCTACCTGTAAGTTGTGTACTCTGCTAGTTAACTGTAACTTGTAAACGTAGAGTATATTTAACGTTAATCTATGTTAAGCTGTTTCAATTATGTTAATGTATCACCAGCAAAAATTATACTTAACGCATTCATCGCGGGAATGACGTGGGTTCATCCTAGTAAAAAAGTAAGTTAATTAATTAAGATAATAAATAAATAATTAAAATAAAAGTTCATTTAGTAAATATGTCAATGTGCATGTAATACAGAAAGCATTTAGATAAACATTGTATAGAGGACGTGTTATCTCATTCCTAGGGCCGGCCAAGCGAATAATCTTGGAAGACGATATAACTCGTCCGTCGCAGCGAAAGTGTTAGTACAATTAGCGTCCACTGGCAAATAAATAGTTGAATTATTTTGTGGAACCCTGCAGTAAGAACAACAATTTATGTATAGATTTTTAATAGTCTAGTGCCTTCTAAGATGTACATTATGGTTTTAGTTTCCATAAGCATTTCGTTGCTACAAACTTCGAGATTTTAACAAACTTTTACAGAAGCTGAAAGTGTTTTGAGTTTGATTAAGTTTGTATATAAAAGTAAATAAAAATATCCTTTCAGAAATACTTGATATTTTTACTAGCTTCTGTAGAAGTTCGAGAAGATTTGTTATCAAAGATGAATGTTTGCATAAAATGAAATAAAAATATCCTTGCAACAAGTATTTGAGATTTTAACTAAATTCTGCAGAAATTAGAAATCTATTTACTGGCGCTCTTTTTTTGATCACCTGTTAAAAAGAAACACATAATTCATAGTTGCCAAGTGTTCCGTTTTTCCTGTATTTCTTCCGGTTTTTTAGCTTTGTTCCGAGAATCCGATTTTACCCAAAAATAATCCTTTTTTTTTTTTTTTTTTTTTTTTCTTCATAACGCTTTTCTTCAATTTTCACTACTTTATTATTTTAAGTATCAAATTATTTTAACGGTTGGTAAACCTGTGCGTGCACATATACACATATACACTCCTTCTCATATTTTTAAGGACACTTTATGTTTTGAAATAACTAATGTAAAAAAAATTGTGAACAATATTATACTAAGTGCACTTAATATATCTAGTATTCTAAAAACCAAAACTGCAATAATTGTTTTAATATGAAACAAAATTAATAAAAAATAATGCAAAATATTTTTTTCTCCACGTTTTTAGATGGTCATAATTATAGGGACAATCAAGATTTTTTCGTTTTATTTAACTTCCTAGCGGTTAAATTATAGTTGACATGCGAATTTGTTAACTACTGGGCTAGATTAATTCATATGTAAGCCTTCAATTTTTCTTGGATGGATATTATTGATAATTCCTCGAAAAAAAGAACGTTCATGTAGTGAAGTATGATAAATGTGTTTTCTAAGTGGAAGGATAATTTCAATCCGCCGAATTTCTAATGAAATTAAAAGATCTAAAATTGCTGAAGGAAATGTGATCAAACGTTGAACTGCTGGTTCGATAGGAGAGAGAGATCTGATGCAAAATCAGAGTTGTTTCACAGAGATGGAAGACTCATAATTCCTCTTACTGTTCTATTCATAATGACCGCTACTGAATCTGCTCGTAATTTTTAACGAAAAGCTAGAGTCCACATTTATGCTTGTTTAAAATAATTAATAATATGTTAAAATGAATAAAAAACCTGTAATAATCAATAAGCATTTGATGGAGGAAAGAACGTCTGTGTTAATGTTGAATAAAGACAATATTAAATGGTAAAATGTTGCATTTTCAGATGAAAAACATTTTATTCTTGATTAACCAAATGGTTTTAACAGTTACTGGCACGATCTGAAGATAACTAAAGACAGAACAGATTTTTTAAAGGCAGATATGAATCGGGCATTTTAAAGGTGGATCTATATCTATGGTGCTCTGGGGAGCTGTTTCTACTGAAGGCACAATGAATTTAGTAATTTTTTCTATTATTATAAACATCAAGAGAATATCCGCAAATTTTAAACGTGCAATTCTCGGGGGGGGGGGGGGGTGTAATAATTTTTCCAACAAGACTTACATTTTTGCTCTACTTCTAGAGCAATAGGAAATAGTTTGAAGAAAGAAACTTCGGTATTATTGCCTTTCTCATGGCCTAAAAGTTGAAAAAAACCTTAACGTATCGTATTAGAAAAGTGCATGCAAGTGGAAAGCAATTTTAAATAGTTTTATAGTTTAGTGGAAAGCAATTTTAAATAGTTTTATAGTTTAGTGGAAAGCAATTTTAAATAGAATGTATTCAGAATATCATCTATGCTGTATGAAATGGTATTGAAACTTAATATTAAAAAAAAAAAAAAATGTATATATATATATATACCAGAGAGAATGTCTGATTGTTTCACCCTAAAAAGAGACCCCATAAAATATTGATTTAAAGAATAACTGAAAAAAAAATTACTAAGATTTGAGCTGTCCTTATCATTGTGAACACCTGAAAAATCATCTTTTTGACCGTATTTAAAGTTTTTTAGGATAGAGAAACGATAAAACTTTTTAAATATAGTCTATTAATGAAATTCAAATTAATAAAAAAATATATTTGTTTAAATAATAGTGTCCAGTGTTTAGTTAATATAGAAAAATGGGTGTCCTTATAATTATGAGAACCAGTGTTTACACACCCATATGTACAGTCACCCAAAAAAAAAACGCCACCCCCCCACCTAATTTTGCCGTAAATTATCGTAGAAACATGCGACTGGTACCAATCAGTTTGTAATAACGTCTAGTTTATAATGTTATAGTTAGATTTTACTTAGGGGGTCGTCTACATATTAAAACTGACATCAACTTCATTTTTTTCAATAGTAACCCCCATTTTTTATAATTTATTTGAATTCTTTGGATCAAATCATCACGGAAAATGGTATAGTTTATATATTTCGCTCAATTTTTCATAGAGTTATAAGCTGTCAAAATTTGGGGGTGCTAATGTTAAATGAATGTGACAAACATTAAATCATATCTTCCGAAATAATTATGATATTTAAATTCTGTTTTTTTTATTCGTTAGAATGAAGTAACCCAAACATGTTCCATGCAAATTTTTGCTAAAAAAACATTTTTTGAATTATGAAAATTATTAATAAATTCATATTTGAAAAAATTATGAATTATGACCTATGTTAATTTTTGCACGAATAGAACGGGCATCATCAAAAACATAGGTTTCCAAATTTACAGCTCGTTCCTAACATTATTTTTTGAGTTACAGTGATATTTCACTTTTCATTCCTGTTAGGGGGCCGTCACTTGTTATAATCTGTATCTTCTATAAGTAAATGTTTGTATATAATTTGACGGAAAACTATTTTAATTTACCTTTATGTTATTTTATTGTTTCCTAAGCAATATTTCGATGTTTATTATACAAATTGGCATATTTTTGTAAAGTTATCACAATGTAGGCGAGGGATTGTGAAAGAATTTCAAAAGAAAAGAAGCCCCGCCTCTGATTCGCTGAAACACTATTTAAAAAAAAAGACAAATTTGCATATTCCTATTGACTCTATATTTGACGCTGGTATGCATAAATCACAATGGTATTTACTACATCGATTATTGAAGACAAAACTTAAATGATTTAATTACAAATATGCAAAATTATTTTGCTTTATATTATAAAGTTTTAGAAAATTTGTGAAAAGGCGTGGCTATATATATTAAGCCTTGATATGGAAGCTATGTTGCTGTTTTTCGATGCTGCGAAATTTACAAAATATATTTGTGTTAATATACTATACAGATAGAAGAATAATTATATAATATCAACAAATCTTCTTTAATCAATATGTTTATATACATTACTGTATGGAAATGTTTATATATGAATATTGTATTTATTTTTAATGAGAGATATAAACACAAAATACTAAAAAAAAAAGAAGAAAATGTGTTATAAATTTTTATAAATCAAGCAAAATATATATGCATACTTGCCAACCTAACCCGTAACATTGTTAGTTCCCGCCCCTGTGTGTACACATTTTAATTTTTAGAGTAATTAACTTCAAATACATTTACGATTAACTCATTGAGCGCCACGCGAATTCTTTTGGAAATCCCATTCAGGCCACACGTGCTGCTTAGAAGCGTGTTATGTTTATCGAGTTTCAATAAACCCCATTAGGCCTTAACGATATAATCCTATAAAAATCCTATTTAAAAAAAAAAAAAAAAAAAACCATGAAGTAAATTTTAAATAAATTGTCAGTAATTACTTAAAACTATGTAAGTTCTGTAGTTTTATATCATATTTTACACTGCCGGCTGACTTAGCCTAAATGGAAAGATCAGTGTCAGCCACCGATGGCTGACAAGGCTCTAAAACGACTGATGTGAAAAAAATGTACGGAAAGGGGCGGGACCAGTAATCTTCCGGGACAGGTTGACAAGAATGTATCTAGAGGTGAGTTCGGGCTCTATTTTGGCAATCCGAGCCCGCCCGGGCCCGAAACATTTTTGAACTGAGCCCGCCCGAGCCCGAAAAATTTTGTGTGATCAGAGCCCGAGCCCGCCCGAGCCCGATATTGAAAGTGGTACGCTATGCAACGCATACACAATAGTAAAATTAAATACCGTTTTCATTTTCAAATTAATTTTCTTACTATCAGCCCTCAATTTAAATAACTATAAATGTTATTATAACAATTTATAATGTCTGTGTCTCTGTATACATGTATATATTTATATAATAGATATTTATAATGCAGCCCATTGTTTATAACGCGCCTATCGGGGGAAAAAAATTATCCGAATGGGTGATATAATGAGGCCCGATATAACGAAGGAGGAAGGATTACTGTATAACATTATGACATAATATGCATCCCGTTGAAAAAAGAGTTCTATTTAGAAAAAGGAAAGTCAAAGCTACTAAGGTTTGAAAGATTATTTTGTGATTTATAACCTATCATGACTATTATGACATTACTAAAAGTGCTCTCAAAATGAATATATTTTTTTTTTTTTACATTTTCCAGTTAGTGAAGAATAAAATAAACGGAACATTTAGCTTGAATCCGAGCCCGCCCGGAGCCCGAAGACTTGCGTAATATTTGAGCCCGATCGGGCTCGGGCCCGGGCTCGGGCTTACGGGCTCGGGCTGAGCCCGTCTCATCTCTAATGTATACATAGAGCAATGCCAGAAAATGTTCTTTATTTTTCATAAACCAGATGAATGGTATTTTTTTTCTGAATAGTCTATGTAATTAATATAATGCTGCTTTAAATACCCTTTAAATGAAAAGTTTTATTACATAAAGTAATTTTCTGGCACTCTACAGCTCCCAAATGACACACAATACAAAACCCCGCCTTTTCCCAGTGTTTAAAGGGTATTAACGTTTAATATGCTTTATATTCGTTTTGATCTTTCTTTCTCCTCCTTTTCTTCTTCTTTTTTCCTTAAAAAAAAAAAAAAAAAAAGAGTTATGTAACATTTTGACCTTTTCAAGTGAAGATTTAGATTAAGGGTAGGCAGCCTTTCTACACCCACCGTCCACTTCGGTATCTGTGTTAAAGTGTAGAATTTTAGAACATCCCATTAAGTAGTAGGATTTATTATTTTACATATTAATTTGTTACACATTATAAAATATAAAAGCAAAAGAATATCGTGGAGATTTATGTAAAAGTTTTTAATAATGTCATGAAAAAAAAAAATAATAATAATAATTAATTAAAAAAAAAATAAATAAAAAAATAAAAAAATCTGTTTTAATATTTTAAAAAAGTCAATTAAAGAAAATGAAAGTACTGCAGTATCAGAACAAACTCCCATTGTCACTGTGAAACGGCCGTGGGAACCAGGTTAAGTGCCGCCTTTTCAGACAATTATACGGCAGCTTGAGTTAAAATAATTTTGAATTTTCAAACAAATTTAAAACCATTCATCTTTTTTTTTTTTTTGATAGATATTTTAATATCTATTCAAGCTATTTAATTTTCTTCGTATGAAGTGAACTATCTGATGTTTAATCAATAGAAACCAATAAAAATCTTTTAATTCATAAAGTAACTCAGAAAGTTCTGTAAATTAGTCATTTTTTTTATTTTATAATTAACATTTCTGAAATTTTTTTCTGGTGTGAAACTTAATAAATAATGTATACTGGGTGGTGGATCGTGATTTATATTTTCTAAATGTATAGACGGACCCCTAATACATTTTCACGTGTAACTCTATTTAAAATTGATTTAAGGTATATAAATAGGTATGTTTTCCGAACCGCCTTGATCTCAGAAATCTGAATATGAAGTCAAAAATAGGGGTTGCTATTGAAAAAAATGAAGTTAATGCCAGTTTTAATATGTAGACGACCCCTTAGGCAAAATTTAACTATACCGTTATAAACTAGACGTTATTACAAATCGATCGGTACCAGTCAAATTTTTCTACGATACTTTACGGCGAAATTAGATGGGGGGGTGGCGTTTTTTTTTTGGGTGACTGTACAGTCGGTAACAAAAATGTCCGAACACTAGCAAAAATTCCTATGTAAAAAAAGTACACTTTATACGGTTTTGCTAAATAAATCCTTGTCGAATCCTGTTCTTAGTCAGTGTAAAAACATGATTTGATAAGGATTTATTTAACAAAACCGTATGAAGTGTACTTTTTTTACATAGGAATTTTTGCTAGTGTTCGGACACTTTTGTTACCGACTGTATGTACGCGTAAATAAGGGCAAAATGTCGTGAATTTGTCTCTTGAGCAAAGTGTTCTTTTTTTTTTCCCTGGGGGGTTGGTAGCTACGCATAATTAATTTTAAACAATATTTTAAAATATTTTCAGGTACTTTTTAATTAATAAAACTGAAATATGTTTTGTATAATTGCGTTAAAAACATTATTGTTAACGACATTTATTTCATTGTTTCTTAAATGGTTTGAAAACTAGAAAACGGTAGAATAAAAGATAGAATTTTTTCACTTAAGAAGCCTCTTCACTTATCGACCCCAGAAGCCAGAGCCAAATGTTATTGTATGGAGAATTTCGCTCCATTATAACTTGCTAACAAACATACATTTTTAAATTCCGTTTTCACATTCAGAAACTTCACAACTATTAAACAATATATCTCTTTCTAAAAATTATTTTTTTTTAAATTTTAATATTTCCTTTTGTGGTTGTAAAATGCAAATTTTCACAATGTGAAAAATTTCATTTTTGAGCTTAAAAAAGAAATCTTAAAAATAAAAACAATCAATTTTTAGAAAGCGATAAATTGTTTAATAGTTGTGAAGTTTCTGAATGTGAAAACGGAATTTAAAAATATGTATTTGTTGATGAATTATAATGGGGCAAAATTTCCCATAAAATAACATTGGATTCGGATTTCAGAGACAATAGGTAGAGAGTTCCTTTAAGTTAAAAAGTGTTATTATAATAAATGTTATTATAATAAATAATGATATGAAAAGATAGCCGTAGGTAAACTGGATAATTTTACAAAAAAAAAAAAGTGTTATTATAATTAAATCAGAATAATTTAATTTTCTAGTAAAATCTTTTCGAATGCATTTATACTAAAAGTTGAAATATAATATTATAAGAAATTTTTCTCGATGACCAAAAGATCGTATTTAATGTAAATTTAACGTTTTGTGTTTTTTTTTTTTTTTTTTTTTAAGGTAGTAGTATGTCGAAATAATGTATAATTATTTATTATTTAATCAAATTTTGTATAGTTGCCTTTTCTGAAACGGATCGATTCATTTAAGTTATTCAACGAAACTTAGCTTTTCGGTAATAGTTTTTCATTACCAAAAAAGTTGATTTTCAATTCAGATCTCAAATTACTCATGTAAAATGTTCGTTTCCAAAACAAATCAATCGGATTTAAAAAATGCAACTAGATTTTTTTTTTTTTTTAATTATTATTATTATTGCAGTGTACTTTCATTTAATGCAAAAACTGATATCTTCTTCAACATTGGTATCTGCAGATGTGAAAGAATTTCTATATTTTTAAATATTTTACTGGTTAAACAATTTGTAGTAGTTTGAATCTAATCGTATTAAAACAACAGATAAACAAATATATAATGCACTAACAGGTTAAGGGGGTATTCTGGTCTAGAAATTTAAAAAAATCAAGAACTTCTCAAGAGCTGAATTATGAGAAGGAGGAAGGCCCAATGTATGGATCTGGGATCGCCGATTGATGCAAAGTGAGTATAACATATTATTTTCAGAGTTATTCCATTAGAATTGTTTCCTAAACTTTAAACGCGTTTTTCTCGAAACTACTTTTTTTGAGGTGGTTGACATGATATTTCAAGTTCTACTGAACCGATTGCTTTGAAATTTGGTATATATCTTGTTTATACAACTCTCTATCGCGTCTGCCTTGGATTTGAAAAAATTTTGATTTTCAATATTTTTAAAAAATTCGAAAAGGTAAAAAAAAGTCGGGTAAAAAAAAATTTTTTTTTCAAGTCGACGCCATTTTGTCATTTTTTTTTTTTTTTTTTTTTTTTTTGAAAATGGTCAACCCGATAGCGACATCTTTATTAATGAAGAATTTGTTTGATTTTTTTGTTTTCGATCACTACAAGGGTTGAAATCATGTCAACCAGAACGCACCGTTTTTTTTGAAGCCCCCACTCAATCGGCCTGTATCTCGGCGAATTTTTTTTTTTTTTTTGATTTTTTTTTTTGATTTTTTTTTTTTTACATTCTCAAAATGTCAATAAAAAACATATAAAAAAATGGATAGTAAAAATGTTTTTCATTTTTTCTTTTTTTTATCTTACTTTAAAAAATGCCTAAAATTCAGGCTTCTAGACCAGAATACCCCCTTAAAAATTATCACACCTTTTTATGCACCACATATTATTCTTATATATTATTGTTATGTTGAAGCAGGAATTCAAGCGGAAAGAAATCCATTGAACGACTGTGATGAAATGTTACCATTTGAAAATGCAATTCAATCGTTCGAAAAACTAACTTCTGATGAACAATTAAATATATCGTGTTCGTAAGTACTACTTTACCTTTTTAAATATCCTGTCTACAGCTTTTTAAACCTATGTTTTGCTTATAACATTTCTCTTTTACTTGTTATTAGCTCAAGAAAATTTAAGCTTCTAAAATTCTATAATATTAAATTAATATAGTGCAATCTACAGGCCGAAATCTTGAGGCCCGTACAAGTAGAATAAGTGAGGGAACAACTATAGTATCTCCCCATAGCTGAATTTGGCGATTTATTTTTGCAGATTATAGCTAAATCCTAAATCATATATCATAAATGATAAAATCATAAGCTGAATTATAAATCATAAATCATAAAATCATAAATCCAAAATAAATAGCATGCAGGCTGCCATATTATATCGCAAATAGTCCAGAACGATATCGTTATCGTTCAAATCGGCGCCAAAGAAATATCGCCAAATTCAGCTGTGCGGAGATACTATAGTTGTACCTAAGTAGTTTAGCATAATATATCGGTTTACTTGGGTTCCTTAATGATGTTCATAACGTACATTATGCAATATAAACGAAAATTTCTCAATTTAAATTAGTATAGTGTTGTGAGGAATTTTTATTATACTGTACGATAGACATGCAAATTTTAAACGAATTACAGGGCAAAACAAAAGCAATTTTTTAAAACTTTTTTTTTTTTTTTTTTTTTAAATGAAACTATGTAGATGCTTTTGTAAAATTCCTTCCTTTATAGTTAAAAACAAAATGTAATTTTAAAGCCTTGCTCTTTTGAACTTTATACAGGACTGCATAAAAGCTGTTTTTTGTGTTTTGGCGTTTTCGGAGTAAGACCGATTGATTTAATTAGGGTTCTAGTTCAGAAGGAAAATGCCTCCTTGTGTGTGTGGGGGGGAGGAGGTCTTGATAAGGGGTCCTAGACCGTATTTATGCAAGTTTAAGAGATAACCAAGAAAAACTCCGAACGGCTAGGCCGACGCACGTGACCTGGGATCGAGCTCTTCAACTCACGTTGACCAGCTTTGAGTGCAGAACCGTTCGGTTGCTTAGTGAGCCTACTAGAAGCAGTATATTTGAATTTTTTTCTTCAAAATTAAAGCGAGAAAGATGATTTTTGATTATTATTATTTTTTTTTTTTACTATAATTATAAGAGAAAGCGTTTGTCTGTCTGACATACAGAAAAAAAAAAATTATGGCATACTGAGTTCAGAAAATTCTTTCCTAGGTAAAGGGATGCGTGCAGATTTACAACATACATTTAGAGTTTCGATATCCCTATTAAATTTCTAAAAATTATGTATTGTGCGATTTTTTGCGTTTTTTCCCGGCATGGCATGTTCCTTTACGTTGAACATTTCTTTACACGTGAATAATAATTTAAAAAAATTGAACTATGTCATTATAAAAATCTGATAAAACTGAAGTCATAATACCTTTTATTTTTATTTTATGTTATTTTTATTTTATTAATATTAATATTAATATTTTCATTTAATATCATCATCAAAGTTATGTGGGTACCAACGAGATAAATAAAGGTGGGTACAGTTTAATATAGGACCCCCTTGGCTAAGTTCAATATTTGTTGCCGTTTTGGCGATGGATTAAAATAGCTATCGCAATTGCGTAAGCAAAGACCTTGACAATGAACATCTGAGAACTTTCGGTGCTAAATTTCAAATTTCGTCAAAAGGGTCTTATACTAAAGCTATCCTCTAATGTGAATGCGTATTTCATGTATTTTAAATTAACCGCGTTTCTATTCAACGTAATGAAAATCACATAATTAAATGTCATTTACTTTTCATTAACAGCTGTATATCATGGTATTTGCTATTGTTTTGATTTGCAGAAATTTTGGGCCCAATAGGAATGTATTTAACTAGCAGGCTACGCCCGCTCCGCTGGTCACTGATAAATTAAATGAATTTTAAAAAGAATTGAATCACTATTTATTTTTTTATATCACATTTTCGTCTTTGTAACATAATTAAAAATTCCTTTTAAGGTCAAAAAGTCAAAACAACATATTACAAATTAAATTAAATAAAATATTTCTCCCATTTTAAACTCGTTTTGCAACAATGCTCTATGGTCTTATGTGAATGATTCTCAAGAACAAATCAACAATTGTTTACAAATCTAATGGATTATGTATGGGAAATAAGTACGCTGTAATTTAAAAATTGCAGCTCTTAGAATTTCAAAACTGATCATTTATAAAAAGTTATTCATTATTCTTTAATATTAGACTTTTTTGTTTAATATTAGACTCTTATTTTAAGATAAAAGCAATCGAATGATATCGTGTTGTGAAACTTCGCAACGTAATATCTTCCAATCTAATAACTTGATGTATATAGTGTCCTCACAAAAAATGAACAGATTTTAGAGCTCTTTTTAAAAAGTATAACATCTATCCAGTATCTTCTAAAACTAGTTGGCATAGGTGGACTCTGCTTAGTTCCCCATCATATTTATGTTCTCATAAATTTCTAGTGCGAGACATATTATAATCATGTTAAAAGAAATGAATTTGACCAAAGCTTGATATAGTGACAGAATGAAAACCCCGCCTAATAGGCTATCCACCGTTAACTTCGATATATATATCTTATTCTAATCTATTAATTTATTTTATCAGGGTCAATTCCGTTGTTTAGTTTTCATGCTACTATTTCCAATGCAATAATCCTCAAAATTCATATTTATATGAAAAATTTACAATTTCGCTATGTTGATAAAATCGTAAATTACGAATGATTTACGAAATTTTCCTATTAGAATATTTGTATTCAGTCATGTTCAAACAAATATCATAAACGTCATTTTGAAGTTGTTTAATGTATTTTGGATCCTCAAAATGGAAGTTTATGCTCAATTTTGCCTTATTCTGATATGTTAAGTAAATCGTAAATTCCAAATAACTTACGAATTTTTTAAATTGAAAAAATCATAGTCTATGATATTCATGCCAGTATCCTAAATAATATTTCGAAAGTGGTTTGACGACTTTACGATGAAAATATCCCTCAAGATTGACGTTTATGTGAAATTTGGCTCTATTCAGCCATGTTAAGAAATTCGTAAATTTCCAATAACTTACGAAATCTTTATATTGGAAAATTCATAGTCATTAATATTCATGCCAGTGTCCTAAATAATATTTCAAAAGTAGTCTGATATCTTTACGATGAAAATATCTCTCAAAATTGACGTTTATGTGCAATTTTGCCCTATCCTGCCTTGTTAAGAAATTCGTAAATTTCCAATAACATGCGAAATTTTCAAAGTAGCACATTTATAGTTACTAATGTTCATTCCGGCGTCAAACCTGATATTTTAAAACTGCTCTGACATTTTTACAGTAAAAAATTTCCATTTAATGCACGTTTAAGTGATTTTTTGTCCTATTCTCCCATGTTAAAAAAATCGTAAATTTCTCATAACTTACGAAGTTTTTTAATTCGTATATTGCAAAAGAATAGGGTTCTTGCCAGTATCGAAAGTAATATTTTAAAACTGATCTGACCCCTCTGCGATCATTTGTTCGTGAGATATCGTGTTAACAGACTAACAAACTAACGGACTAACACACTGACACACTAACGGACTGACACACTAACGGACTGAGACACTGACACACTAACAGACACCCTACAGACAGACACCATACAAATTTTGTCATTTTCGGATTCCCCACACTTGAAAACGTGCAAAATGTCAAAAAACCGAGGTCGAAAATTTTCACGATTACTTAAGTTCCCCATACCTATAGTATGATGGGGAACTAAACTAGTTGGCATAGGTGGACTCTGCTCATTTCCCCATCATATATTTGTTCTCATAAATTTATAGTGCGAGACATATTATAATCATGTTAAAAGAAATGAATTTGACCAAAGCTTGATACAGTGACAGAATGAAATCCCCGCCTAATAGGCTATCCAACGTTCACTTCGATATATTTATCTTATTCTAATCTATTAATTTATTTTATCAGAGTCGATTCCGTTGTTTAGTTTTCATGCTACTGTTTCCAATGCAATAATCCTCAAAATTCATATTTATATGAAAAATTTACAATTTCGCTATGTTGATAAAATCGTAAATTACGAATAATTTACGAAATTTTTCTATTAGAATATTTGTATTCAATCATGTTCAAACAAATATCATAAATGTAATTTTGAAGTTGTCTAATGTATTTAAGATCCTCAAAATGGAAGTTTATGCTCAATTTTGCCTTATTCTGACATGTTAAGTAAATCGTAAATTCCAAATAACTTACGAATTTTTTTAAATTGGAAAAATCATAGTCTATGATATTCATGCCAATATCCTAAATAATATTTCGAAAGTTGTTTGACATCTTTACGATGAAAATATCCTTCAAGATTGACGTTTATGTGAAATTTTGCTCTCTATTCTGCCATGTTAAGAAATTCGTAAATTTCCAATAACTTACGAAATTTTTATATTGGACAATTCATTGTCATTAATATTCCTGCCAGTGTCCTAAATAATATTTCAAAAGTAGTCTGACATCTTTACGATGAAAATATCGCTCAAAATTGACGTTTGTATGAAATTTTGTCCTATTACTGCCATGCTAAGAAATTCGTAAATTTCCAATAACTTGCGAAATTTTCAAAGTAGAATATTCATAGTTACTGATGTTCATTCCGGCATCAAAACTGATATTTTAAAACTAGTCTGACATTTTTACAGTAATAAGTTTCCATTTTATGCACGTTTAAGTGAAGTTTTGTCCTATTCTCCCATGTTAAGAAAATCGTAAATTTCTAACAACTTATGAAGTTTTTTAATTCGAATGTTCCAAATAAATAGGGTTCTTGCCAGTATCGATAGTAATATTTTAAAACTGATCTGACCTGTCTGCGATTATTTGTTCGTGAGATATCGTGTAAACAGACTAACAAACTAACGGACTAACGGACTGACCCACTAACGGACTGACACAGTAACGGACTGACACACTAACAGACACCCTACAGACAGACACCATACAAATTTTGTCATTTTCGGATTCCTCACACCTAAAAACGTATAAAAAAGTCAAAAAACCGAGGGCGAAATTTTTCACGATTACCTACGTTCCCCATACCTATAGTATGATGGGGAACTAAACTAGTTGGCATAGGTGGACTCTGCTCATTTCCCCATCATATATTTGTTCTCATAAATTTATAGTGCGAGACATATTATAATCATGTTAAAAGAAATGAATTTGACCAAAGCTTGATACAGTATGATGGGGAACTAAAATCATCAGTTTTTACTATAACTAGTTGGCATAGGTGGACTCTGCTCAGTTCCCCATGATATTTATGTTATCATAAATTTCTAGTGCGAGACATATTATAATCATGTTAAAAGAAATGAATTTGACCAAAGCTTGATACAGTGACAGAATGAAAACCCCGCTAATAGGCTATCCACCGTTCACTTCGATATATTTATTTTATTCTAATCTATTAATTTATTTTATCATGGTCAATTCTGTTGTTTAGTTTTCATGCTACTATTTCCAATGCAATAATCCTCAAAATTCATATTTATATGAAAAATTTACAATTTCGCTATGTTGATAAAATCGTAAATTACGAATAATTTACGAAATTTTCCTATTAGAATATTTGTATACAATCATGTTCAAATATCATAAATGGAATTTTGAAGTTGTCTAATGTATTTAGGATCCTCAAAATGGAAGTTTATGCTCAATTTTGCTTTATTGTGACATGTTAAGTAAATCGTAAATTCCAAATAACTTACGAATTTTTTAAATTGGAAAAATCATAGTCTATGATATTCATGCCAGTATCCAAAATAATATTTAAAAAGTGGTTTGACATCTTTACGATGAAAATATCCCTCAAGATTGACGTTTATGTGAAATTTTGCACTCTTCGGCCATGTTAAGAAATTAGTAATTTTCCAATAACTTACGAAATTTTTATATTGGAAAATTCATAGTCATTAATATTCATGAGATTGTTCTAAGTAATATTTCAAAAGTAGTCTGACATCTTTACGATGAAAATATCTCTCAAAATAGACGTTTATGCGAAATCTTGCCATATACTGACATGTTAAGATATTCGTAAATTTCCAATAACTTGCGAAATTTTCAAAGTAGAATATTTATAGTAAATGATGTTCATTCCGGCATCAAAACTGATATTTTAAAACTGGTCCGACATTTTTAATGTAAAAAGTTTCCATTTAATGCACGTTTAAGTGAATTTTTGTCCTATTCTCCCATGTTAAGAAAATCGTAAATTTCTAATAACTTACGAAGTTTTTTAATTCGAATGTTGCAAATGAATAGGGATCTTGCCAGTATTGAAAGTAATATTTTAAAACTAATCTGACCTATCTGCGATCATTTGTTCATATATCGTGTAAACAGACTAACAAACTAACGGACTAACGGACTAACACACTAACGGACTGACACACTAACGGACTGACACACTAACAGACACCCTACAGACAGACACCATACAAATTCTGTCATTTTCGGATTCCTCACACCTGAAAACGTATAAAAAAGTCAAAAATCCGAGGTCGAAATTTTTCACGATTACCTAAGTTCCCCATACCTATAGTATGATGGGGAACTAAAAAATGGCCGATTTTCATCATAAAAGTAATTAAATCTAGATCAATCAAAAATAGGTGTGGGCCACCGGATGTGTTCCGCCAACAAACTCTTTGTTTTATTACTATAGATTAAACGATTAAATTATTTAAAAAAAATTGTAGAGATATGTTTTGGAACATCAATTTCCGATATCTAAAATTGACCTACCTAAGCAGGATGACTGTTGACTTTCCTGTAATAACCACGCAATACATGAAAAAGGATATCTAAAATGGATTTATGTAACAATTTTCTAGAAATTCCTTATAGCCGTTTTTGAGATACCATCTTTTACAAAAACTTAGCATACTCAATTATTGACCGGAAAACAATAATTACATACAAAAGGATACTTAAAGGGGAGTTAATATGTCCAGTTTGAAAAAAATCCGTACAGCCGTTTGTGAAGGAATGCACCTGCGAGACCTGAAATTGAGCTATTTATTCAGGACGCCAGTCATTTATCCTAAACTAACCAATTATATCATTTGAAAGGATATTTAATAGAGTATTTATATAGCAACTTTGAAGAAAATTGGTCCAGCCGTTTTTGAGATACGGACTTATGGTCCCAATTCTGGCTACCAATGTCCGATTTTCGGTTTTTCAATTTTCACGAAAATTTAAAAAAAATCATCTGTACACCAGTCCTTCCCAATTCTGAAGTTTCGCAGTTCTATTAGTTCCCCATCATACTATAGGTATGGGGAACTTAAGTAATCGTGAAAATTTTCGACCTCGGTTTTTTTACTTTTCTACACGTTTCCAAGTGTGAGGAATCCGAAAATGACAAAATTTCTATGGTGTCTGTCTGTAGGGTGTCTGTTAGTGTGTCAGTCCGTTAGTGTGTCAGTGTGTTAGTCCGTTAGTTTGTTAGTCTGTTAACACGATATCTCACGAACAAATGATCGCACAGAGGTCAGATCAGTTTTAAAATATTACTTTCGATACTGGCAAAAACCCCATTCATTTGCAACATTCGAATTTAAAAACTTCGTAAGTTATTAGAAATTTACGATTTTCTTAACATGGGAGAATAGGACAAAAATTCACTTAAACGTGCATTTAATGAAAACTTTTTACTGTAAAAATGTCAGACCAGTTTTAAAATATCAGTTTTGATGCCGGAATGAACATCAGTAACTATAAATATGCTACTTTGGAAATTTCGCAAGTTAGTGGAAATTTACGAATTTTTTAACATGGCAGTATAGGGCAAAATTTCACATAAACGTCAATTTTGAGAGATATTTTTATCGTAAAGATGTCAGACTACTTTTGAAATATTATTTAGGATACTGGCATGAATATCATAGACAATGATTTTTCCAATTTAAAAAATTTGTAAGTTATTTGGAATTTACGATTTACTTAACATGTCAGAATAAGGCAAAATTGAGCATAAACTTCCATTTTGAGGATCCTAAATACATTAGACAACTTCAAAATTACGTTTATGATATTTGTTTGAACATGATTGTATACAAATATTCTGATAGGAAAATTTCGTAAATTATTCGTAATTTACGATTTTATCAACATAGCGAAATTGTAAATTTTTCATATAAATATGAATTTTGAGGATTATTGCATTGGAAATAGTAGCATGAAAACTAAACAACGGAATCGACCCCGATAAAATAAATTAATAGATTAGAATAAGATAATTATATCGAACTGAACGGTGGATAGCCTATTAGGCGGGGATTTCATTCTGTCACTGTATCAAGCTTTGATCAAATTCATTTCTTTTAACATGATTATAATATATTTCGCACTAGAAATTTCTGAGAACATAAATATGATGAAGAACTGAGCAGAGTCCACCTATGCCAACTAGTTTTTATTAGTTTCGGAGATAAGATAGCCAGAAGATTCCCCACATAAACGTCCCCTATAAAAAGCATCCTACAGCGCAAATGGGTGAACGGAATGCAACGAAATTTGGTATATAGACCATACACGAGATGCGCTCGCGGAATTTCAAATAAAATAAAATAAAATAAAATAAAATAAATTAAAATAAAATAAATAAATAAATAAAATAAATAATAAATAAATAAATAAATCCAAAATGTCCACCAGAGGGCGCTTTTTCCGAAAAAAAAAAGAAATTTAACCCAATAAATGACAAAACGGAATACAGAAACAATATTAACATTTATTGACTAGATTCTGATCACCTTGTCATGAAACATGACAACGCCTGCAAACGTTTTATACCCTTCTAACCTATTTTGCATAAAGCTTACTCTTCGCAAGAATGCAAATCTCGAAATTGTTTTCCTAGAACTGACAGATTTTCGCGATTTTAAATTTTATTACTCATAATTCTTGTTCTGGATTGTTAATATTGTTTCTGTATTCCGTGTTGGTCGTTTATTGTGTTAAATTTAATGTTTTTCCGGAAAAGGCGCACTCAGGTGGACATTTTGATAGTAAATTTCCTTTTTTTTTTTTCGAAATTCCGTGAGCGCATCTCGTGTATAGTCTATATACCAAATTTCGTTGCCTTCTATTCACCCGTTTGCGCTGTAAGATGCGGTTTATAGAGGAAGTTTAATTATAACCACCCTGTACATACATACATACACACTGACCAATTGCTAAAAACTACATTTTTGGACTCAGGAGACCTTAAAACGTGTTAATCAGGTGAAAACTCGATATTGAATTTATGGACCGAATACAATACTTCTATTACCTGCGGTTGTAGGGTAATGGAAATAATAAACAAATAAGTAAATAAATAAAATAAATAAATTCAGTGACCAGCGAATAGGCGAACCCTGCTTGTTTATAATAAAAAAGTATTGATTTTAAAGCGACATTGCAGGGGTAAATTACAGTTAAAGGTTAAACGGTGTAATGATTAGGTACAGTTGAAAAGTGTTTATAATGTACGCGAACCTCATGTTTTAGTTCCCCATCATACTATAGGTATGGGGATCGTGAAAATTTTCGACCTCGGTTTTTTGACTTTTTTACACGTTTTCAGGGGTGAGGAATACGAAAATGACAAAATTTGTATGGTGTCTGTCTGTAGGGTGTCTGTTAGTGTGTTAGTCTGTTAGTCCGTTAGTTTGTTAGTCTGTGTACACGATATCTCAAGAACAAATTGTCGCAGAGAGGTCAGATCAGTTTTAAAATATTACTTTCGACACTGGCAAGAACCCTATTCATTTGCAACATTCGAATTTAAAAACTTCGTAAGTTATTAGAAATTTACGATTTTCTTAACATGGGAGAATAGGACAAAAATTCACTTAAACGTGCATTAAATGGAAACTTTTTACTGTTAAAATGTCAGACTAGTTTTAAAATATCAGTTTTGATGCCGGAATGAACATCAGTAACTATAAATATGCCACTTTGAAAATTTCGTAAGTTATTGGAAATTTACGAATTTCTTAACATGGCAGTGTAGGGCAAAATTTCACATAAACGTTGAATATTAATGACAATGAATTTTCCAATATAAAAATTTCGTAAGTTATTGGAAATTTACGAATTTCTTAACATGGCAGAATAGAGAGCAAAATTTCACATAAACGTCAATCTTGAGGGATATTTTCATCGTAAAGATGTCAAACCACTTTCGAAATATTATTTAGGATACTGGCATGAATATCACAGACTATGATTTTTCCAATTTAAAAAATTCGTAAGTTATTTGGAATTTACGATTTACTTAACATGTCAGGATAAGGCAAAATTGAGCTTAAACTTCCATTTTGAGGATCATAAATACAGTAGACAACTTCAAAATTACATTTATGCTATTTGTTTGATCATGATTGAATACAAATATTCTAATAGGAAAATTTCGTAAATTATTCGTAATTTACGATTTTATGAACATAGCGAAATTGTAAATTTTTCATATAAATATGAATTTTGAGGATTATTACATTGGAAATAGTAGCATGAAAACTTAACAACGGAATTGACCCTGATAAAATAAATTAATAGATTAGAATACGATAATTATATCGAAGTGGACGGTGGATAGCCTATTAGGCGGGGATTTCATTCTGTCACTGTATCAAGCTTTGGTCAAATTCATTTCTTTTAACATGATTATAATATGTCTCGCACTAGAAATTTATGAGAACATAAATATGATGGGGAACTGAGCAGAGTCCACCTATGCCAACTAGTTTCCTTTCTTGTATATTATAAATCTCACACGTTTTATAAACCATATTCACAATATGTATATATATATTTTTTTAATCCATTTCTTTAGAAATCTCACAAGTTATTTCAAATGCTTGAATGATGTGTTTAGAAATCAAACAGGTTTTGACATAAAGCAACTGGCAAATATTTTGCGAGGAACTGACGTCGGCAAAATGTGTACTATGTTTGTTGATATTTCAGACGTTGCTGAAGAATTGTGCACAGAAGGAAGTCGTTTGCGTGAAGGTAGATTTTTATTTTTATTATTTTCTTTTTCTTTTTTTTCTTTCTTTTTTTTTTTTTTTTTTTTTTTTAATGTAAGTAAAATAAATAAAACCAACTGCCCTTTTATTTTTCATGATTCTGTATTAATCAAATAATAATATCAATAGACGCATTTGATTAGATGTGATCTTGTATGTTCATGAGATTTTATTTTTGAGTTAGTACCTTTAAAATTGTGCGTATTAATTCTTAATGTATATTAATATTTATAAAGCGATAAGTTTCTATTTGTTTTTAAATGGGATTGCATGGAAACTTACGAGACAATTAGCTACAGGGTTTATATATATATGTATATTGTTGCGTACTCGGGGGTTCATGAGCTGTATCTGAATGAAAGACAAAGCTTGCAGAAGCTCAAAAGTTTACAGAAAATTCGAGGTCTATAAACCAAGTATAAACTTTAGTTTCACCTGTAAACAACAGCGGACAACATCAAATTCACAGTATAAACTGTAGCATAGCATTATCACATAGTAATCGGCTGTAATACAAAGAGGCTCAGAGCTCTTTATGCAGCAATCGATGCTTTGGCGAAACTGACGCATTTGCCGCAATTTGGTTCCGTAAATATCCGCGTAGAAAATGGAAAAAATTCCAGAAATTTCCCAACCAATCAAGTTAGAGCTTAGATATTTCGTACTTCGATAATAAGGAATTTCTCGCCAAGGTCGCCAAATTTGGCACCAATGCCATTACCTGCCTTAATGAAGATTTTTAACGGGTTTTTAAGGGGAAATAAGCTATTTTAACGCAAAAATAAGCTAGAAATGCTGAAAATTAACATTTTATAACCTGACTAAGCCACTTAGAATAAATTTATATAAAAAAACTACTCTTATTTACAAATTCGTAACAATATATATATATATATATATGCCTTTGCATTTGCATAGGAAAATATGAGAATATATGTACATATATACAATAGTAGAAGAGAAAACATAAAAAAAAAAAAAAGTAAAAGGACAGTTATAAATGCGAAAAAACAAGAAACTACTGATATCGGTGAAAAAAGGGCACGAAATTAGTAGTATAATGTAAACAAATCAGTGGGCGGTTGAGAAACGATCGTTGGACAGGCCTTGATGGGTTTATCTTTTTTAACACTTTCCAGCAAGATTGAAACGTGGTCTGTCCGTGCTCTAACTTTCGTAAATATTCTTGGAATGTCTTGAAATTGAAATATATCACTCAAGTTCACAAGTTCACTATCGGATGTTTTCTTTAGAAAATGGAGTAAATACCACCACTCGTTTGTGTACAGGGATACCCGAAGGTATTCCAAAGCATTGCGATGTATCAGAGGTATTTTTATAAACCAAATTTTAATGACTACTTTTACACAAATCTTAATGAAATTGAAATATGTTATTCATGAGCACAAGAGAATGCTTTTTTGTAGAACGTAATATGATTAACATCAGATTTACAGGGCCATACAAAAATATTTAGTTACATTCAGGGCTTCTTCTTTTTTTTTTTTTTTTTTTTTTTTTTGGGGGGGGGGGGGGGTTGCTGGAATTGCATTTTTGTTCACAGAGCATTTTTAACTCATTCTAACTATTTCTACGTATGAATATAATTTCAATTTGTGTACCTGCCTGCCCGAATGTCCTTTTGTCTATCTGCCCGCACCATCGTCCATAAATGTTTTCAGAATTTTTAAAATTGATTGATTTATGTTATTCAAGTTCACTACAGAATATTCCCTCTTTAAAAAGGCATGGAATTAATAGGTTCTCTACAATACCAGATGTATATTTTTGTAATATGTATTGTACGAAATATTGTTTCATATTATTCATTGCTCTCTTAATATAAGTTGTTAAAGTAACCATGATTTTTGAAAGGAATTAAATATTTTCGCCAGATAATTTGGCGATCTTTTTTTTATCCCGCCAAAGATGACAGATATAAAATCTATTCCGCTGCAGCGTATTAGTATCTTATATCAGATACTTTATTTAGACATTTGAAAACAAATTTGACTTCAAATTATGATAGATTATTTATAATTTTCTTTTTAATCAGTATATTAGTCGGATATTTATTGTGTAAATATCACCCTTTGAAATAAAATGTTTATGTTTTCAATCGAATATGGAAGTTAGCCATTTCTTTTTATCGAGTTTTGAAATTTAAAATTCAAATTATGTCTATTTTACAGCAAAAAAAAAAAAAAAAAAAAAAAAAACTTAACCTAACGCATGTACACGGTAACTAATACATATCTATACCCAAATATGGGGATTAAAATTGGGAAATGATTTTCCTCGATTTTTAATAATTTTTTACAAAAAATCCAATGAGTGATCAACATAGGAAATCTTTTTTTTGGCTCCACAGACGGTCAGTAACGTCATCACTTCGCTTGCGTATATTCAATCTCGCCGACATCCAAGGCCCATGTTATTCTATGCGTAAATTAGTTTCAAATTCCGTTTTCATATTCAGAAAATTAACAATCGTTAAATTCGTGCGCGTTTTCGAAAAAAGGATTTTCAATATTTTGTTTTTTAGGTAAAATATACGAAAAATGCATTTAGTTTTTTTTTTTTTTTAACTAAAAAAAATATATATATATATAAAGACTATAGGCTTGGAATTTTCTAAATGAGAAAATGAAATTTTAAAAAAGACATTAGGTAACGAGTAATTGTACAAATAAATTTTCCCATAGAATAACATAATTATTGACTGTCGGAGAGATGAATTAGTACCAGTTGCGAGATTCCCATTTGCGCGAAGGGGTGAAAAATTTTCATTTACGCGACCGAAAATTGCAGGACCGGGCGTTCAGGTGATTTCTTCCTTTTTGACTTGATAATATGAGAACGTCCGTAACTCGGTTCTGCGGCACCGCGGCAATCTCTACCACGCACGTACCCTCTCCCCCCCCCCCCCCCCCAAAAAAAAAAAAAAAATCACTAGACACCCCTGCCACGCTTTGCATGAATCTGAGAACACCCGTAACTCGGATCCGTGGCAATCACTACCACGCACGCAAAAACGCGCATGTATCTGAGAACACTCGTAACTCGATTTTGCAGCAATCGCTACCACGCACGTGAAAGAAAAACAAAGAAACAAAGAAACAAAAAAAAAAAAAAAAAAAAAAAAAATCACCTCGCTGTGTATGAATCTGAAAACACTGGTAACTCGTTTTGACAGCAGTCAGTATCACGCACGTATATACGCTTCGCGCACATGGAAAAAAAAACTAGTTGGCATAGGTGGACTCTGCTCAGTTCCCCATCATATTTATGTTCTCATAAATTTCTAGAGCGAGACATATTATAATCATGTTAAAAAAAATGAATTTGACCAAAGCTTGATATTATCACAAAATGAAATCCCCGCCCAATAGGCTATTCACCGTTCACTTCGATATATATATCTTATTCTAATCTATTAATTTATTTTATAAGGGTCAATTCCGTTGTTTAGTTTTCATGCTACTATTTCCAATGCAATAATCCTCAAAATTCATATTTATATGAAAAATTTACAATTTCGCTATGTTGATAAAATTGTAAATTACGAATGATTTACGAAATTTTCCTATTAGAATATTTGTATTCAATCATGTTCAAACAAATATCATAAATGTAATTTTGAAGTTGTCTAATGTATTTACGATCCTCAAAATGGCAATTTATGCTCAATTTTGCCTTATTCTGACATGTTAAATAAATCGTAAATTCGAAATAACTTACGAAATTTTTAAATTTGAAAAACCATAGTCTATGATATTCATGCCCGTATCCTAAATAATATTTCGAAAGTGGTTTGACATCTTTACGATGAAAATATCCCTCAAGATTGACGTTTATGTGAAATTTTGCTCTATTCAGCCATGTTAAGAAATTCGTAAATTTCCAATAACTTACGAAATCTTTATATTGGAAAATTCATAGTCATTGATAATCATGCCAGTGTCCTAAATAATATTTCAAAAGTTGTCTGACATCTTTACGATGAAAATATCTCTCAAAATTGACATTTATGTGAAATTTTGCCCAACACTGCCTTGTTAAGAAATTCGTAAATTTCCAATAACTTGCAAAATTTCCAAAGTAGCATATTTATAGTTACTGATGTTCATTCCGGCATCAAAACTGATATTTTAAAATTGGTCTGACATTTTTAAAGTAAAAAGTTTCCATTAAATGCTCGTTTAAGTGAATTTTTGTCCTATTCTCCCATGTTAAGAAAATCGTAAATTTCTAATAACTTACGAAGTTTTTAAAGTCGAATGTTGCAAATGAATAGGGTTCTTGCCAGTGTCGAAAGTAATATTTTAAAACTGATCCGACCTCTCTGCGATCATTTGTTCGTGAGATATCGCGTTAACAGACTAACAAACTAACGGACTAACACACTGACACACTAATCGACTGACACACTAACAGACCCCCTACAGACAGACACCATAGAAATTTTGTCATTTTCGGATTCCTCACACCTGAAAACGTGTAGAAAAGTCAAAAAACCGAGGTCGAAAATTTTCACGATTACCTAAGTTCCCCGTACCTATAGTATGATGGGGAACTAAAAATCACTGAACACCCCCTACCTTGCTGCGTATGAATCTGAGAATGCATGTAACTCATACTATTCTTGTATTTTTACTGTGGTCGCGCATATGGGAAGACACCGGAGAGATTAGGTATTGTATTGTCCTCTCTTTAAGTGCATATATATCTCTAATAATACCGAAGACAAATATATGCTCACACGTTACAGAAATACACCCAGAAAATATCATCGCCGTCAAGGCTGTACATCAGTCAGCCCCCTTTCTTCCTTCGCATGTTATCTTGTGAGATTTGAGTATTTCATTTAGACAACCAAAGTTAGAGAGTCCTAAATTTACTTAATAATTTAAAAAATGTATATATTAGTTCCCCATCATACTATAGGTATGGGGAATTTAGGTAATCGTGAAAATTTTCGACATTGGTTTTTTTACTTTTCTACACGTTTTCAGGTGTGAGGAATCCGAAAATGACAAAATTTCTATGGTGTCTGTCTGTAGGGTGTCTGTTAGTGTGTCAGTCCGTTAGTGTGTCAGTGTGTTAGTCCGTTAGTTTGTTAGTCTGTTAACACGATATCTCACGAACAAATGATCGCAGAGTGGTCAGATCAGTTTTAAAATATTACTTCGATACTGGCAAGAACCCTATTCATTTGCAACATTTGAATTTAAAAACTTCGTAAGTTATTAGAAATTTACGATTTTCTTAACATGGGAGAATAGGACAAAAATTCACTTAAACGTGCATTTAATGGAAACTTCTTACAGTAAAAATGTCAGACCAGTTTTAAAATATCAGTTTTGATGCCGGAATGAACATCAGTAACTATAAATATGCTACTTGAGAAATTTCGCAAGTTATTGGAAATTTACGAATTTCTTAACATGGCAGGATAGGGCAAAATTTCACATAAACGTCAATTTTCAGAGATATTTTCATCGTAAAGATGTCAGACTACTTTTGAAATAGTATTTAGGACACTGGCATGAATAATAATGACTATGAATTTTCCAATATAAAGATTTCGTAAGTTATTGGAAATTTACGAATTTCTTAACATGGCTGAATAGAGCAAAATTTCACATAAACGTCAATCTTGAGGGATATTTTCATCGTAAAGACGTCAAACCACTTTCGAAATATTATTTAGGATACTGGCATGAATATGATTTTTCCAATTTAAGAAATTCGTAAGTTATTTGGAATTTACGATTTACTTAACATGTCAGAATAAGGCAAAAGTGATCATAAACTTCCATTTTGAGGATCCTAAATACATTAGATAACTTCAAAATTACGTTTATGATATTTGTTTGAACGTGATTGAATATAAATATTCTGATAGGAAAATTTCGTAAATTATTCGTAATTTACGATTTTATCAACATAGCGAAATTGTAAATTTTTCATATAAATATGAATTTTGAGGAATATTGCATTGGAAACAGTAGCATGAAAACTAAACAACGGAATCGACTCTGATAAAATAAATTAATAGATTAGAATAAGATAAATATATCGAAGTGAACGGTGGATAGCCTATTAGGCGGGAATTTTATTCTGTCACTGTATCAAACTTTGGTCAAATTCATTTCTTTTAACATGATTATGATATGTCTCTCACTAGAAATTTCTGAGAACATAAATATGATGGGGAACTGAGCAGAGTCGACCTATGGCAACTAGTTTTTTAAATTGCTCACTAAGTTAACAGGCGAAATATTCAAAGAGTATTATTCAAAAAACAGAATTCGAAAAACTTCATTTTTAAATGAGATATTCTAATAAAACGAAGGAAATCCCATTGGATAACATAAGAAGAAAGACTAAGACATGGAATGAACCGAATGAACCCGGAGCCCCAACTATTGTAAACGCTTGATAGAAAGACTAATTTACCTACTTTTGCCTTTTTGGTAATTGGAGCTTCATACAAGCAAAAAAGAAAATTTCTCACAAGGATGTGAATCCGGTACCTGTGCTATTGTTTCGCTTATTATAACAAGGGTAGGGCAAAATCTCTTTTTATATATAAACGACATATGAAGTGAATAATATGAAATAATAATTAAAATCATCATGATTAAATCAACTTTAAAACAAAATAAATTGTATTGAAATGGAAATGTCATTTACGAAAAAAGAAAAACTGGTGACGAATAAGGATAACGTGCGATCTGACAAAGATTTAACATTATTCCTTTAGAACAAAATTCTTATTGAATTTGGAATGATCCAATTTTTTGGTAGTGTATCAAATAATGCAATTGCCTTTCTTCAATTTATACATTTCATGGTAGATAAGTATTACGACCACGGGATTTGGGAATTTCGATGTATATTTTCGTTATATAGAAATTAGATTTATAGAAATTCCACTGTTTTCAAAAAAGCTTTTTTAAAACTATTTTCAACTTAATATATATATATATATTTCTGTTATTAATTTTTATTTCTGTACACAGATTATATGGCGGACGCTCAGTGTTTCGGTGGTATTGGTATTGATGTGCTTAAGCAATGCCAGGCACAGACTGTAATTGCCGCTACGAATTTCAATAATCTACAAACTGGAGACAACGGTAGTGAACCACTTACACAACACTGCATGTAAGTAAACGAATTTTTTGCTATATTAATTGTTTTTATGAAAGCAAATCTTTCAATGTAGAGATGAATATATTTCACGTGAATAATGATGGCATTTCATCATCAGTTCTCTTGTATTCTTGTTACAATTAAATCTACAAACATTGTTACAAGAATGGACAGACTAACTAATGATTCCATACGCTCAGACTTTTAAAAATATACAACATCAACCAAAAAATAATAAAATATCAAGATAAATGGAAAGACCACGTGGAGAGAATGAGCAAAGACCGACTACCAAAAAAGCTGATGAATTACAAACCTAGAGGTTATCGAGACAACGGGGCAGACCAATCAAGGGGCAGACCGAGGATTGATCAATGGGACCGAAACAGGCTGATAGCCTAATCCATGCTGTAGATGATGGTGATTATTACAATATATAAATATATATATATACTATATACAGGGTTTCAGCTATTCAGAAGGCCCTAGAGCCGGTTCTATAGCGTCAAACGATACAAATTTCAATAGCGTGTAGTGCAAGTGATATGCTCAGCGAAAATTAAAAAAAAAAAAAAAAAAAAAAAAAAAAGAAATCTCAACTAAATTCATAGATATTGCAACAGCACTACCTATTAACAACAAATTTCAAGTAATTTTTTTTTTTTTTTTTTTCGATTTTCGCTTAACGTATCACCTGTACTACATACTAGTGAAATTTTGTTTCGTTTGGAGCCATAGAACCGGTTCAAGAGAAAACTGAACAGGCGAACTTTAATTATAATAACCCTGTATATAGTATATATGTGGGCTCTCGTAGATAGAAAGGTGAACAGTTTATACACGTTTCACTAAATTTTAATGAAATATTAAATTATAGTAACAATATTTTTACAAAGTTGCTGGAGTTAATTGTTTCTGATAGTTAGTCAAACAGTTTATACGTTAAAAACAAAAAACAAGTGAAGATTTTTCGAATATTTTAAAGAAACCTTAAGATTTTCATGAATGTGTTTTTCTTTTATAAATAATTCTTGATAGTATAAAACTTTACTGCTACAAAGTTTTTTAAAGAATTTTTTTTTCTTTCTAACAGAGATAGTGTAAAACATTATTTATCCTTCAGTTTAATGCAAGTCCCTAATTTATATTAGTAATTAATTTTTCTTGGAAACCTGCATCATTTAGGATGTTATTTACACCCATGAAGATACATAACACCCATCAAATATTTTTCTAGATATTTGATAAAAAATCTAAATTCGAAATTGTCCGATACTTTTGTCAATAAAGTATAAGCATAACAACACAAACACTGCTTTTCATGCTCAGAACATAAATTACTAAGGTAAAATGCTTCTTTCTTATGGAGAAAAAGTATTTTAACATCAAGCCTTTGAACATGTTTTCCTTTCTGAATATAAAGGGTTTTCCATTAAGAGTGATACAATTAAAAAAAAAAAAAAAAAAAACATAAATTATTCAGTGAACAATTTTTCTTTCTTTTCTTTTTTTAAAGCTTACATTATGCCATTAAGTATGAAAGTAATATCATTCATGTGAGCACCACGATTTCTCTGTACATTCTGTCAATCCAATTTTCCATCACTCTTTCACATAAATGTGGTGTTATTTTACAAATAACCCGTTGAATGTTGGTTTTTAATTGCTCAATTGTTATTGGATTATCAACATAAACTTGTGACTTAACACATCCCCAAAGGAAAAAAATCCCAATCGATCGAGTCGATTAACTGAATAATGTCGTCCATGAATTCTCAAATTTCTCTCAGTATTCACATAAGAACACTGAATTTGATAAAACAATTTAATAATTTCGAAACGTTGTTCAAGCATGTATCTTTGCATGATTACATGGCATAGCATACTAAACACAAATGACACAAGAAATGTCAAAAAATAATACGCAGTGTTGCCCTTCTAACCATTTAAAATTGTATAATCCCTATTGGAAAACCCTTTACATACAGTGAGTGATCAAATTACACTACTCTGCATGAAATTTGCCCCAACACCATTTTCGCTAATTCTTATATAAAATTACCTCCTGAATTCGAATATGAAGCCCATTTTGCCCTATCACCCTCCGTGTTTAGGGACGCCCCTCTATTTATATCACTTTTCGGTAATTTTATGACTATAAAGTTGATTTTTAGGAGAGGAAAGGATTATTTTAACTGTTAAATATCTTTTGAGGGACTACAGAGTTGGAAAATTCTAAAGCATGAACATTTGATGTAAGGGGAAAATTTAAGGGGGGGATTTGACATTGAAATTATGTATTACATTTCTTATATTTTCTAATCTATTATTAATGTTATTTATTAAACATTATATGTTTTTGTTTTTAAGTGTTAAATTAATTCTTTTTCATTCTCCAAATCAGATTCATGGCCATAAAATTACCGAACCGTGATAAAAATTGGCGGAGGGGCTGGGGGGATGTCCCGAGAAAACGGTGGATGACTGGGCAAAATGGGAGTCATATTCGGATTCAGGAGGTCATTTTACATAAGAATCAGCGGAAATGGTATCAGGGCTCGATTTTTTTTTTTTTTCAGCGCAGTGTTAAGAGATTTTTTATTCTTTTATTTTGACATTTTTTCGATTTTCTTAAAAAATACTGAACGAAATGGTCTGGAAATTCAGTCATGCAAAGAACATTTAAAAACTAGCATTTTCCGTTATCTACTTAGTCCATAGTGTAATTAGGGGACCAACCACAACTTAAAAAACGTGTAAATACTTTGGATCACCCTGTATCACAAAAAGAAACATGTAGAAGGACATGCTCCCTGAACGGTTAATCCTGCTATTTTTGAGCATTTCCAATTCCAATTCTCATTTCCAGTTACCTTTTTCTCATATTTTTATAAAGTTAATGGTTTACGTTTGATAACTTTCTTGAATTTCGCATGATAAAAATCATACCTTGTTGGACTTAGTGTCATGATCCTAGTTGCTAACATTAGCGCAAGTAATTTAAAATGCACTTATCTATTAATTGGTATACTGTAAATGAATCGTAGAAAAAATGAGTGCTAACATTTAAATTAAATTAAAATGACTTTTATTTGAGTGTTGTTGGTATTATCATGAATCTATTAATTGCTAAATTTTATAACGTTATTAAATTCTACACTTTATTTATTTATATATATATATATATTGTTACAAAGCTGTAGAATGAATGAAAACAGACGATGAAATGCCACTATAATTCCCAACATACGTATATTTACGAGTATATATATATGCACCGTTGTTATTTTACCATGTTTTTATTAACTTCTATTCTTGTTTGTTTGTTTGTTTGTCCGGTACAAATCTTTCAATCGAATTTTAACTAACTTCCCTACTAGCTAGACATTTGAAACTTTGCCAGTAGCTCAGAACCCGGTGACAACACAATACTTCGAAGTCCGATTTTCGAATTTTTGATTAGTTTTCTTATAATTAATTAAAATATGAAAATAATAACATCGTAATAATAGCGTTAAAATAGCCATTAAAATATTAGCTATAATTTAATTGTTGGCAAAAAAAAATTACGAGTTCATTTTCTTTCGACATAAAAATAAATACATTTAATTAAACGTGAACGTTAAAAAATTATGAAAAATTAAATTATACATCTGAACAAAAAATAAACGTCATTATCACTTAAAATTTTTTTATGCACATTGATATGATTCATCTATGATTCACTCTATGATTTATCAGAAAATTTAAAACATGCTACATAAAAAGTTTTTTTTTTTTTTTTTTTACTTTCTCTTACTCATAAGGAAGAGAAAGTATTGTTTTTGGGTCAAATTTTCGAACGCGAGATTTTGTTATATTTACACGGTTTGAGGTCTCCTGAATACGAAAATCATGTTTTTCGCAAATGGCCTGTGTGTATGTCTGTGTGTGTGTCTGTTTGTTATCAGCATATCTCAAAAACAAATTATGGCAGAAAGTTCAAACTTGGTATTCTAAATGTGTATCATATGGAGATGCTACAGTAAGCTTTTCGTTAAGATCAAGCAAATGGTTCGTGTACAGGGACAATCAAGAGAATTCTAATACATTACGTCTATGGGGGAAATTGCAGGAAAGTAGAGTTTAACGTCTATAGACTGCACTAAACCAAATGAAACGAATATATATTTTTTGTCATAGAGATAGTTAACTGGGAAAATTTTTTTTGTGTATGTAGGAGCCTCGCCTCCCCCCTGGGGGGGGGCAGGTCCCCCCTCGAGGGGAGTAAATTTTCATGATGGGTATCTTTCAAAAGTACTCGCCCATAACTTTAAAACGAATGGTTGAACCATCGATCTGCGATAATTTTAAACAAAGTTATCGATTTTTTTTACTTTTAATGAAAAAAAAAACTTAGAAAAAAAGATCGTATTATTATTATTATTATTATTATTATTATTATTATTTTAATATTGAGAATAAAATGGACTTTTTTTTTGGATATTTGGTGTTATACTACTTCTCTAATATGGAAATCGTCTGCATTATCATAAAAGATAAATTTTAAATAATAATTTTAATAAATTATTTTTTTAAAACAGAATTATTTTTTAATAACCGAATTAAATTCTATATAAATTTAGGTGCATTAATGAAACGGGCGTTGAGGGGGGCGGTAGCCCCCCTCACACAGAACTAATTATCATATAAAACTCTTCAGAAGCCTAATATGAATTGTCTAACACAGGTTTACATAACAGTACTAGTTATCTTACCTTTTAATCTACAACCCGTATTTATGGTATTAAATTTCAGGGTAAGAGAAAGTAGTGTGAGTGACACACCAGATTATTTAATCTTATAATTATTTCTTTTTCTTTCAGAAGTACATCATTTCAGCTTGGATGTTTGGGTGCTTCTGTTCATGAGGAATGTGGAGATAGAGCCTTTAACACTTACAAGGAAATTGTGAGGAGGACAGGTTTTTTCCAAAATGCAATTTGCCCTTCAGATCTCATGCAAACTTTGAAGACAACTATCCTAGACAGCTTAAATATGGTGGATGAACGGAAAAATGTGTACCACTTAATATTCGATATGGAAAGAAGGAGATAAAGACAATTTGTTCAAGGATTATTAAAAAAAAAAAAAAATAAAAATAAAAAATACATTATTATGATATAATTTTTGTTATTAAATTTTGACCATAGCAATAAAAGATGAAATGTTAGGATATTTTGTAAATTATTCAAATAAAACGAAGCACAGAATTTAAAATTGTAACAAATATAAAAGTGAAATAAAATCTACTTTTTGTCTGGAAAATTCATTTTATACTTTTTTATTTTCACAGAAGTAACATATTATTTATGTGTACAGGGTGTTTGAGAAAAGACTGCCCAGCTTTGAAATGACATAATATCGAATCAGTGTTAGGCAGAAAGATGAAAAAAGTTTTATATTCGAAAAGCAAGTTCCGAATTTTAAATAAACCGATTTGTAAAATTAATTATTTGATTTGCCAACATAAGGCGCTGCAAACCCAGTGCAATGTCCTTTACATAGTGGATGAAATTGTTTTGTGTAATTTGAATGAAATCTTATTACAATAGATTTGATATGGTTACCATGAGTAGGAATAATATGATTAAAGCGGAGGGTGAAGTTTGACGATATCTTTTGCGACGTCTTTTCTTATACGACTGCACATGCTTTACAAATAAAATATTGAAGATATTAAAAAGTTTGAAGTTTCTTTTTTCTATAGCAGGATTGTCCAAAGACTGATTACTCAGTGATTTCTAGAATTTTATATTTTACAACCATACTCGTAATCAGCCTTTGTAAGATATAATTTAGATAAAATTTCTACACAAACTACCCTAATGATCTGCCTGTTACATTTCAGCAGTAGAACAGACAGAAGATGCACTATTTTCTATTTTTAAGTATTATATTTAAAATTCGCTGTATTTACAGCTCCTTCTTTTGGTAAATAATTTTGCAAACCTTTGTATTAACGATGCCTATCCAACATATCATTTGTTTTTATCTTTCTGTCTGTCTCTGTTTCAAAAAAGTTAAATCATTTCATAGCTGGGGGAGTCCTTTTTCAAGCATCCTGTACATAATAGCCAACAAAGCAACCAGTAAATTCGTTTACTGAACAAATCTAATTGTTTATTTAGCCAAGTGTAACTTTAATATTTTCTATAATTTTGTTCACATCGTATGACATTTTTTTAATATGATAACGGACAATTCCCAAAAACGACATTTCAGAAGAAACTCAGGAATAAAGGGGTATATAAAATTAGAGCTGTACCGAGTACTAGGTATATACTCGGCATACTCGGCCTATTTGCCGAGTACTCAGTACTCGACCAAATTTAGGCTATGTATTCGGCCAATACCGAGTAGTTGTGGGACTTTCACTATTTTTATGCATTGTTGAAAGAAATGTGTTAAGGAGAGATATTTATTTTAAAACTAAACTAATAATCTGGTGTGTCACTCACACGACTTTCTCTTACCCTGAAATTTAATACTATAAATACAGGTTGCAGATTAATAGGTAAGATAACGAGTACTGTTATGTAAACCTATGTTAAACAATTCATATTAGGCTTCTGAAGACTTTTATATAATAATTAAATCTGTGTGAGGGAACTACCGACCCCTCAACCCCCCGTGTCATTAATGCACCTACATTTATATAGAATTTAATTCGGTTATTAAAAATAATTCTCTTTTTAAAAAATAATTTAATAAAATTATTATTTAAAAAATTATCTTTTATAATAAGGCAGACGATTTCCATATTAGAGAAGTAGTATAACACCAAATATAAAAAAAAAGTCCATTTTATTCTCAATATTAAAAAAAAAAAAAAGTACGATTTTTTTCTAAGTTTTTTTCTTTTTTTTTTCTTTTTTTTTTTTTTTTTTTGTTAAAAGTAAAAAAAATCGATAACTTTGTTTTAAATTATCGCGGATCGATGGTTCAACCATTCGTTTTAAAGATATTGGCGAGCTCTTTTGAAAGATACCCATCAGGAAAATTTACTCCCCTCGAGGGGGAACTTCCCCCCCCCCCCCCCTCTCCCCAGGGAGGAGGCGAGGCTCCTACATTCACAAACAAATTTTTTCCAGTTAACTATCTCTATTACAAAAAATATATATTCGTTTCATTTGGTTTAGTGCAGTCTATAGACGTTAAACTCTACTTTCCTGCAATTTCCCCCATAGACGTAATGTATTAGAATTCTCTTGATTGTCCCTGTACACGAACCATTTGCTTGATCTTAACGAAAAGCTTACTGTAGTATCCCTATATGATACACATTTAGAGTACCAAGTTTGAAATTTCTGCCATAATTAGTTTTTGAGATATGCTGATAACAGACAGACACACAGACACACAGACATACAGACACACAGACATACACACAGACCATTTGCTAAAAACATGATTTTCGTATTTAGGGGACCTCAAAACGTGTAAATATAACAAAAACTCGCGTTCGAAAATTTGACCCAAAAACAATACTTTCTCTACCTTATGGGTAAGAGAAAGTAAAAAAAGTATGAAAATATAAATACAGAGTCATTATAATTAAAATTTTTTCTATAACAGCTTTCTGCAGTTAAAATGAGCTATTACCAAACTTAGTATAGAGATGATTCATGATATGAGCTTTTAATTATAATTATCTTGCATGCAATATTTTATAAAATCTTAGTACATAAAATTATATCTATAAATCAGACAAAAATAAAATATTTTAGAAAAAAAAAACCTATGTAATATTAACACAAAATTTTAGTTATACATTTGTGCAAATGAAAGTAAAACACTTTCAAATCGGTAAGAAAAAATTGATTTTGAATTGTATACTATAAAATAACGTAAAAACTATCACCTATTCGAATACAGTCTACCGTTGAGCAAAAGGTGCATTTATTTAGCATTTTAAGAACAAAAATATTTAATGTGAAAAGAGGAGGGGGCATTTAACCGAGTCTTTCAAGGCATTTTACGGTATATATAAAAAAGGTAAAACACTAAAACGTTATTTAAAACGTATTTTCATAATAAAATCTGTTGTTTTGCCAATTATGACCCAAAACCCCCTATCATTTTACATTTCTACGATCTGAAGATTAATGAAGCCTATCATGTTTGAAATTATAAAATATTTTAATGTTCCCCTTTCATATGTAAATTTCATGTATCTTAAATTAAGTCTTTGTGCATAGTAACTTTTATATTCTCTAAGAATTATCTGAGGATGATAATTCCGCATCTAAAAAAGATGTTAAGAATAAAGTTATCAGTTATAGTTTTAGTGATCCACTATGCTGAAAGTATCAAAATATAGCAATGAACCTAATTGTGTATATACACTACAAAAGTTCTGCATGAAAGTATGCTGTTTAAAATTTAACTAAATTTTTTGTTCAAAAGCCTTTTTTTCAATTTCAAGATGTGCAAATTTCTTCATATATGCATCAATTATTCTTTCTTACAACTACTCGGTACTCGGTTACTCGGTACTCGGCTGAGTAGTAAAAGGCCGAGTACTCGGTATTCGGCTACTCGGCCAAAGTGCTACTCGGTGCAGCACTATATAAAATTACACCAAACTCGGTCAAAATAACTTGCTGGTATGTATCAAATTTGGCTCTTTTTAACTGCTTCTGAAATTTTATTTGGAATTAATTTTATCAATTAAAGCAACTCTGCCATTACAGGGCACATTAAAGACTCAGTTACTTTTAAATGGCGCATATATCAGCAAAAAACTATCATAATTTTATTTAGAATAACTGAAAAAATAATTACTTTTAAAACTTGTAAATTTTCACAGACGTCAAGAAAGTTTTTATCTATGTGTTACAATTTAAGAATACTTATATACATTTTTTTACTTCCTTATATAAAGTATAAGTTGAAGTATAGTAATCCGGATTTGCGAAATGGATTTTGTGTAATTTCGCATAACTCAAAAACGAATGATAGTACAATGTTACAAATTTATATGTGTAACTCTCATGATGTCTAGTTGTACGCCTGCAAATTTCGTCTTAATACGAGCTCCTGTTTCAGAAATATCAACGACTTTACACGAATTTTTGTGTCGTCTGTATGTAAGTATACTTGTGTGTGTATATATCTCGCATTACTCAAAAACGGTTGGACGTAGAACGTTGCAAATTGGTATAGAGGTTTGTTATAACGTCTAGTTGTGCACTTTTTTGGACTTTATGTGACTTTCCGTTTTGGAGATATTTAGGAAAGTTGCATTCATAATGTCCAAAATTACAAAGGTTTTGGCCATTATATAGGACATGCCATCATACAGACTTCAAAAGGAGCTAATCATAGAGCCAGTAATGATATTGTTATGAAAGTTGAAGACATTTTTGCGCGTGGAAATTTATGCTTAGAGACATAAGCAGGTTCTAGTCGACGGATGTATTTTATCTAATGAATATTCAGCTCGTAGATAGAGCTCGTAATGATATTGTTATGAAAGGTGTCGACATTTTTACGTATATAAAGTAATTCTTAAAGGCATAAGCAGGTTCTAGTCGACGAATGCACTTTATTTAATAAATATTCACCTCGTAAATAGAGCCCCTAATGATAGTGTTATGAATGTTGTCGACATTTTAGTGAGCAGAAATTAATACGTTAAGACAAAAACAGTTTCTAGTAGATGGATGCACTTCATTTAATGAATATTTAGCCCGTAGATACAGTTTGTAATGATAATGATAAAAAAAAGGTCGTCTACATGTTATCGTGTAGAAAGTAATTCTTAAAGACACAAGCATGTTCTAGTCGACGAATTCACTTTATTTGATGAATATTCAGCGCTTAGATAGAGCCCGTAATGATATTGTTAGGAAAGTTGTTGACATTTTTGTGTGTAGAAAGTAATTCTTAACCCCTTAACGCGCGCTGTCCTCGCTGCGAGGACGCAAAATTTAAGATCCAGCTGGAAAAATTCATCCCGGAAATTTTTTAACAAAAATCCACGCTTATAAGATATCAGAAAAGGCCGGTTTTTTAAACCTTAAAATTCAAAATTTCTTTTAGTTTAATTTAGTTTATGAATTCCGGTGGCAGTATAATTTAAATGTTTCAAATTGTCTTGCGCCGCAAAGGGTTAAAGACATATGAATGTTCTAGTCAACGAATGCACTTTTTAAAATTAATATTTAGTAAACAGCTGAATAAATCTCGTTTTTGAGAAACCATTTTTAACAGTGGGTGTTACCGTAACCATGATTAAATTTCAGTATAGCTGTGCCATCTTTCAAACGATTTGCACCTGAACTGAATCAACATAATTTTAGATAATATACATTTCATAGGGCAAATTTGGTGCAATTATACACGATAGATGCCTTGATACAGCCTTCCATTCAATAGAGAATACGCAGCATGTCGGATAATATATCCCAAAAGATAATCAGCACAATTTTAAAAGTCAAGGTCCAACCAAATATAAGTTTATTTAAAATACGTTCACTTTTATGAGACACAGGTTCATAAAATTTTGATGAAACTAATATACACACAGATATTTTCTAAAAATTGTCGAATCGTGTTCAGAACATATCAAAACATTTAAATTAATGAAAAAACGGAAGTTGAAAATGTCTACTAATTCACTTTATTTTTATGTATATAGAAGAAAGAATAATCTGGTGTGTCATTCACGCGACTTTCTCTTACCCTGCATTTCAATGCTATAAAGATAGATTGCATATTAAGTCTTAAGAACAATAGCGTAAGATAATAAAGTTCAATGTACTTTTAAAACAATCTAAAATAGGTTTAGAAACAGTTTTATTTCACATGTAATTCTGTATGAGGTGGGCTACAACCCCCCTCCCCCTCCTTAACCTCCCATTCAATTATAGTGCATGCTATTATTAAAAAAGAAAAAAAAATCAAAGCTGTTATTAATTTGCCTTTAAAATTAAGTGGCAACCTAATACAGACTTCAAAATTCCAAATTCGAATTTCCTGCAGCTATTTGTTTTTAAATTATGCTGATAACAGATATCTCTATATATATATACAGGTCAAGCACTAAAAATTGGACTTTCGTAATCAGGGCACCTCAAATCGTGATTTTATACAAAAACCAAAAATCTTTGTTTACAGAATGCGTATGAAAAATTAATTTTCCTTCCTGAACAGCGTTCGTTGGCATTGTAAAATTTAGCAAAGCACTTCCTTCAATTACTTTCAACAAAAAAGAACGATTAGCTTAAATTTGAGTAGCCCTGTATATTGTCTATAATCAATATGCGCTATAAATAATATTGTGTACTTAAATTTAGTTTTATTTGAAAAAAATCTAACACAAAAGAAATTACAATTCCAGCAATTTTCAAGTATAGCCGCAATATATCCAAATACTTTGAGAAGCCCTGTAAATGAATGATTTCCGTACAACAATCTTTATAAAACATACTTTTATGCAGGTTATAAATTTTGTTGTTTTTGTTTTGTTTAAGTTAGCCTGTAGATGTAACACTGTACTTATCATCAATTTCCCCATAGACATAGACATTTCTCCATAGTACTTGAAATTTCTTGGATGTTTCTGTACACGAACCATTAGCTTGATCTCAACGAAAATTTTGGTGTGATATCCCTATATGATACACATTTTAAATACCAAGTTTGGACTTTCTGCTATAATTTGTTTTTGAGATAGGCTCATAAAAGACGACACACAGACCAACAGCTAAAAACATGATTTTTGGATTCAGGGATCCTCGGAACGTGTAAATATAATAAAAACTGAATTTTGAAAATTTGACCCCAAAACAATACTTTCTGTACTTTATGGGTAAGAGAAAGTAAGAAACGATAATGGTATAGACCTAAATCCGTGCTTGCATGCACCAAATTCGTGAAATAAGCTGCTTATACTCAGAAAGCGCTACTATATATAAACATATGAGAAAATAGGAAGGTGGTTGGGTTGTTTTGTATATGCGTGTTATTTTACAAACTAGAAACAATAAGTGAAGATATCATACATGATTATGTTTTGTAGAAATGGATTTAACCCTTTCTCGAATGCTAAAATAAAATACACTTTTTACTATCTCTTACCAATATAGTGTTTAACAAGTTCACGCAGGTGTGACCCACCGGTGGGTCACAGCTACAGTCGGCAGCAAAATATCCCAGCGCTAGCAATAATCCCTGCCCCCAAAAAGTACACTTAATACTGCTTTGTTAAATAAATCCTTGTCGAGTCATGTGCTTAGTAAGTCTAAGAACATGATTCAACAAGGATTTATTCAACAAAACAGTTTTAACGGCCCTCTTCACTTACCGTTGCCTGTAGCCCGAGCCAATGTTATTCTATGGGGAAATTTTCTTTAGAAATAACTTATTAACTAATACATGTTTTTAAATTCTGTTTTCACATTCAGAAAATTCCCAACTGTTAAATTGATGGACCTTTTTCGAAAAAGTATTTTTTTAATTTTTAATATTTTATTTTGAAATTGCAAAATGAAAAAAAATTCACATATTGAAAATTCGTATTGTGCAGCTTCGAAGTAAAATATAAAAAATAAAAAAAATAATTTTTTAAAAAAGGTCCGTCAATTTAACAGCTGGGAATTTTCAGAATGTGAAAACATAATTTAAAAATATGTATTACTTAATAAGTTATTTGTAAAGAAAAATTTCCCATTGAATAACATTAGCTTCGGCTTCCAGCGGCGGTGAGTGAAGAGGGCCCTTAAGTGTACTGTTTTGACATCGGAATTATTGGCTAGTTCTCGGATACGTTTGAGAAGACTATGAAAACAAAATGCGCCGGCGTGAACATGTTAAGCTAGTATTGTTTTTGGGTCAATTTTTTAAAATTAAGATTTTTGTTATACTTACACGTTTTGAGGTCTCTTTAATCCGCAAAACAGTTTTATAGCGTTTAGTCTTCGTGTTTATATATGTGAAAGTAAATGAGTCTGTGTATCAGTGTTGAAGTCCATTATTAGCGTAACAAGAACAATTATTAGTAGGAAGTCCAAATTCTGTACTTTATATGTATATCATACGGGGATGGACTCCTAGGCATCCATGAGAATTCAGATACAATATACGAAATGTCTGATAATTATAGCTTAACTCTTTTAGACAGTACTAAACAAAATGAAATGAACTTATATTGTTTTCTGTTACTCTTATATATGGCAGAGAAATTATTGTTTTTGGGTCAAGTTTTCGAAATTGAGTTTTTGTAATATTTACACGTTTTAAAGTCCTCTGAATCCGAAAAATATGTTTTTAGCGGTTGGTCTCTGCGTGTGTCTGTGCGTCTGTCATCAACATATCTCAAGAACAAATAACAACAGTAAGTTCAAACTCGGTATCCTAAATCTTTATGATGTAGTAATGGTACGCTAAACTTTTCGTTGAGATTAAGCAAATGGTTCGTGGATATCAGAGATAATTCAAATATATCAAGTATATAGGAGAAAATGCAAGTAAGTAGAGTTTAACATGTATAGACTTCATTAAACTGAATGAATAGAATATATATTTTTTACATGCGTAAAAGCATGTTTAATGCTGAATATGGTATGGAAATCATTCACATTTCCTTTACAGGGCTACACAAAAGAACTAGAATATAGTGTGACAATCTTTGAAAATTGATGGAAGTGTATATCAGGTTGTACTGTGTATTGTTATTATAGAAATGTTTCATGCGCACCATGTGGTGCGTACATAATATTTAGAAGATAAATACTAATAACACTGCTCGGCATGAAAATTGCCTCTGACACCATTTCACCATTTCACTTATGTAAAATGACCTCCTGAATCCGAATAGGACGCACATTTTGCCCTATCACCCACCGTTTTTTAGGAATTTAGGAATGGCCCCCTATTTTTATCTTTTTTCGGTGATTTTATAGCTATAAATTTGATTTTTAGGATGGGGAGGATTATTTAACCGCTAAATATCTTCTGAGGGGCAACAGAGTTGGAAAATTCTAAAACATGGACATTTGCGACAAGGGAAAAATTTTGGGGGGATTTGCCACTGAAATTATGCATTGCATATCTTATACACACACACACACACATACACACACACACACACACATATATATATATATATATATATATATATATATATATATACATATATTATCTGTTTTTAATGTTTTTTTTTAAACTATATATTTTTTCATTTTTAGGTGTTAAATTAATTCTTTTTCATTCTTCAAATCAAATTCATGGCCGTACAATTATCGAAAAGGGAAAGAAATTGAGGGAGGGAGTGGTGTATCTAGAAAACGGTGGGTGACTGGGCAAAATGGGAGTCATATTCCGATTCAGGAGGTCACGTTACATAAGAATCAGCAAGAATGGTATCAGATCTCGAAAAAAAAAATTGTTTTTGCAGAGCAGTGCAATTAAGTGAAAACATTCTTTTTTATTAATTGTGATTAGTGGAAGTGCTTCACTATAATATTTTACCATGTTCAGGAAAATTGCCCCTGAATTGAAATTAATTCCTCATACCCATACGGAAAATAAAGTATTTTTTACTTCCTTATACAAAGTATAAGGAAGTATAGTAATCCCGATTTGCGAAATGGATTTTGTATTTCACATTGCTCGAAAACGAATGATCGCTGGATGTTGCCAAATTATACGTGTGACTGTCATGATGTCTAGTTGCACACCTGCAAGTGTCGTCTTAACACGAGCTCTCGTTTTAGAGATATAAGCGTTTTTACACGATTTTTCGTGACGTCTGTATGTGTGTGTGTGTGTCTGTGTATGTGTGTGTGTGTGTCTGTGTGTGTGTGTGGGTATGTCGCATAACTCAAAAACGGTTGGACGTAGAAAGTTGCGAATTGGTACATAGGTTTGTTATAACATCTAGTTGTGCACCTCCCTTTTTGGACTTTCTATGATTTTCGGTTTTGGAGATATTTAGGAAAATTAGGTTCATAATGACAAAAATACATAGGTTTTGGCCGTAATGTATCAAAAAACGGTAATAACTCAGAAACGGTTTAGACAAATCTTGCAATTTAACTGACTTCCCACAAGCTAGACATTTGAAACTTTCAGAAAGGCTCAGAACACGTTGACAATGCATTTTTCAAATATTTTTAGCCAACTGTTTCCGATACCTGTTGCCTTCAGCAGCGTTTATGCGATTCAACAGAAAAATTATTTAACTAACTTCCCGACTAGCTAGACATTTGAAACTTTCAGACTAGATCAGAACACGGTGAAAATGCATTTTTTAATACTTTTAGTCAACTGTGTAGGGTTCCTGCTGCCTTCGGCAGCGTTACCAGTACAAATCTTGCAATCGATTTTTAACTAACTTCCCGACCAGCTAGACATTTAAAACTTCCCCAAGGCACAACTATGACATGAGTCCCCCCCCCCAAGGCACAACTTTGACATGAGTCCCCCCCCCAGGCATAACTTTGACATTAGTCCCCCAAGGCACAGCTTTGACACGAGTCTCCCCCAAGGTACAACTTTGACATGAGTCCCCAAAAGGCACAACTTTGACATGAGTCCCCCCCAAGGCACAACTTTGACATGAGTCCCCCCCAGGCACAACTTTGACATGAGTCCCCCCAAGTCACAACTTTGACATGAGTCCCTCCAAGGTACAACTTTGACATGAGTCCCCCAAGGCACAACTTTGACATGAGTCCCCCCCTAGGTACAACTTTGGCATTAGTCCCCCCAAGGCACAACTTTGACATGAGTCCCCCCCCCAAGGCACAACTTTGACATGAGTCTTGCGAAATGGATTTTGTATTTCACATTGCTCGAAATCGAATGATCGCTGGATGTTGCCAAATTATACGTGTGACTGTCATGATGTCTAGTTGCACACCTGCAAGTGTCGTCTTAACACGAGCTCTCGTTTTAGAGATATAAGCGTTTTTACACGATTTTTCGTGACGTCTGTATGTGTGTGTGTGTGTCTGTGTGTGTGTGGGTATGTCGCATAACTCAAAAACGGTTGGACGTAGAAAGTTGCGAATTGGTACATAGGTTTGTTATAACATCCAGTTGTGCACCTCCCTTTTTGGACTTTCTATGATTTTCGGTTTTGGAGATATTTAGGAAAATTAGGTTCATAATGACAAAAATACATAGGTTTTGGCCGTAATGTATCAAAAAACGGTAATAACTCAGAAACGGTTTAGACAAATCTTGCAATTTAACTGACTTCCCGACAAGCTAGACATTTGAAACTTTCAGAAAGGCTCAGAACACGTTGACAATGCATTTTTCAAATATTTTTAGCCAACTGTTTCCGATACCTGTTGCCTTCAGCAGCGTTTATGCGATTCAACAGAAAAATTATTTAACTAACTTCCCGACTAGCTAGACATTTGAAACTTTCAGACTAGATCAGAACACGGTGAAAATGCATTTTTTAATACTTTTAGCCAACTGTGTAGGGTTCCTGCTGCCTTCGGCAGCGTTACCAGTACAAATCTTGCAATCGATTTTAACTAACTTCCCGACCAGCTAGACATTTAAAACTTCCCCAAGGCACAACTATGACATGAGTCCCCAAAAGGCACAACTTTGACATGAGCCCCCCCCAAGGCACAACTTTGACATGAGTCCCCCTCAGGCACAACTTTGACATGAGTCCCCCCAAGGCACAACTTTGACATGAGTCCCTCCAAGGTACAACTTTGACATGAGTCCCCCAAGGCACAACTTTGACATGAGTCCCCCCCAAGGTACAACTTTAGCATTAGTCCCCCCAAGGTACAACTTTGACATGAGTCCCCCAAGGCACAACTTTGACATGAGTCCCCCCCCCCCCCCAAGGCACAACTTTGACATGAGTCCCCTCAAGGCACAATTTTATTTTATTTTATTTTATTTATTTATTTATTTATTTTTTTTTTTTTTACGTATGCATGCATTTTTTAAAAATATTTTTAGCCAACTGTTTCGGGTCCAGTGACAATGTTGTTTAACATTATGTATATTTCTAAAAGTGTATAAGGAAGTCATGTGGTGCCCACATCAGATTTTTTAATCTAAATATTCATCGTCTGTCTTTTTTATAATTACACGTTTTGAGTTTTCCCGAATACCAAAGTCATGTTTTAAACGTTTGCTGTTTGCCTCTGTCTCTTATCAGAGTAATTTCAAAAGCAGATAACATCAGATAATTCAAATGTTGTATTTTGAAGTTAATATAAATTTGTTACTTAAAAAGTTTGATCAAGATTGACAAGTTTCAAGGAGTGATGCAGGTGAAAGTTGTCTGAATAATTTTAAATGAACTTTTAACTTTAATAACAGATTCTATATAAATGTAGGTACAATAATCAAACGGGAAGTTGAAGAGGGCGGTAGTCCCCCCCCCCCCTTCCACACACACACAGAATTATTTGTCAAATAAAGCTGTTCCTAAGCCCAGTTTGAATTGTTTTTAACGAATGTTAACGTAGGTTAAAAACAATTCACATTATGTTAACACTTGATCTCCAATCTTTGTTTATAGTAAGGAATTTCAGGGTTGAGTAAAGTCGTGTGACAGCCACACCAGATTTTTTTATTTTATTTTATTTTTTTTCTTTTAAATCAGATTATTTTTGTTTTGTTGAAAACGGCGTATTGCATGACATTCTGACATTACGTCTTTTCTGCAATTCACAGAAAATACGTTGTTCTCCGTCATATGTTTTATCTATTTTAATTCCGTAAATTGGTCACAAAGTCATAATGAAAATTTAATTATGTAAATGGATATTGCTCAGATATCTTGTTCAATATACTGTAAGTAGATAAAATTAAAACTTCATATCCTTATACTTTTTAATTAGAGTTTTATTTAAGTATTAGATATTGACAAAGTAAGAATTAATTACTGCATTTTTTTTTTTTCGTATTCTTTAACCACATTTCTTGCGACTATGGAAGCCTGTGCGCAAGTGCGGATTGAACGAGTCCAGAGTTAAAATAGGGGTGACTGAGAGAAAACAAGCGATAAGGGAACACCGAATAACTGGATGTTTGCCAAATAACTATCTCTAGACCAATTTTGCATCCCTCCAAACTTTTGGACTCGCCTCATTGCTAGTGGTAGGAAACGTGGTCGCACTATAATAATGATTATTTATCAACAATATGAAGCGGACTTCCCTTATTATGTATAGCCCATTTCCTCTATTTTTTTCTTATTTCACTTTGTATAATTCCTTTTCTTAGATTATTTTTTTTCTAAGACTTCCGTTAACTTTATCATAAAAATGTGGTGCATATAACGGGTTCACTGGAGAGACTTTTACATTTTACTTTCTCTTGCACTGACCAATTTAGTGGACGATAAACTTTTGATAAATTGAAGCTCAACAAACATAACAACCATGTCTAGATCGACTGTGGGATTTCAAGTTATTTTTACTCTTGTATTTTTCATAGGTAAGTATAGTTAATATAGGTTTTTATGAATTTGGCACTAAATATGTATTTAATTTCTGTACAATTTATTTTTATTTTGAATTTAATGGTAACTTAGGCAAGAATGGAAAATGTTTTTTAACTTATTAGACAAATCTCTTTAATTTACATAAAAATTCATGCATTGGGAAAGATGGAATTTCATGTAATGAAAATTTATACGAAAAATTCCTAAAATAAACACTATTTCCTGTTTTTTACAGAAGTTTTCTAAAGATTGTTGTTATGTTATGTTTAAACAAAAAATTTTGTTGTTTATTATTTATTTTTAACGAAGTAGAAATGCATCTAAAACAAACAGAGGAAATGGTCTAAAATACAGAGGAAATAGAATCTAAAAGGCCCAATAATACGAGAAAATATATATATATTTAGAGACCTATACAAATAAGCTAAAAACTACACACTTGCATCGCATTAATTTAAAAAAGAAAACATTTAGTTTTGTTTTATAGATTTTTACTGCTTATGGAAATTTAAATTTTTTATTTAAAATTTTTTCTACGATGTTTAATAGAAGAAAGTATTGGATTCGTAAAAAATTTCGGTTTCAGATTTTCACGCGATTTATTCATTTTGTGAGTTCGAAAACACAGATTATTTATTTTTAGAACGTGTCTGTCAGTCTGAAATGTAAGACAATAATTTTGTGGCAACTCTAACTCATGAACTACTGAACAGAGTTTCATACAAATTTATATGTAGTTTTATCTTGATATAAGTTATTGCATAAGAATTTTTGGTGAAAATCGCCCGACAGATGGCACTGTTATCATAATTTTTAATATGAAGTATAGGACGAAATTTTGCTTTAATGTACACAATGAGAAATATATTTAACGAATGATTGTGAAATTATATGTATATAACACTAATGATCAATCACCCTAACAACACACTTAACCATAATAAATACAGAAGATGTCCATAGGATGTCCATAGATCTCCTTTAGGACATCCTGACGATGTCATTTGGAGAAGATGCGCTGTCAGGGACAAGAGGCAGTTTTTGTTTATGTAGGTTATCACTTATTTCCGTGAGGTGAAAGTAAGCTCCCCGGGTGTGTAAATTTTCAGTTTGAGTATTTAAAAAAAAAATACTCGGTTATAAATTTAAAATTAATTTTCAAAGCACGTATCTATTTTAGGTTTAAAAAAATTATGTATTTATTTATTTATTTAATAGAACATTTGTGAAAATTGAATCTCCTAAGACTTCATCTGAGAAAAAAATCTGTGACTGACATCTAGAATCTGAATTGTAGTTCTATTAAAAATAGTTCCGTGTGATCCTTATAAATTCTAGTTCCCTTTGCTAACAAGAGATAAAATTCCCTATTTGTATTCTAGACCTTTTTTCTATATTGTGGTGGTCAATCTCATTTAAAAATCTCTGAAAATAAAATCGAACACATGAGACGAGTCTTAATAACTATAATTTTGCTTTATAACCCAATTCTCGGAAATCAACGAAAATTTCTCGGAATAAAAAAGATTGATAACATTCATAATATTGTTTCACCATCAAGAAATGTATACACTAGAGATTCTCGATCATTTCATCTATCTAGGTTTTTTGTTTACGTTATACGCATAACTCGGAAATCTATATTTCTAGTTATGGGGATTGAGGGATTTAGAAAATGGCTACGTATTCGTTCTAGAGGAAAGCGGTATTTTTTTTTCCCTCATTGTAGGTCACAGAATTGTTTTTCTTCAGATATGTATTGTTATACTCTACCGCGATGAAAATTAATCGTTCACAGCATGAAAAATAATTTTGATAAATAAAAATTATAATGAATAATTTATGTTGTGTGAATTTGTATAAAAAAAATGTGGTGTGAAACAACCACACGACTTCCATTACTCACTATTACACGTAGGGGAGCGTGGGGCTGGTTGTAACAGTTTTAGAAAATTAAATGTGTTTTGAAATGTATTTACGTTTTCCGGTTTATAATTGTTGTTTTCCATAGCATACATATTCATCTACCATATTCATAAAAAAACTTTCGTTAATTTTGCTAATTTTAACACAAAAAATATTTTTTGAAAAGTATTTGTGTGTTACAATTTGCCCCGGATTTGGGACAAAGTGTAACAGACACGAAGAGAACACGTCAATACTTCAAAAGGTTTTTCTGTTATCAATCATTTATTTATTTAATAAAAAAGGGAATTAATAACTAATGTTAAATTATAGCCTTCTTGGAATAGAAACAATGAATTATATCAAAGGTATCATAGTAAAACAAAGAGAAAATTAAAAATAAAATCAACATAGAAGTCAATCTTAGTCAGAGTTGAAATTAATTCAAACAAATTATATTTTTTTCCCTTTCATACATTGAATGTGCGCTCACATTTTGCAAATTAAGCATTATACTCATCCCTCTGCCACAGAGAGAGTTTAGCAGAGCTTGAATATTCCGCCCTTTTTTCAGGATTCTTCTCTCTCACTGATGAGAAATTTCTACTTTTTTTTTTTCTACGACTATTTTTATGCAATATTCTCTAATTCGTGATTAAATCGTGATTATAATTCGTGATAAAATAATCACGGCACTATAATAAAACAACACAGAAAATATTTCTGTATAAATATAGTAGTGGCAAAGAAGCGAAATTTTTTTCATTTCTGAAAGTTTCCTGAAAATGGGCGGAGGCTTCGAGCTCTGGCTGTAGGCATCTCCACAAGCATCCTCTAATTCAGAATCTGTATCTGGAGTTAAAGTCATTTTATTTATATTTTTATCCTTTCATTTATTTATTTATTTGTTTGTTTGTTTCTTCCTATGATATTTTCCTTTCTCATTCCTTTCTCTTTATGTCTGTGTTACTTTTTAATTATCTCTTACAATTATTTTTCAAATATTTTCCTTTCGGGTGATGGGGGGTCTAACATTTGTACCTTTCTAGAGGATTTCAGCTGTAGCCAAATTGTACATATCTTTACCCTTTGAAGCTCTTTCAGATTTTCTTTTACAGTTCCTCATGTTAAACAAATGCATACAATAAATAATCTGCTTGTTAACATTTAAAGTAGAATGTCTAATTGCATGAATCAAAATACATTGACATACATGAAGAAATACATGAAATTGTAACATGTTACAACTTGCCCCAAAATTTTGTTTCAACTTGTCCCATCATATGATTTTGGACATTTTGTTTATTTATAAAAAATATATAACGATTTATACAAAAAAAAATTAAACAAGCTTTTTACAACTCAACACATAGACTAAATAAATAGCTATAAATACTTCTTTAAAATATAAATTAACATAACTTTAATCAAAATTTACGAAATACATTTTTTTTCCCCATTAACTAGCTAAATTGAAACACGTGTACTCTCAGTAAGCATATTTGCAGAGCACTGATTGTGCTTACCTAATAAAGCGCGTCATTAAAATTATGTCTATCGAAATATCTAATCAAAAATGTTACAAAATATCTTGTAAATTGCGTGTTACTTTCGTAAATTGCCCTGTTACAACTAGCCTCCTCACGATTCCCAATTATATGCCCTTTTTGGAGATAATGTGATCAAAAGACATTGAATTGAGATAATGAAATAGACAACTAAAAATTTTCCAGTAAGAGAAAGTTAATACACGTTTGCGGTAAACGCATTAAAACGTAAAGACATAAAATAGAGTTTGGGCAAAAGTAAGTATCTCAAAAACGGCTCTAATGATTTTCTTGAAAATTGTTACATAAGTCCATTTTAGGTATCCTTTCTTATGTATTACTTGGTTATTAAAGGAAAATTAACAGTCATCTGATTATGTAGCTCAGTTTTAGATGTTGGAAATTAATGTTTCGAAAAATGGCTAAACAGACTTTTTTCTTCTTGCTATTTTTAAATTCGATATGTAAATGTATTTTATATATCTTTACATGTGTATAAGCTTTATCTTACCAGAAAATGTTTAGGTGTCTAATTTGTTAGGTCAATTTTGTGTCTTCTGATCATATTATCTCCAAAAAATGCATATAATACATGTAATAGTAAGAAATAGAAGTCGTGTGGTTGTTTCACACTAGATTTTTTTTTTAAATGAAAAAAATCGATAATTTTGTTTTGCGGATTTCCCTGCATGTACAAAAAAAAAAAAAAAAAAAAAAAAAAAAAAGATAACTATTACTATAATATATATATATATATATGTATAAGTGTGTGTGTGTATGCGTGTGTATTAATATCGCAATGATTCGTTAGAAATATTTCCTATTGCGCACTTTTATAAGAATTTTTGTTATTATTATTATTATTATTATTATTATTATGTTGTATATCAAATTCTTAAAATAATTTTAAATAGATCTACGGATGCGAAATGTAAATGATGTGTTCAATTTAAAATATTTGTTATACTTTTTTAAATATTCTGGCAATGTCCATAGGTGCTACAAATATTTTTTCGTATTTCGGCATTAAATAGAAGAAAGTATTGGATTCGTAAAAACGTCAGTCTTCCAGTTTTCCGTGGATTTAAAACTGAGAAGTTCAAACCACGATTTAATCATTTTTGGGGATAGATCGGACTGCCTATCTGTGTGTCTGTTAAGAAAAGTTTGTGGCAGCTCAAGTTCGAGAATTAATGCCTCCAAATTTATAAGCAGTTGCATCTTGACATAAATTAGCGCACATTTGGCATAAATTAGTGCCCATAAGCTTTTAGTTCAAATCGCCTGACAATTGTCTTTGGTATCCCGTTGTCGTAATTTGTTATATGGCCTTATAGGAACAAATTTCATATAAATGTATACACAGAGAATAATTTTTAACGAATTTTTGAAGAAATGAAAAGATAGGAAATTTGTGGTACACTTTTAGCATGCTAATTATGGGAGTAGAGGTTTGAAAGTGGTACCATTCAAAAGGTTATGGTTAGAAAATTTGCAGAATACAAAAATTATTTTCTTACGATGTCAAGAAGGTATTTAAAAATATTTTTATTTTTTATGCACTTTTTCATTTTATATGTCTTCTTTTGTATTAAAAAGTTCCTAAAGAAGAAAGTTGTTAAATCTGGCAATTTCTTAAAATTCAAATTAAACCATAGACACAGTAATTTGTATAGATGTAGCTTTCTTAAACTCTGGACTACAGACTTTTCATTCTAAGAGACAACAGCCATTACAGAGTGGTAGAAATTTGAATGAATAAGTGGGAGACCGAAATTAGATGCTATTGAACATATACGCAAATTAAAAAAGGATTTGATTTATGAAAGTTATAGATTTTTTCTAAATTATTTAATTTTTTTTTTTTTTTTTTTACGTCGGTGCTAATTTGAAGACATATTTTTAAACTAACACATAATGCATTTATAATAACTGAAATTTTCTACTTGTTCTTTATTAAACGGATTTTTTACTATGTCTTCAGCCTGCATGAGGAAAAAGTATAACATTCGGAAAAACTTTTTATTTCCAATTTTTGATGAATCCGGTTCGAATCCGGTTTTTGAGATTTCCTTGCCATTAACTGAAAATGATTACTTATTTTTAAAAAAGTGGATTTATTACTAGTTTCTGCATATATATGAAGAAAGTAGAAGACGAAGAAAAAATTTCGATTTCCGGTTTTCGATGAATTTATACGTTTTGAGATTTCCTTGCATTTCAATTAATTGAAATTGACTACTTATTTAAAAAAAGTTATTATTCTACCTTCTGCAGATATAAGAAGAAAATATAATATTCAGAAAATGTTCAGATTTTAGGTTTTGGAGGAGGTTGCACGTTTTGAGATTTCCTGAACTGAGTTTGACAATTTTTAGAAAATGTCTGTCTTTTTGAGTTCGAACACTGTACTTCATGAACCAATTTCCTTAATTTAACTAAACTTGATATTTGGTTGGAACTTGGTTTGAAATGGTGCCGACTAGCTTTTGCAGTGTATCACCCAACAGGGAGCGCTTTTACGTTGTGATTTCCTCTCATTTGAGGAATGGCTCAGCATCTACAGTGTACCAAACTTAGAGATATATATTAAGTGAGACTCTGCTTATTCAGTTTGAGTGCATATCGACGAACAAGTGACGCTGTTAAATTGCAATTTAATCCCATTTTCAAAGTGATCGAGTTTTGACCACTGGGCAATACTAGTATATATAATAGTATAATCAACCAGAAAAAAAATAGTTTTGTATATACTAGAGCATCACTCTTTTTCTTCAGGGTAGAGTACCTTCCTCCAGAGGGATAAAGGTAAAAATTTATTATTTAAAAAAAAAGAAAAAAAAAAAAAAACGCGACAACATCTTTAAAACGATTACTAGAACCATGTGTCCATTTTAATTAAAATAAAGTTAATACTTTTTTCATTAAAGAAAAAAGAAAAATGCATTTTTTAAGACATCATCTGTTTTGCGATGGCCACAATACATTAGTTTCAACAATTTGTTTATAGGAAAAAGAAATAAATAAGGCAAAAATAGAATATAATAAAGAAGTAAAAAGAAATAGAAAAATGAATAAATAATAGAATAAGACAAAACTGGTAATATTTTAACGACTGGAAGCCTGTATAACTTTAACAGTAGTACATTATTGACACCATCTTTCATTTAGTAATTCTTTATTCTTTTATATATATATATATATATATATATATATATATATATATATATATATATATATATTAATAAAATCAGACTTTTGTCTGTAAATTTGTCGGAATCGAAAAATTTTGCGATATCTTCACGTTTCACACCCCATGAAAGCCGAAAATGACTTGAGAAAATTTTGCCTGTGTGTGTGTGTGTGTGTGTGTGTGTGTCATCGTGTCCGTATGTCGCTTTTTTTGTCCGGGCATCACTTGAGAATGGCTGGACGGAATTCAACGGCGCTTGGCAGGGATTTAGGTCTTCACCCAACTTAAAATTATATATATCAACTTTTTAGAAATTCCCCCCCGTTCCCCCCTGGTGGGTAAAAGACTAAAACACGTTTGTCCGGGCATCACTCGAGAACGGCTGGACGGAATTCAACGGCGCTTGGCAGAAACTTAGGTCTTCACCCTACTTAAAATTATATCTATAGAAATTTTCAAAATTCTGATTAGTGTTTAAATTGTGGGTGTAAAAGACTAAAACACAATTGTCCGGGCATCACTCGAGAACGGCTGGACGGAATTCAACGGCGCTTGGCAGAAACTTAGGTCTTCACCCTACTTAAAATTATATCTATAGAAATTTTCAAAATTCTGATTAGTGTTTAAATTGTGGGTAAAAAACATCTGCGCATGCGCCATAAATATTTTTTCACTAAAACGCTTTGAATGGAAAAATAAAATGCAAAAATAAATTTTTAAGATAAAGACTTTTTTTATTCGCGTGATTCGCACTACAAATTATGAAAAGATTGAAATGAAGTTTTGCCATCTGAGTTTCATACTTTAGTTAATTTTAAAACATCTAATTGTCGTACCGAAAAACTGTTTACACCCCAGGATTCAGAAAAATCACCTCTTTCATTTGGTACTGAATTTGTAACGATAGGTCTGATACTTCTAATTTATTTTCCCCTTTTTCCGTTTTTCCGTTGCCACTTAAATTTCATACTTTAGTTACTTTTTAAAAATCTAATTATCGCATCGAAAAACTGTTTGCACCCCTATATTCAGAAAAATCACCCCTTTCATTTGGTATAAAATTTATAATTTGATAGTCTGATAATAGTCTGATATTTCTAATTTATTTTACCTTTTTTCCGTTTTTAACGCGGATTCGGTAAAAGGTTTTATATTTATAAATATGCATTTATATATATATTTATTTTCGAGAAATAAAATGAAATATTTTTAATTTCACGTGAATAGCAACAAAAATTAGAGAGAAAAATACCTACAAAAGTTGGCGAATTTTTATTTTTTTTTATGAGGAATTTGCACGTAGATAAATATTTTCATTACTCCGTGATTTTCATAGAGATATTTGGCATTAGTTTAATATTTTTATTTAATTAAGCAGTACTTTTCTTTCCTGCAGTAAAACAAAATTTTTTGTTGTTATTGTGTACCTTATGAGGGTTTTTTTATGTTCTCCCATTAATTGTAAATGATTATAATTTCGATTTTATTAAGATTTTTTATTTTTATTTTTATTTTGTAGATATCAGAAAAGATTTTTTATTTTATTTTATTATTTTATTTTATTTATTTATTTTGTGTATGGAACAGCTTTAGTATTGGATCCCTTTGGCAAAATTTCAAATTCGGAACCGACGTAGCTCGGACGTTTCTCGCCAAGATCTTTAATTGCACAGTTGAGATAGCCAACTCAGTTCATTGCAAAAATGGCTTAAAATATTTAAATTATCCAAAGGGGTCCCATACTAAAGCTGTGCTTTTTGTATTTATTTATTTGTAATATTTTCTATTAAAGACTTCTGTGGTCACGAAATTTGGCGCGTAAATTGTTTGTTTGCATCCGGAATTTATTGTAACTGGATTTCACGAAATTCTAAATCCCCCTCCCCCCCCCCATTCTCGGAGTCGGAGGGCAATAAACGGTATAACTTTAGTATAACCCAACAGCTGAATTTGGCGATTTTTCTTTGGCGCCGTTTTGAAGGATAACGATGTCGTTCTGGACTGTTTGCGATATAATATGGGAGCCTAATATGTTGTTCATTTTGGATTTATGATTTTATGTTTTATCATTTTATCATTTATCATATATGATTTATGATTTTTAGATTTATGATTTAGCCATAATCGCCAACAAAAAAATCGCCAAATATCGTTGTGGGGTTATACTGAAGTCGTTCCCAATAAACATGTGTAAAAACATGTTTTTCCATTTGAATTCGCTTTCAATTATCTTAGAATGGCGAATTTTGGTGTGCGGATATTGATTAAGTGTACGCATTATGTACATTAGTGGGATTTTGCAAAACTTCGAACTCACCCGCTGAGGAAGGGGAAGTAAGAAGTTGGTAAGTTGTGCCGAAGGCAGTGAGGACCCAGGCTCGATATTGATTAAGTGCACGCATTATGTACATTAGTGTGATTTTTCAAAACTTCGAACTCACCCGCTGAGGAAGGGGAAGTAAGAAGTGGGTAAGTTGTGCCGAAGGCAGTGGGGACCCAGATCGAATATTGATTAAGTTTACGCATTATGTACATTAGTGTGATTTTGCAAAACTTCGAACTCACCCGCTCAGGAAGGGTAAGTAAGAAGTGGGTAAGTTGTGCCGAAGACAGTGGAGACCTAGACTCCTCACGTTGCGAGCGAGAAAACATCTACCAATCACAGCGAGAACTTAGGTTATTAATAAAGATATGGGATTTTGACAACTCATTTAAGTTTAATGTCCAGCGAAGCGGGCAAAGCCTGCTAGTTTATATATATATATATTTAAATATTTCTTTTTCCCTTACTTTAAAAACAGAATTTTATGGAAAATTAACTTAATATTAAATTTCAAACTGTTTCTGATGTCAAAGTAATATAAAATTCTATATATAATTTCATAGTCAAAAAGCCATTTCAATAACATCATTTGTTTAATAGTTTTGCGAAAACGAACATAACAACAAAATAAATAACTATAAGAAACACCATGTTGTTGTTTAAGACAATGATGGTGGGCTGTCAGAATGCTAAATGGATTTGAAGTTAAACGTTACAATTTTGCTAAAATATAAAATTACGTATCAGTAATAATGTGTGACAGAAATAAGTTTTCAATTTCCATTATTCTGTGCTCAGTTATAAGCGTTTATATTTGTAAAGTAATATTAAATTTATTGTAAAAGGACATACTATTTAAACATCATTTTCTTAAAACTAATTTTGATGTAGTTGCGTCAAGTTAAAAATGTTCTACGCGTGTTATTTTTTGTTGAATCTTCATGAAATTTCATTTAAAGTTTTATTATATATGTTAGCACAAAAATTAGTTAAAATATTCGATTTCTTTAACACTTTCCAAGAAGGTTGAAAACTGATAATTATCTCGGTTTGTGTGTCTGTCTGTCCGTCCGCGCTCTAACTCCCTTAAATATTTATGGGATTTCTTGAAACTGATATATACGTTATTCACTACTGGATGTTTACTATTGAAAATGGAGTGAATAACTTTTCTTCTCTGTGTATAGGGGCAACCAAAATTATTTCAAAACATTCTGTTCTATGAGAGGTATTTCTATAAACAATATTTTGATACCTTTACTTTATACAAATCTTAACGAAACTGAAATATGTTGTTCAAGTGCGCTACCAGCAGTATTCTATAGAAAATGGAGTAAATAGCAGCACTAGTTTGTACTCGGGGACATCCGAAAGTGTTCCAAAGGATTGCGTTCGATGAAAGGTATTTCTATTAACCATATTTTGATAACTTTGCACAAAGCATAATGAAATTGAAATATATTATTCATATGCACAAAAGAATGCTTTCTATACGTTATAGCATGATTAGCGTTCAGATATGCAAGGCCATACAGAATTATCCCGTTAAATTAACGGTTTTTATTAGAAAATTGCTGTAAATGCAAAAATCGTCGCATCCATTAAGTGTTTCTATGAATTTTTAAGTATGAATATATTTTCAATTTGTGTATCTGTCTGCCCAACTGTCCGTTTGCCGCCTTCAGCGTCCCTAAATATTTTCAGAAATTTAAAAAAATTATATATATGTTATTAAAGTTCACTATGAGAAGTTCCCTATTTAAAATGATATGTCCTGTACAACTGGAGTTTGTACCAGTGGCGGATCCAGAACTTAACTTTTTTTTTTTTTTTTTTTTTTTTTTTTTTTTTTTTTTTTTGGGGGGGGGGGGGAGGGGGCTAAGATTTTTCAAGATATTATTCCAGATCAATATAAAAGTTTAAAATTGTAATATTCAATTGTGAATGTCAGTACTTTATCCGCCACTGGTTTGTACAGACAACAAAAAAATCCCGGGGCATACCGTTATAGGAGAGACATTTTTATTACTCACATTTAAATAACTTTCTTCTGCAAGAATCATACAGAAAAGGAAATTTATTGTTAATATGCTAAAATAATGTTTTGTATAGAATATGTATACGGTTAACCGTCAGATTTACAAAGCTACACTAAAATATTCAGATACATTAATGGCTGCATATTCTTTTGCGTTAAGCATTTTTAACACTTTCTAAACGATGTTTAAGAATGATTATAAATTCAGTTCGTCTGTCTGTATTTCTTTCAGTCCTTCTGTCTGCCCGTTGTGTGGTAACGTGACCAAAGAACATTGAAATTTATACGATACAACAAGCACATACTGTTGGAAAGTGTTAATAATCAATACTTATGCATGGTATTTCGTTCTTGTTGTTTTTTAAAACATTAAAGATCTGAAAAAAAAAAAAAAAAAAAAGATAAAATAAACTGAAAAAGCTTACTTTTCGCATAATTATTATTGTAAAAAAAAAAAAATCAACTAACTTTTGTTAAAATCACCTAAAATTAGCTGCAAAATATAATTTTCAAATCAAAGTCAAAAAATAATACGTATAGTGCATTTTGAATGTTAACAATGATTTAATAATTTTAGCGGTAGCCTGGTCGGTAAGAGCAGTGAGTTCGGGGTCGAAAGATTGCGGGTTCGGTCCTCGAGTCGGCCGAAGACCGTCGTGTACGCTAATTGCGACTGGTGCACATTAAATTCCGTCGTGGTTGCAAAGCCCTCCAAGTTCCCATCAAAAATTATACCTCTGGGGGTACCGGAACATGGGTTTAACTCGCTCTGATCCGGATCAAAATTCGAGTTCCTGCTGTCTAGCTGGTGCTGCCATCTTTCACCAGCTTCTGGAGCTAAAGTCGTACTTCCTCCCTATGAGGCGCTCCTAAATAACGGAAGACGCACCCCTCATGCCTTAAAAATCCGGATAGTTCCACTACCGGGCTCGGAATCTCCGAGTGGCACACAACAACAACAATCGCCATCTTAATTAATTATAACTAAAATGTTAATTTTATTATGGAATTTTTCATCTTTAAATAAGACTATGTGAAATTGTAACTTTTTGTAGTAAAAGATTTATATTATAGCTTTTATTTTAAAAATCCACTGCTATCTTAACCGGTATATGTACCTATAAAATATTATACTGTATTTTTTAATGATAGGTATAAGCGTCCATGCCAGTCCAATAGACCGTTGCTTTGAATTGACAAATTCAGAAAAAGAACTATCCCACGTATCTTGCACGTAAGTAAGCATTTTCTTTTTTCTTTTCTTTTCTTTTTTTTCTTCTTTTTTTCCTTCTTTTTTCTTTTATGGAAATTCTTTGTGGTTTGGAAAAAGAATTTTACATAATTTTCTAATGTATAAAACATAACAATGAATAAGTTTATATTAGAAATGAATTATATTTATGATTTAAATGTAAACATTCGCTAATATATTTCATAATAATGAAAATATATTGATTATATAGTTAAAATAAGAAGTTTTCATTCCAATAATATTTAAATATATATATATATATATATATATATTGTATGTTTTTATTGCTATTCCAGAAGGAGTGGACCATTTGAAGTGACAACCTTACAGTGTTATATGAAAAACTAAAAGGAATACTACAAAGACAACAAATTCGCATAATTAAAGCTCAATAAAATAACGCAAAATAGAAGCTATGTAAACTTAATATACAAGTAAAATTTGAAATCAAAAGCAGGTACAAATTTACAAATGAAAGAAGGCCAAAAAAATTCCTTATTGCTAATATAGTTATATTGATTTTTCTTGAGTTTTTCAGACAATAAAAGTATAATACTTAAATAAAAATTTATAAGGACATTAGAAAATACAGATTTATGAAAGCAAGTCAGTGAAAAATTTTCTTTAAAAAAAGAAATCTTTATGCTTACCATAAAATTTAAATTCTAATTATATGTAAAAATAAATAAATAAATAAATAAATAATAAAGTAAAAAATAACAATAATGATTATTTTTACATCTACGAAATTTATTTAGTTAGAATTTAAAGCATTTTCACTAAACGAAAGATTATTAGGATAATTAACAGGTAAAATTATATTTACTTAATTATTATTTAAATAATCTGGTGTGTCACTCACACGACTTTCTCTTACCCTGAAATTTAATACTATAAATACAGGTTGGTGATTAAGAGATAAGATAACGAGTACTGTTATGCAAACCTATGTTAAACAATTCAGATTAGACTTAGGAAGAGTTTTATATATGACAATTAGTTCTGTGTGAGGGGGACTACCGCCCCTTCAACCCCCCGTGTCATAAATGTACCTGCATATATATAGAATTTAATTCGGTTATTAAAAAATAAATCTGTTTTTAAAAAATAATTTATTCAAATTATTATTTAAAAAAATTATCGACAATTTCCATATTAGAGAAGTAGTATGACACTAAATATCAAAAAAAAAAAAAAAAAAAAAAAAAGTTGAATTTATTCTCAATATTACATTAAAAAAAAAATGTTAAAAGTAAAAGAAATCAATAACTTTGTTTTAAATTATCGCAGATCGATGGTTCAACCATTCATTTTAAAGGTATTGGCGAGCACTTTTGAAAGATACCCATCATGAAAATTTACTCCCCTCGAGGGAGGACTTCCCCCCCCAGGGGTGGGGGCGGCGAGGCTCCTACATGCACAATTTTTTTTTTCCCAGTTGACTATCTCTATTATAAACTATATATATTCGTTTCATTTCGTTTAGTGAACTCTATAGATGTTAAACTCTACTTACCTGCAATTTTCTCCATAGACGTAATGCATTTGTATACTTTTGAATGTCCCTGTACACACGAACCATTTGCTTCATCTAAACGAAACGTTTAGTGTAGCATCCTTATATGATACGCATTTAGAATACCAAGTTTGAACTTTCTGCCATAATTTGTTTTTGCGATATGCTGATAACAGACAGACACACACACAGACATACACACAGACATACACACAGACCAACCGCTAAAAACATGATTTTCATATTCAGGAGACCTCAAAACATGTAAATATAACAAAATCTCACTTTCGAAAATTTGACCCCAAAACATTACTTTCTCTACCTTATGGGTAAGAGAAAATAAAAAATTCAATAATATCATAAACATTCATAAATAATCTATAAGTAGTCAATAATAAATTTAATTTATAATAATATTGATATAAATCAGCAAATAGACTAGATGCAATTCCATCTTGCGGCTGTCCCACGCTTTGCTTATAAATCACAATATAAAATAATATATAATTATTATATAAAACAAACCTAGTTAAAGTTTTAAAAGTAGAGTAATTTTATCACTAATATTTAGGTGTTCTAGAATTTCTTTAAATAGTACAATATAATAATAATTTTATGTACATTTTTAATAACAATATTATTAAAAAAGATCATCAAAATTAAATGTATTAATATTAGTATAATTGGTTAGATTTTTTTTTTTTTTTTTTTTTTTATATTCTTCATTATATATATATATCATAACAACTTTAACCTTTTTGAAAAATTAAAAAGTCAAATATCTTTACCAAAATGTTTTTCTGTAACATCATTTAAGACACTTTTAAATTTTATTATTCATAATAGTTACATTCTACAAAGTGATAAAATTTACATTCAGAAGGTCGGTATACCGCAAGGAGGATGTAGATCGAGTTTGTTAGCTGACTTATACCTTTACCATTATGAACAGGAATTATGTATTGAAAATGTCTATTTTTACCAGTACATTGATGACATTATAAATTTTTATGTCAATAATCCCCCCCCCCCAAATTATTCAAACTTGAATATCTTCCTCACCTTACCTTAACTCCTAATCTCCTTAACAAAAACTGTATTAGTTTCTTAGATTTAAAACTTAAACTTGAAGGAAGTTCAATTATTTCTAATTAAAGGAAATAATTCTAAGGAAGTTTAATTATTTTTAATTACTTCTTGCAAAGCAAATAAATTTATACTGCGCATGTTCTGTTTTAAACTTAAAAATATAGTTTAAGTAATATTACTTGATCAGTAAGGTCTTTAAAAGATTACTTAACTAAAATTATCGTTTTAACTGCAATGATTTTGAGTGATTCTTTTTTTTTTTGTTTGTTTGTTTTTCAATAAGTATTCATTTTAAATGTTTCGCAAACAAGTACAGTCAACTCTCTTTAATCTGCAATTGAACTTTTAATGTAAAAAAAAAAAAAAAAAAAAAAAAAAAATGACATTGTATTATCGTCGGTATTTAACAAAATTATAAATAAAGAATGATGAATAGTAATTTCTGCACTTAAAAGATATTTTCTTTTGTATTTTTAAAATAAATATGTATGTATCTATATATCTATATATATATATATATATATATTTTTTTTTTTTTTGCTACGTATTATTTGAGTATGCTTAAACTATTTACCTTATGAATACACAATTTTATTGACGTTGAAGAAATATTTTATTTTGAAATTTATTAGAAATAGTCTTTCTATTTTAATGCCTATTTATGAAACAATAATAATAACTGACTTTGTATCTGCAAAAGAAAGAAGAGTTGAGTTGCTTTTCATAGTTACAGCTAAAAGTGCTAAATAATAAAAATAATATCCATGCATCAAATTATTTCAAAACTCCCAGAAATTTTCAAAATTTCTTTCCCCCCAAAACCAGTTTATTTCCGGGGAAGAAACGGGTTTTTTCCAGCCTTTGCAACACATATGTTAGAACCAGTTCTATTTTTGTTGTGTTGGTATTGTTTTGTACCTATTAATTGCTAAATTTTAAGCTTAAATTTTATTACGATAACTATCATATATATATATATATGTAAAATTATTAATAATTTAACAAGCTTTTAATAGGAAAGAGAAATATAATAAAATGCCAAAGTTATTCATAAGAACAAAAAAATATATATTCATAAAAAATATATATAAACTCTGGTTGTGCCATAAACTCTTAAACTACTAATTATATAATGTACGTTTATATATATATATATTAAACATGATGCACACTTTTACCAGAAGATTTTCACTCATGCGATTTAAATTCTTGATAAAGGTTTATTTCAGTTTCATTATTCACGTGTGAATAAATGTATTTCTTTTTTTGTAATAAATAAATAAATAATAGCTTATTCTATTACTCTTTAGACACATGACTGCTTTTTTTAAATGTGTGGATGATGCGGTTCAGGAAGAAACTGGTCTCACTTTGAGGGAATTGGCTTATATTTTCAAAGATGATGATATTGGCAAAGAATTAAAAATTCTACTTAACATTGAAGATGTTGTTGTAGAACTCTGTACTCCAGGAACTGCACTGCATGAAGGTGATATGCTAAATTTGATATAAATAAATAATATTAATAAATTTTCTTAGATTCAACTTACTATTTCATGATTTTTGGTTTCTGGAAAGATAATACCTATTTCGGTGGAGCTTCTGACCAAATAAAAATTAATATCGCTAAACTGAACATTTTTTTTTTTTTTTTTTTTTTTTTTTTTTAACCATCTTTTTATTAACTTCGATTCTTATTTTTTTGTCCTGTACAAATCTTACAATCGATTTTTAACTAACTTTCCGACTTGCTAGACATTTAAAACTTTCAGGACAGCTCAAAAAAAAAAAAAAAAAAAAAAAAAAAAAAGCCGCACTTGATTGTTTTCTTTTTTGCCTTCTATAACCGCCAATTTTATCGTTTAAAAAGGAAATTTTCGAACAGATTTTACTATGTTGTCCTCCACATACACTTTAGCTTTGAGTCTAGTATTAAATCAAAATGCAATTGTCAGGAAAATTGTAATTTTATAATTTATTTCAAATATGGTAAGAATAAGGCAGTTAACGATGCCACAAAAAGTATTTATTTTTGAATGAAAATTTAAAAAATATTCTAATACGTGAGATGGCAAAATATTTAAATATTAACGAAATACTGGTAAAAGGGTTTTGAGCAAGATATAAAAGTTTTTGGCCGTTTAAACTGGAAATTTGGTTTTAGGTGGCCACACTGCTCATCCAAGCGAGATGACCGTGAGTTAAAAAGACATGGCTTATAAAATCGGTTTCTATTACATTTAGAACATAAAAGAGTTTCAGAAAAAGTGTTTAGTAGCATAATTTCTTTAACTACAGTACAACAACTATTAAACAAAGCAGGTTTAATCGACAGAAAATTTGAAAATTTTCCATTCTTAGTGAAGAGAAGTAGGAAAGCAAGACCTCAGATGGCTAAAGAAATTAAAAAATGATTAGTTAATTATTATTCTAAACTGGGTTCTCTTTGATGAGTCAAGTTTAACTTATTTCGAGCTAAAGAAAACAAGCAGATCTGACAATGAAAATATGACCGACTTAATGAAAATCGCACTTTTAAAACAGCGACACATTCTCCGTACATTATGGTATGGAGGTAAATAACTTTTCAAACACTCGGGAAATTTTTTATGCTCAAGGGATCAATTAACTCGAAATGAAACACAATCTGCATAAAAGTGGTGCCTGACCGACAATTTTAGAGGTATCTTGAACATTTCGGTAAACAGCATTTGAAGATAATAATGCACCTTACTACACGGCGTCTGTGGTAAGTTTATTCACTTCAAATTGTCAAAGTTTCTTACACATTCCCATGAGAACCTATAATTTTGTAAGTAATCATACCTTTTTTCACTTTAAGTTAAATCCCACAAAGGATATAGTAGAATTTCTTCTTTACCAGACATGGAAATAGTCAAAATCGCGATCCGCTCGAAAATGTTTCGTCTATAAAAAGGCGGGGGAGAGGGGAGAAGATTCGAAATTCGCAGCCTATAACTCTGTCAGAAGTAGAAAAAAATATTTGTGATATTTGGCACATTGAAATTTCTGAGATTTATATTAAAACACTGTACAAAACTATGCCACTGCGCATTAAAACAGCAATTCCATATAAAGATGGAATTAACATAATGCAGAATACATATTTTTAACAAAAAATTGCTTAGATCTAACAAATAAATAATTTTATTTCATATATTATAATATAACTTGTTTAATTCATATAATAAATCCTAATACTCGTAGAATGCAAAGTGTATGGTTATTGCATTATGTTCAAAAAGAAAGTTTTATGCAGATTTTTAAAAAGTACTTCGTAAAGTGCAGTAAAGCGAATTATTAAATCGAAAATATACATAGGTATCATTTCATACTTTTGGTATTATGCAAACAAGACAGTTGTATTTGTTTCAAACATTAATTTTAAAGTTATTACAAATAAAAAAGGTATAAGTCATTTTTTCTGCAGTGCGTTTTTTTTTTTTTTTTTTTTTTTTTTGTCGCTTAGTGTAAATTTTTTTAATACTTTTAGTCAACTGTTTGGGATCCTACTGCTTTCGGCAGCGTTTATGTGATTCAACAGAAAATTTATTTAACTAACTTCCCGACTATCTAGACATTTGAAACTTTCAGAATAGTTCAGAACACGATGAAAATGCATTTTAAAAATATTTTTAACCAACTGCTTCGGGACCATGCTGCTTTCGGCAGCTTTACCAGTAGAGAGTGATAGTCGATTTTTAACTAACCTCCCGGCTGGCGAAGCCAATTGAAACTTTTATAATAGCTCAAAACACGATAGCAATGTTTCTTTTTTTTAATACTTTTAGTCAATTGTTCCGGGTTTCCGCTGCCTTCGGTAGCGAAGTTTAAAAACAAGGTATCTAAAATGTTCTTTTTAACTCGTAATTATTTTCATTCAACCAACATCATACAGCGAATCATTAATGTTTCTCCAGTTCTTGCTTAATAGAAAATAATACGTAAAGGCTTCTCTCTTCTTATAGATTTTCCATCTCCGGTTAGCAAATCCCATGCAACTCTGTGGGCAAATTTCTTTATAGAATTATTCATTACCTAATGCATTTCTTAAAATTCTAGTTTCACGTAAAGAAAATTAAAAAATTCCTTAAAAATTGCCATCGACATTTTTTAAATATTTGTCTTAAGAAGAACTTTCAAACAACCGATGTACTTCCAGCATCTTAAATATAAAAGTTAGCCTTCTTAGATATACTCTATATCCTTACACCCCAATTTTATAAAATCAAGCGAGATTATCCTTAGATTCACAGAATGCATTATTATTATTATCATCATCATCATCATTATTATCATTAATTAGTTTTCTAAACTTACTACATGATCCCGAAATATGACAAAAAGGGTGGGAATTATTTGCAGTAGATTTAATCAGATACGGAAAAAAAAAATGTTAAAACATAACATATTTAAGAAATAAATATATATTTTACGAGACGAACTAACAAGGAATTACTCCCGGTTTGAAATTTAAAAATCACCCCCCCCTTCTTTCTGGATTGCCCCCATTTCCCTCCAGCTCCATTTAAAAAAAATTTAAATAAAGATCCTTTCAATCTGATTAAGCAACTTTTATAGTTTTCAGAATTTCCAAAGTTTTTTTTATGATTCAGTGTAAAGGAGGGAAGACTTTAAACGAAATATTTAAAAAGTCATAACTTATTAAGAAAACATACTATAGGACAACATTTTTTAGCCAAAATGCTTGTCTTGAAATGACCTTTAAATCGAGAATTGAAATTTTAAAGTTTGCCCCCTATCACACCGTGTTCCTCATATATCCAATATTTTTAGTTAACTAAAACACCCTGAAATTGATTGAACATGTGTTTTACAATTTTCTGAAATTCCGACGCGGTCGGAAGATACAGGGGATAATGTGGGACTTTTGACGGACCATATATATATATATGTATCCTTTGGTACTTGGTTTCATCTTAAGCAATGTTTTAAAAGGTTTCAATATATATATATATATATATATTGACAAAGCATATATATATATAAATTATAGAATTAAAAACAGTCTATCAGCAATGTCTATTTCAGTTAAGATGGTGATGCTCGTGCAAATGCTGTTTTTAATGCACAAAATAATTATTCAGTACTGAATGAAAATAATTTTTGCATAATACACTGTAAAAAATTTTAGTAACGTTACTCTTATACATTAGGTACGTTCTGTGTTTTTACAAGTTTGGAACAGGTTCCAGAGAATAACAGGGTTTTGTCCATGAAACGTTCCAGATTTCAGGAATGTAGTATTATTTCAATTGATTGTATATTTGATGGCTACTGATATAATCAAAGAATATTAATGGTAAATATTAGGCACATTAATAGCCCAAAATTTCCCAGGAATGTGCGGATTTTTTTTTTTTTTTTTTTTTTTTTTTTTTTTTTTTACAGTGTATACTTAAAATTTTATAGCATAAACAAGTTGTCTGATTTTATGTCTTAGTTTGTCTTTGATTTCATGTCTTATCTGAAAACAGAATACATCCAGAACGTTGAGTGCTACGATGATATTAATTACAAGACAAAAGAGGAATGCGAGGAACAAGCAAAAGCTGCCTATGATGCCTATGAAAGTTTAAGAACTCTCGAGGGAGAAACAGAGCGTCACGGAATGGATGAATCCTGTGTGTAAGTGAAATCAAACATAATTTTTACCTTTCAAAGCAATTTTTTAAAAATAAATTAGCAAGTTTTTAATTCGAAGGAAGCAGAATGTTTTATAAATTAAAATAAGCACTAATAATCATTCATATCACTTAATAAAGTTAAAAATTACGACAAATGTGACAAACAAAAAAATAAAATAAAATAGAAATAAATAAATAAATAAAAGGAATAAAAATATAATAGAGATTGGAATTTATTTTTAAAACTATCATTAACTGCGAATTCGCAGAACCTTTTCTGTCTGATTGTTGAGACTATTACATAATATTCATATTTTCTTATTTTCACTTACTATTTCTATAGTGATGGTTGTATCCTATTTCCCAATGTCCAATGCTTTTACAATTCCCACAATTCTATTGACCAGTTAATCTGGATCTAAAATCGGCTTTTTTAGGAGCACTAATCGGACATGCTATTCTGCATACTTGATGTCAATTAGAGCCATTCATCTGGTCAGGTTCATTGTAAAAAAAAAAAAAAAAAAAGTAAAATTACAGCGAATATCCCAAATCTTGTAACGTGATAAAATCAAGCACACGAGTTGTAAAAAATTTTCAAACCGAACGTGCTGTTTTCTTACATTCTCTATGACATCACTCAGCCATGTGACACAGATACGCGAATGAGTTTCAAACACAAACTAAAACTTTTAAGTGTTTATTACGACTTCTGCTATGATAAACGGAAAAAGAAAAAATGGAGCATCGAAGCTGTCATTAGAATTAACATTAAGTCCAACGACAAACAAGTAAGTTATAATTGTTTTTATTTTGATTTTATTTCTTCACTTTTTTAATTCTGTCAATATAAGTTCCATAAGGATCTACGTTTTATTAATGAAATTTAATCTTAATTAAAAGCGCTCTCTCATGAAAACAATTAAACAACAAATTTTCCAAACTTATTTATTTTAAAAATGATTTAAATTACTATTACTTACTATGAAAATGAAATTACTATTACTTACAAAAAAAAAAAAAAAAAGATGTATTAGTTTTTAACTCTGAAAAATATTATGGCATTAAAAATAAGAACATTATTTGATAAGTACTTAATATGAAACTTTTGTGCAATTTTTAGAATTCCATTACAATATTTTCTTCTTTTTTTTTTAAATTTCAAGTTTTCTTTATTTTATGCATCATGATTACATTTTTATTTTTTAAATTTTGTTCGCTTTTTTAGATAATTTCGATGTGGTTTATTACGCAGAATGTATTGATAAAGTTTTTTTTTTTTTTTTTTTTTTTTTTTTTAACTTGTTTATTTTATAAAATTAATATGTTTTCTAAAATTGTATAGATACATGTATTCTGCAAAATATAATTTAATAAAGCATTGTAATCTGTCGTTTTAATTTTCATACGTTTTAAAAAATACTAAAGTAGTTATAGTTATTTAACGTTCTTATTAGATACTAATTATTACTATATTTAATATTATTGTGATTTGACTAATTTAATATTTCTTTAGCGGATTAAAAATTGATAGATAATAAATTTTAAAATAGAACCAGCAATATAAGCATTTTTTTTTTTTTTTTTTTTTTTTAATTAAATGGTTAAATATTTTTATTTTGAAAAGTAATCGTTACTGCATTACAATTCTAATATTACTTCATAAAATAAAATTTATTGAATGTTATTATACATAGTGTATTTCCTATTAAAATGCATAACATCTTCAAACTTATATTGACAGAATTAAAAAAAAAAATAAAAATAAAACAAAACAAATATAATTTTAAAGAAATAAAAATTAAAACACATATAGCTTAAAATAAATAGATAAAATAAAATAAAATAGAAAAGAAAACTAATATAATCTTTTTTTTTTTTTTTTTTTTGAATGAAAAAACACAAAAACAACATAGAGTGTTGTAAAATTACAACACCCTCTAAAAAATTCAAGCATGTATTTATTTACAACACACTTGAAATTTACCGCACATGGTGCTGGTGATTATTTTACCCTCACATTGTGAAGTAATCTAGAATGTTCATTTTTTACAGTATTCACTAAATTATTTTTCATGCGGGTCACATCTCATGCATCTCTACAATATATATGGGTAAAAGAAGGTAAATAATCTAGTGTGTAACTCACACTAGTTTCTCTTACCCTGAAATTTAATATTATAAATACAGGTTGGAGTTTAAGAGGTAAGATAACGAGTACTGTTATGTAAACCTATGTTAAACGTTTCAAATTAGACTTAGGAAGAGTTTTATATGATAATTAGTTCTGTGTGAGGGGGGCTACTGCCCCTTCAAGTCCCCCGTTTCATTAATGTACAAAAAACATGCGATGAATATTTAGCTTAAAACATGCATTATTTACCATATCTCTATCAGGAATTTATTTCAATTCCCGAACAGCTTTCCTGGAAATGGTAAAATATTGTTAGTAAAGCACATCCACTAACAACAAATAACTAGTGTGTTGTGGACACCACATGGCTTTCTTCTATATTTTCCTATAAAATTCACTCAGTAAAAACAATTTATAAAAATTATTATTTAAAAAAATCACCTTCCATGAAAATGCACACGGTTTCCATATTAGAGAAGTAGTATAACACTAAATATCAAAAAAAAAAGTTGAATTTACTTTTAATATTATTATATATATATATATATATAAAAAAAAAAAAAAAAAAAAAAAAAAAAAAAAAAAAAAATTTTTTTTTTTTTTTGTTAAAAAGGAAGAAAATCGATAACTTTATTTTAAATTATCGCAGATCAATGGTTCAACCATTCGTTTTAAAGGTATAGTCGAGCTCTTTTGAAAGATACCCATCATGAAAATTTACTTCCCTCGAGGGGGGACTTTCTCCCCAGGGGGGGGGGAGGCGAGGCTCCTATATACACAAAATTTGTTCCCAGTTGACCATACCTGTTACACAATATATATACTTGTTTCATTTGGTTTAGTGCAGTCTATAGAAGCTAAACTCTACTTACCTGCAGTTTCCCCCATAGACGTAATGTATTAGAATTCCTTGATTTCGCTGTACACGAACCGTTTGCTTGATCTTAACGGAGAGTTTAGTGTAGCATCCTTATATGATATACATTTAGAATACCAAGTTTGAACTTTCTGCCATAATTTGTTTTTGAGATATGCTGATAACAGACAGACACACACACAGACACTCACATATACATACACACAGACATACACACAAACCAACCGCTAAAAACATGATTTTCGTACTCAGGAGACCTCAAAACGTGTTAATATAACAAAATATCCCTTTCGGAAATTTGACCCAAAAACAATACTTTCTCTACCTTATGGGTAAGAGAAAGTAAAAAGGATTACATGAGACATATTCTAAGAAAAATAGTGTCGCGTTCAGCTAGAACAAATAAGTAGTCTTTTTCTGAATCCCTAAATTATAAATATAAGCTTCTCATTTATGCGTATAAGATAACTCATAAACAGACGAAGTGATTGAGAGTTTGTAGTCTATACTTTTCTATATGGTGAAACGATGCCTTATATTATGAATTTTCGAATTGCGAGATATTCTCCCTGAATTTCTAAACATGATTCATAAACTAGGATTACAATTAATAAAACTCACCGATTGTCATCGTATTTATTTGCAGATATTTTTAAATATGTTTGACCTTAAGCAGATAGGAAAATGCTCTAGAATTTTGTTTGAGGATTCTACATCTTTCTAGCAATGAGAAATAGAATTTATAAGGATGATGTGAAATTATTTTTTCTTGAGCCATAGTTTATTTTCTAGATGTCAGTAGTAGAACGTTTCAGTGAACGTTAATGAAACTTAAACAGGGAATGCAATGCATTCTTTTCCTCCTGGTCTTATAAATTGAGATACAATGTGTTGGTCTAAAACGGTGGTGGCAAACATTTTTGAGTATTGGGCCAACTTTTGTTCATAATTTATTTCAATACAAGCTCATGGTTCAGTAAATCACAGTATGGTAAAGTAAGTACAAATAATTTGAAAGCATTAAAAACATTAAAGAAAAACTTCACAGTTGATATTTTTTAGTTCCCCATCATACTATAGGTATGGGGAACTTAGGTAATCGTGAAAATTTTCGACCTCGGTTTTTTGACGTTTTCAGGTGTAAGGAATCCGAAAATGACAAAATTTGTATGGTGTCTGTCTGTAGGGTGTCTGTTAGTCCGTTAGTCCGTTAGTCCGTTAGTTCGTTAGTTTGTTTGTCTGTGTACACGATATCTCAAGAACAAATTGTCGCAGAGAGGTCAGATCAGTTTTAAAATGTTACTTTCGACACTGGCAAGAATCCTATTCATTTGCAACATTCGATTTTAAAAACTTCGCAAGTTATTAGAAATTTACGATTTTCTTAACATGGGAGAATAGGACAAAAATTCACTTAAACGTGCATTAAATGGAAACTTTTTACTGTAAAATTGTCAGACCAGTTTTAAAATATCAGTTTTGATGCCGGAATGAACATCAGTAACTATAAATATGCTTCTTTGAAAATTTCGCAAGTTATTGGAAATTTATGAATTTCTTAACATGGTGGTATAGGGCGAAATTTCACATAAACGTCAATTTTTAGAGATATTTTCATCGTAAAGATGTCAGACTACTTTTTAAATATTATTTAGGACACTGGCCTGAATATTGATGACTATGAATTTTCCAATATAAAAATTTCGTAAGTTATTGGAAATTTACGAATTTCTTATCACAATAGAATAGGGCAAAATTTTACACAAACGTCAAATCTTGAGGGATATTTTCATCGTAAAGATGTTAAACCACTTTTGAAATATTATGTAGGATACTTACATAAATACCATAGAGTATGAATTTTCCAATTTAAAAAAATCGTAAGTTATTTGGAATTTACGGTTTACTTAAAATGGCAGAATAAAGCAAAATCGAGCACAAACGTCCATTTTGAGGATCATAAATATATCAGACAATTTCAAAATAACATTTATGATACTTGAATGAACACGATTGACTACAAATATTCTAATGGGAAAATTTCGTAAGTTATTCGAAATTTAAGATTTTATCAACATAGCAAAATGTTGCGACATTTCATATAAATATGCATTTTTGGGATTGTTGCATTGGAAATATTAGCATGAAAAATAAACTACGAAATTGATCCCAATAAAATAAATTAATAGATTAGAATAAGATAAATATGTTGAACTGAATGGTGGGTAGCCTATTAGGCGAGAATTTCGTTCTGTCATTGTGCCAAGCGTTTGGTCAAATTCATTTCTCTTAACATGAATATAATATGTCCTGTACAAGAAATTTATGAGAACATACATATGATGGGGAACTGAGCAGAGTCCACCTATGCCAACTAGTTTATTCTCTTTTAAAATCATGGGAAATATTTTGTTCTGTAACTGCAGGTGAATAGTGAGGGAAAAAAATGTTGACGTCGGAAAATTAATGAGTGGGGTTATGTCATAAATTATCGCACCAAGTAACACACCATGGAATATGGAATCTGCATTGAGTTACTTGAGTAAAGAAGGGATAAATGGAAACGAACATACAATGAAGTGTCCTTTACAGATTAACTTTGTTAAAATAAGTATATGTATCATTAGAATTTAAAATTAATTTATCAAACCTGTCTATACATGTACCAGAGCCAGTAATTAATTCAACCATGTAATTTGTCATATTTTCGATCTAAGAAGCAATGAATTTGTGTGCCAAGTTTATAAGCGCCAAATGCAGGAGTAAGTTGATAAATTGCGAATTTATTAATGGTATTAAGCATGTGTAAATAAGTATGTTTATTTTTATGTCGAAGTAAAAAAAGGAAAGCGTAAAAATTTTTGGTTTCAGCTTAATATTCTTTATTTAATAATTTTAAAGGTAAAATGAATTTTTTCATATTAAATTAATTTTGAAAAATTTAATCAAAAACTTGAAAATCTATCTTCAAGTTTCATCAAGAATAGTCAATTCGGACTTCCATGAAAAATTATGTAGCTTTGTTCTCCCACTGTTCGGCATGAAAATTTCTTCTGATACCATTTCAGCATATTATTATGTAAAATGTCCTTCTGAATCCGAATATGATGTCCAGTTTTTCCTATCACCCACTGTTTTTTAGGAGCGGTCCCTTTTTTTATCATTTTTCTGTGATTTTATGGCTATAAATTTGATTTTTAGGAGGTAGGAGGATTATTTTAACCGTTATATATTTTCTGTAGGGCTACAGAGTTGTAAAATTGCAAAACATAGACATTTGCAACAAGACATTTTTTTTTTTTTAAGAAGGAGGGGGGGGGGGAATGAGGGAGAGGGTGGTGTTTATAGAAAACGGTGGGTGACTAGGCAAAATGGGAGTCATATTCGGATTCAGGAGGTCATTTTACATAGGAATAAGCAATAATGGTATCCGAACTCTATCTTTTTTTTTTTTTTTTTTTCAGAGCTGTGCTATCTGCAAAGTGACAAACAAACAAACACACATGGATATTTTTAAATTATGAGTACAGATTTACAAAACATTTCTTCCTTTTTTTTTTCTTGTAGAGTCACTGCATATAAACAAGGATGTTTTGGTGCTGCTGTCCATGAAGAATGTGGAGACAAAGCTTTTGAAATTTACAAATACACTGTCAGGAAAATAGGTTTCCTGAATAGTGGAGCATGTTCTTCAAAAATTGTAGAGGCTATTAAAACCAACATTTTAGAAGGCTTAGAAATATCAGAATCACGAAAAGGTTTATATCGTGTGATTTTTGATTTGAAGAAGAGAAGGAAATAGAATGATTCTGTACAGGAACTACTGATCTTCAAGTTCTTTCTGATACTGTTTTCCTAATTGTTTGTGATTATAATTTTTATCCATAGTACTTTAAAACAAATCATTAAAATGTTGATTAAATTATGAACGAAAAGTGATGTAAATTAAAATCCGAATTAATATTTTGTGAATAATAAAAAACATGCATAAATATAATATTAAGTCTCATTTTTTATGTAACTCTAACTCTAACAATAATAATAAAATGAAAATATAAAAATATATATGGTGGGGCGCACACTACTTTTCCTTATTCTGATAGTTATAGATAACCTTTTATTCCCCAATTTTTCTGTCATAGACATAATGCATCCGAATACTTTTAAATTGGCCTACACGCGAGCAAACTTAAAATAGTGAGTTTTGGTTTCCAGTAATTATTATTATTATTATTTTTTGAGTTATTCTGATAAAACACTCGCATACTCATGCACAAAAGCTGTGATTAACCAATAAATAATGATTTTAGGATTCAGAGGACCTGAAAACATGTAAATATAGAAAAATAGACAGCTTAAAATTTTGTCTTAAAAAAAAAAGTATATATTTTTTTGTACTTTCTGTATCATATGGACGGCTTATAGTGAAAGTGATGTAACTCCATATTTTTTAAATATATATACAGGGTGCATAGGAAAGTCCCTTTAAAATGAAAATACTTGCGAACAGAGAATGCTACAGCCACGCAAGTGAGGTAACGGTATAGTAAAGTGACTATGCCCGGCCTAATGCAAACGACAGCAGAGCCCGTAGTGGCAAAATTTGGAAGTTAGCCATTGCAAATCGAAAACGAAAAGAGATAGAGCAAAATTTCCAATTAGAAAGTTTTAGAGCATCAATTAATTAGTACGAAACGATATTTGGTCCACACGGATAAGATAAATTGGTGCCTGTATACTCAAAAATGTCCGTAATCTATGCGCGACTGTTCTACTCTACATATTAACATTTTGGAAATGTAGCAGTGTGAAAATGCAGTTTGTGACTTTGTACTGTACTGTAATGTCTGAAAACTTTAATTTCCAATGCATTTAAAATTTTAGTTTAAAAGGTGTTGGCGCTCGCTTGATACAAACAACATATAATCTCATAGCATAAAATTATTGATAGCAGACGATAATTTTATTTCTAATGTGCGAGCGCTTTCATTTTAAAAATTTTATTTTCTGTGTTGTGGCAATTTCAATCGTTGCCTATCGACGGGTAGAAAATATGTGTTCTTTCTTGAAAGTGACAAAACAAATGGAATTTTAAATGATCCTAAATGAATGAGATCCTACAAAAGATACATTTCTTAAAAATAAACGTTTGGATTTAGAATTTTGGAGCTGTGTGAGAATGTCAAGCTTCACTAACTTTCAATATTGCTAGATGGTGCTTATTTATGGCGAATGTCAACGAAACGCAACACATGCGGCACGGGAGTATGCCGTTCGTTTTCCAGGTGGGCCACATCCAAGTGCAGTTACCATCGCAAATGTAGTGCGACGGCTCATGGAGACAGCTAGCACTAAAAGTCGTCCGCGTTCTGACAGACCAGTGAGTGCAGGTATGCGTATACCGCCAGAGAGTATTTTGGCATATGCACTAGCCCATCCACACAGCAGTACAAGAGAAATCAGCATGGCTTGTGGCTTAACACGGGCCCGAGTATGGCAAATACTGCATAGTCAGCATAGCATGCACATCCCTATCATGTCACTCTGCAGCAAGAACTGTTGCCACGGGACAATGAGCGTCGATTTGATTGGTGCAACTGGGCATTAAATAATGTTGAAGATAAATCAGATTTTTTGTCCAACAGATTTTTTGTCTGTTTCAGCGTACCGGAGTACAAAACCGACATAATGCCCACTACTGGGCGCTGGAAAATCCCTCGTGGGGACTATCCACAAAACACCAAGTGCGCTGGTCCATTAATGTGTGGGGCGGTATCTGGAAGGATCGCTTACTGGGACCTGTGTTCTACGAAAGCACATTAAACGGACAGTGGTATCTCCAACTATTACAGTATATCATTCCCGACTTTTTGGATGATACTCCCCTGTCCGCATTACGGGACATGTGGTTCCACAATGACGGTGCTCCTGCAAACCAGCCAGCTGGAGTGCGAAGCTTTCTAAAAGATTGCTTTGGACAACAAATTATTGGATATGGTAGTAGTATTAAATGGCCTCCCGGATCGCCGGACCTGACTCAGATGGATTTCTTCCTGTGGGGTTACATAAAAGATCAGGTTTATGCAACTCCACATACAAGTCTGCTGGATCTATGTCATCGTATTACAGATGCTTTCAATAGTGTAACACCTTCCATGCTGAGAAATGTGCATGCAGAATTACTCACACGAATACAAACGTGTATTGTGAGCAATGGCGAACTTTTCGAACATTCTCAACATTAACTTTTTATCACTATGAGACTTAGAGTTTAGTTTACCTATTTTGTTTTTGTGTGTGATGTTATCAGAATGTATTGATGTAAGTACATAGTATTTATTCATTAAATTGTGCATATTTCTTCTTTCCTCTGGCTATTCCTTTCAAATATTTACACAAAATGGAGTGCATCGATTTTGGATATTTTTTTGGTATACAGGCGACAATTTATCTTATCCGTGTAAACCAAATATCGTTTCGTACTAATTAATTGATACTCTAAAACTTTTAATTGGAAATTTTGCTCTATCTCTTTTCGTTTTCGATTTGCAATGGCTAACTTCCAAATTTCGCCAATAGGGGCGCTGCTGTTGTTTGCATTAGATCGGGCATAATCGCTTTACTATACCGTTACCTCACTTTCGTGACTGTAGCACTCTCCGTTCGCAAGTATTTTCAGGTTAAAGGGACTTTTCTATGCACCCTGTATATATATTTAGTTTTAAAGTAAACTTATTTACACATTTTAATTCATGTCTACATCTTTCGGTATTTAGAAACATCATCATTAACCATTTATTTCGAATTAATAATTTATGATCTGCGAAGTTTAAAAACAAGAATATTAATAAACTGATCACAGTCACTGCTAAAATGGGTTTTCCTAAAAACTTTGTATTTTCTATTTTATATCCTAAACCATGTCTCTGTCAGTACAAAAAAAAAAAAAAAAAAAAAAAAAAAAAAAGAGCTGTGTACACTTTTGTGTATATTAACAAAAAAATTATAAAATAATAAAAGACAATAAAAAAATGTGGCGGTTGGGTGGGCAGATGTTTGATTACGGAGGTGGGGTGGTGTTTAAGGCTGGATGGTTGGGGGTGTTTGTGAAATTAAATGAAAAAAAAAAAAGCAGAAGGCTTGTTGCATTTACTTTGTATTACTATGCAAACTTTCTTTTTTCAATAAAATTTCAGTTTCTTCCTTTTTGAGTTCTCAACTATTTTTTAAAATTCTAATTATGCTATTAAACACAATGTAATTCTAATCAATCAGTGAATTTCATTGTTGCTTCGTGGTTTCATTGTTATTCATCTGCTTTAAAAGTTTGCTTTTTAAATCCATATGACTCTTATTCTGGCCGTGGCAGGCTGGGTGAGTGTTGTCGGCGTGAAACTAGTTTAACCCCACGGGCAAGTCACAAGTCTGGCCGCCTTCCTCCTTCCTTCCTGTCTTAGGTTTCTTAAATTATTTTTTCATAAATTTTGATGTCATTGGTTTTTCAGTGATCTTGTATCTGTTGCTTGGCTTCTACTATGCTTAATAGATCATCTTTATTATATATATATATGCTTAATTGTATCACATTTTGCAACACCTTTCATTACAACTAAAGAAAAAACTTCAATAATTGCATTAAGATCCCATAAATGGCATTACATGTTGTTCTCAGAAAACTAAAATTTCTAAATATTCATTCTAAAAATGAAGTTTCTAAGTTGCATCAAATTATCTTTAATGTAATTTATAAATTCTTATAACTATGATTTATATTAAACAAAAAGAAAAAAAAATCGATAACATTTACTGAATCTTGACTTTTTTTCCAACGCAAAACTTTGGAAAAAGATCGTTTTTTCAAAATCAATTTCCAAGGAAATCATTAACTTTTACAATGAACAATCCATATATGAGTAAGAAAAAGGGAAGCATAACAGATGTAATTACATCGTTTATTTACTAATTATTTTTCAAAATTTGAATCAACGATTTTTATTATGTAAATAAAATCCGATTTTGAGTCTGCGTTTGGTAATAATTTCCATGGTACTTAAAATTTATATGCTTTACCGCATGGGAGAAAGATATTTTAGATAGAAAGGCTGAATTTATTAAGACCTAAACGTATGAAGACCGAAGCATGAACAGGTATAGCACTCTGGCGCAGCTTTAGCACCATTATATTTATACATTAACCTTTATCAAGTTTTTTTAACTAAACAAAGAGAAAATATAATGCGCCAGAGTGCCATCTCTGCCGGAATTAAACGTGGGCTTTTTACTACAATTTGCTAACATTCTACCAGCTGAATTATTCTTGTAAAAGTCCATGATTTGGTTGCGTTTCGCTCTTGTTAAGCTAATTCGACCTTTCACTCCAATATATATATATATGAAAGGGGTAAAAATAAATAGTTTTAAATTAATAAAAAATCCAAATTAAAAGTGTAAAAATCGCTTGCCGAAATTATAATCGTGAATAATTCGTAATTGCCCATTTAAAGATCGTTTTCCAGCAGAAGACTTTATAACTCAGAAATCAGAAAAGGAACGAAATTATAAGTCGAAATTCGCTGACGTTAACGCAATTTGCAACTGTGTCGGCATTGAGCTGCATAATTATTAATCCCAGAAATTCCTTTTAAGAGCCCAGCTGATCTAAAGAACCAATCAGCAGCTCAGAAAATTCGGTATAAAAGCCCAAACATTAAACAAACGGACACTTCTTGCCATGCTATTCTAGTGCTAATAAACTTATCGTTGGTCGTTCCTCTGAAATTACGTAGGCGCTTTAGGCCTCCCCAGCAGATTCTGTGGCACGGGGAGCCGCTTGAGAATCACGTGGATCGGCAGAGTGTCAGATTAAGACTCCATTCGCCTTACCCTGTCTCGACTTAGAAATAATGAAGCAATAAAGATGTTTCCTGAAAGGAATCCTAGACGTCCTTGTGTGCTACGCCTGTCATTTCTCTCTTATCTAGTAATTAATCCATTACATATATATAACAATTACATAACTTGAGATTACTTATACCGGGTGATCCAAAAGTCAGGACAAACTTTAAAAATGAATAATTCGAAAACGAATCAAGATACAAAGATACGGTTTGCACCAAACGGCTGAAAAAGAAGACGGGTTTTGTGTGGCAAAGGAAAAAAATTAGTTCTGTTGGCGACCAACAGATGGCGCTATAGTGTTTTATTTCACCAAAAGATGATTTACAAATGAAAAAAAAAATGTTGACAACTTACAAGTCAGCTTAATTACAATTAATTAGTACTACTACAGTAACTGTTCAATGTCCATCATTCAGAAGTACAGCTGTGAGATGATTCACCACATCGTTCACAGCATTTAGTAGCATTTCTTGCGTTATGGCAGACACGTTTTGGCGGATGGCATCTTTCAGTGCTGCTAGTGATGCCAGTTGGTCGCAGGGGTGTCACAGGGTGTCAGATCGGGAGACCTTGGAGGCCATGCGTGATTAAAGTAGCGACTGAGAATGCGATATTTCGATGCATATAAGCTTCGACTACCATTGCCTGCTGTAGTTGTTCCTTTTTATATCGTTTGTTGCTTTGCATAATCCTGCATCAGAAATACGACAGCGCCATCTGTTGGTCGCCAACAGAACAATTTGCCACACAAAACCCGGCTTCTTTTCCATCCGTTTGGTGCAAACCGTATCTTTGTATCTTGATTCGTTTTCGAATTATTCATTTTTAAAGTTTGTCCTGACTTTTGGATCACCCAGTATTTCTCTCATTTTTTCCCGAAGTGTTACACTTGTTTCGTTCTTGAACATGTGAGGCTATATTTTATGTATAACAAAAATTATTAATGAAATGTTTGGAAGATTGCTTGAAAATACTACAGTAAAATCTTTTGTTTGAGGAAAAATATTTAAAAAAAAAAAAAATTAAATTTGGGGAAAACGTTGAATAAATATTCCATGGAGCACACAGGTCTACAAACATAATGCTAGCAAAATTTTAAGCCGATAATTTTAGCTCATTTTGGTATGCTGAAACAGAAAATAAAGCCAGTTTTTCTCTAACGTATAGATTTTTGCTAGTTTAGTGTGTCTAGTCTGCTTATACAGTTTCTTAATTTTCAGTAGTTTCTGGTATGTTTCGATGACTAATATGTATAACCAATCATAAAAACATACTGTAAAAGTTGCCATATAATTATATTATTGGAAGAGTCAGGGAAAAAATTGCATTAGTAGACACTCTGTATTGGAAAAAATCTATAAATGATAGAGAAATACTGGTTATATTTTTTGTTTCAGCACACCGAAAAACATATGTAACAGCTTAAGTTATCAAATAAAATTTTGCCATCATTACATTTGTAGACTTGCTGTGTTTGTAGTTTTGTAAAATAGTAACACTTTTCCAGCAATATATTTGTAGACCTGTGTTTACAGTTTTGTAAAATAGTAACATTTTTCCAGCAATATATTTGTAGACCTGTGTTTACAGTTTTGTAGGATAGTAACACTTTTCCAGCAATATGTTTGCAGACCTAAGTTTGTACACGCGTGTTTGTAGACACGAATTCAGTTATGTTAATAATAAATAGCCCTTTTGCACACACACATATACATAAACACAGACAACAAAATATTTTTTTTTCTTTTATAAAATAATTTTTATTTAATGATATAGATTATAAAACTAATAATTCTATATTCTTGCATAGTTCACAAAACATTAAAAGAAATATGAAATAATATGGTGTTGTGCTCACGCGACTTTCTGCATTTGAATACTATAAAGTCCAATTGCAGGTTAAAGGACAAGATAAGAATTACTGTACATAAATATCCTCAAAAATTGTTTAAAAAAATTTAGAAAAGCTTTATTTGACATATGTATGTACTGGGTGTCTTATAAGTCTGTAGACGTTTCAAATATTCATAAAAATTGAAATAATTGATAGAATTGTGAGAGTTTTGTGAAAAGTTATAGTTATTCTCGTAAAGAGGTTTTTTTTTTTTTTTTTTTTTTTTTTCTAAAGTAAAAAAATAAAGTTACAATTTTCGTCGATAGAGGGAGCTGAACTAAAGCGAAACGAGAAATATGCAAATCGGAGTCCTGTAAAGCGCACGGTTTTACGATTGATATAACTTATTTCTTATTTTACCTCCTACTTGTCCGTCATGATGTTTTAACTATATGGTGCTGACTTGGTGAATAAAGCGTTTTTAGTTAAAATGTTTTCCCTCAGATAAGAGCCGCCGACTGAAGATGCAGTTGGTGCTGTTATAACTCGTTTCTAAATTGTAATTTGTGGTGATATTGGGCACATAGAATAGAATTTATATGCTTGGAAACATTTATGTGCAAACAATTGTTGTTTTTCACGGAAATATTTGATTATCACACGCACAGCGCCCTCTACCGGCGAACATTACAGCTATTACCTTTTTTCTTTATTTAAAAAAAAATCATTTTTTATTTGAAGTAATTTTTCGCAAACCGCGTTCATTTTTACCACTTCCTTCATTTTTCATGATTTTTTGAAATGTCTACTGACTTATGGGACGCCCAGTATATATATATAATATATCTCTCTCTATATATATGTCATACAAAAATGGACAGCCACACATTTAAATAACTAAAATACAGTCGTTGGCGTAAATGATTCTACAACATTACGCGAAAGTGAGCCCTCCTCTTAAAACTTTCATCTGTAAAACCTAATTTCAGACGAACAGCTAGCAACTCCAATTGACTCGAAAATTCTCTTCTTTCTTCCAAGAGGGAGCGATCACGTGATGGCGAGCGCTCTGATTGGCTTAGGGGGGGTCATACTATGCACAAGAAGGAGCAGTCAGAACATTCTGGATTAAATTTTCATTTGCATTACACAATATAATAAATAAATGTTTTTTTTTTTTTTTTTTCATCGGAAAATAAAATAAAAATAACTTTAAGAACAGATAAGGAATTTGTAATTAATGAAATATTTAGAAAAAAAAATTAATGAAGAATTAATTTGGGTGCTATCAGTGAATTAGTGGGAGGTAGAATCACTTAAGTTTGAGAAATGAAGCTTTATTTTTAAGGGGGGCTCTTAATTATATATATACTGTGAGAAAGACTACTACCCAACTCAGTCCCTTGTTTAAATGAGTATAGTACTTATATTCATTAAAAGAATTAATACTGTTATTAAATTTAAAAGTTTAATCCAAAATTTTCATTCATTTTTCAAACATACAACCCATCCTGAAACTTACCAATCTTTGCCAAACGTTGCAAGTGACATCCTCATTTGATCTTTAAAACACCAAATCGAATTTACAGCAAATATTTGTATTTTAGTTATGCTGATGAAAAACATATACACATTTCAACCTCTAAAAATTTTATTTTTTATTCAAAAGATCCCCAAATCCGTAATTATAGGATAGGAAAAAAAAAAATCACTGCTAAATGTTGGAACTGACACAGTACAATGAATACTAAGTGTGTTTTAGAAGGTAGTTATTAATAATAAGAAGATTTTTATAGACTTGATGAAATTTATTAAACAATTTTTGCTTTTAATAAAAAATATTCAATAGAGAAGAATTTTTTATCTTAATTTTTTGGGGAGATTTGTTAACATCTATAAATTACATGCACAGCACATCGTGTGCTTAAGTTTGATAACACAACTTGAAACACAATTCCAGCAATATCTAAGTACATCCCTAAAATACCCGAATCTCCTAGTATGCCACTGTGAAGGAAGGGTGAATGATTTTCTCACCATATTTTGTACGAAGCATGCGCTAATGAATATAAAAATATATGTCTCATTCCATTTTTTTTAGTGCAGTCAAATGTTGTTAAACTGTATTTATCAGAAATTTTGCCCATGGATATGATATGCACTTCGTTTCTCATGGATGTACCTGTGCACGAACTATTTCTATAATTGTAACAAAAAGTTTTAAGTAGCATCCCGATATGAAGCAGGCTCAGAATACTGAGTTTGGACTTTCTTCTTATATTTGTTCTTGAACTATGCTGAATGTGACAACCGATACGGACCAATCGCTAAAAAAACTCATATTTAGATTCAAGTAACTATAAAAATTATAAATACAGCCGAACCTCGTTAATGTGAACACTGTTAACGTGAATTACTTTTAACAAGAACTGTTTTCAGAATCCCCGTCAAAATAAAGATTACGTTAGTTATATGAAGATTAGTTACTGCTGACATGAACCAATTTTTTAACCCCTTGAGATTCATGTTAACGAGGTTCGGCTGTGTATTAATATCTATATTTCGAAAATTTGGGGAAAAAAAATTCTCTGCTACATACCCAAGCAGCACGGAAACGTTCTCTGAACGTTTAAAAATAGTTCTAGTAACACATTCTTCGAAACGTTTCATAGACGTTTATCTGTCGAATAGTACGGAACAAAACACGTTTTGAACACCTGTAAACATCACCATTGTTTCTACAGACACGTTTTGAGAACAATCTTCATATACGTTTTTGCAACGTCCTAAACGTTGTTCGAACGTTTAAAAATCGTTCTTTGAACGTTTTAAAACGTTCTTTGAATCCTTCTTCGAACGTTCGATTCACGTTTTAAGGGGGCACACGACCCTTAGAACTTCAAAAAACATCGGTTTAATTATAGTCTTTTTTTTAAGTAAATCATTGTTAGCTAAGCTTCATTGGGCATGTCTAATTGTTACCTATAAGTTTGTTATGTATTTTGGAATATAATTTAATTTCTGTGGTGAATTATTTAATAATTTATGTGTTAATAATAAATGTGTTTTTTTTCACCTTGCACGCAGGATATCTTTGAAACTATTTATTATTTTTCTTGAAAATTTCACAGATTATGTAAAATATCAGATCCTTCTAACTGAACCTAATTTTGTATCCCCCCACCCTTGTTTTTTATACAGGGTGGTGAATTTAGATTTTATTAAAAAATAAATTGTCTTTGAACTTTTTTTCTTTTTTAACCTAAAGTGGAATAAATTTAGTTTCAGTTTGAAGGATCTGATATGTTACATGATCTGTGAAAATTTCAAGAAAAAATATTAAATAGTTTCAGAGATATCTTGCGCGCAAGGTGAAAATAAAACACATTTATGATTAACACATAAATTATTAAATAATTCACCACATAATTTGAATTATATCTCAAAATACATAATCAACTTATAGGTAACAATTAGACATACACAATGAGGCTTAGTTAACAATAATTTACTTTAAAAAAGACTATAATTAAATCGATGTTTTATGAAGTTCTAAGCGTCGTATGTTCCCTTAAAATTGTGTGACGCGTGCACTTTATTTTATTTTATTTTCCTTTTTCTTTACTTTCTTTCTTTCTTTCTTTTTTCATCTTCTTCATTTTTTTGTGGGTGTTTGTTTGTTTTTGCAAATTGATAATTGTCATAGTATTATACAATTTTACGTAAATGTATTGAAATATAATATTATTACATACAAAGCAATTTCTCGAAATCTATTTAAATTAACAATAACAATAAAATTTTTAATTTTAATTTTTTTTAAATACTTTAAATATTCGTCTTAACAATGTTTTACTTTATTTTTCCATCGATTGTGCATTATTAACGTTTGGTTACAGAATTTAGACATTTCTGACTAATTTGTGCATTCATAGACAAAATTTAAAAAATTTTTTTCTTTAAATGCTGAAATTTATTTCGAAGTTTCAGCATTTATATATAAAAATATTTTAAAAACATTATCGTATAAATAAATTTACATATTAATGCCTAAACATGTGTAGATTCTATTTCGAAATTATTATAATGCACAACAGATGGAAAACTAAAACAAACATTTGTCAAGAGGTACATCTAAAATATTTCCAAAAGACTAAAATAAAAAAAAAAAAAAAATTCTATTGTAAATTTACATAGATTTCGAGAAATTTTAATTTAATTAACAATATTACATTTTAATGCATATGTATGAAAATTTTATTTAAATTATTGACTCACGAAATTATAAATTTTCCATATATATGCGTTGAAATAAAACAGTATAAAATATAAAATTCGAGAAACCTACTATTTTTTTTTTTTTTTTTTTAAGAACGACCTGCAAACTAATTTTTTATATTTTCCCTTGATTTTTCATTACTACAATGTAATAATAACATCTAAACATATATGAGGTTTTTTTTTTTTTTTTTTCGGACTCATTTATAAGTTAATGTTTTAAAAATATTTTTATGCTTAAATGCTAAAATTTAAATTTTAGCACTTAAACACAAAAATATTTTTAGAAAGTAAACTTATCACTCTACTACAAAGTAATACTCAAATATATTAAGAATATATCGTTAAACTATAATAATACAAAATCAACGGAATAAAAAAAAAAAAAAAAAAAAAAAAAAAAACTAAAATGGACCATTTTAAAATTTTGAAAAAAAAAAAAAAAAAAAAAAAAAAAAAATTAATATTTTCAATTTAATTTTGCTTTAAATTTAAACAGTTTTGGAGAATTTTTTACATACTTAATAGAATTGTTAAATTTTGATGTATATATATATATACATAACTGTATGTATATAATATGTATAACTATATATATATATATATATATACATATATATACATAGACTTATCTGTTTTCTGTAGCTGTCTTTTGTGAACGTGTCGGGTAATGTGGTGCTAAAACACTCATTGTCAATTGCCATATGCTATTGACTTTGCACTTTGGCTAGCAACATAAGCTGGTAACCTAGAAGAAGTTCGGCGACAGCGGTTTGGCGTTTGGCAAGATTTAACAAAACACACTATTATTATTTTAATTTTATTATTAAAAAGAAATTAATTTATTTTTAGTCTATGCATTATTTTTTTTTGTAATAAAATTTTTAAAATTGATCGTAGCTAAAATACTAAATGTCTGTTCCATTGGTCTGCTTAAATGAATTACACGCACAGTTATTTTTATTAAAGAAAACTAATAATGAACATCAATAAAAATTGCATAGAAAAACTATAATCATAAAGAAGAAACATAATAAAATTGTTAGCATTTTTATTTGTTCTAGACTGAATATTTTAAATTCGTATGGAATATTTAAAAATTTACATTTATTATTGCTGTTGTGTTTTTTTTTTTTATTACTTTAACCTAATATTTATGATTGTCCCTTTTTTGGGACGTTACATTTTTATTTATAGTTTTAGACAATATGATAATGGAAATGTAGTTTTAGATAATGCATTCTGCCACTGTCCCAAAAATAGGACGATCTGTGGTAGTACGCTTAATTCCTTGAAATTTATTATAATTCTTAAATAGTTTTTACTACAACTTATAAAATTCACTAGTTAAGAAAATATTAGAAAACTAGTTTGGCAAATAATGGGTTAATGAAAGAAACTGTTTAAACGGTATGAAACATAACTATTGTTTTATGTAATTAAAAAAAAAAAAAAAAAAAAAAAAAAAGTAATAATTTTGTTCAATTATTGCAGCAATCACACATGTTTTACTAATTTATTAATTAATAAAAAGCGAAAAGTTTTGCAGTTCGTATAAATTAGAAAACTCTTTCCAAGTACACTTTATCCGTTATATCGTTTAATCTGAAGTGAAATTTACCACAATGATGACGCCCTATACTGTATAACGTTTTTATTAAGAAGGAAGAAATCTCATAAAAGCTTGCTTTATATCTTTATTATTATTATTATTATTATTATTATTACGAAAGGAAGGATGGATGGGTTTTACGTCGCACTAGTGCTGCGCAGATGGGCAATTGGCGACGGTCTGGGACACACCCCTAGAGGTGGTCCGGAGACATGCCATCACAATTTTGATCCTCCACGGAAGGGTTAGCTCTCCCGCTTCAGTGGTTCCCAAAGGTATAATTTTTGATAGGAAGATGGAGGGCATTGCGGCCACGACAGATTTAACGTGCACCAGCCACCATTAGTTTACACGACGGTCTTTGGCCGGCTCGAGTACCGAACCCTCAATTTTCCAATTACGAGGCCGGCGCTCTACCGACTAGGCTACCGCGGCCCTATTACGAAAGGGAAAGCATGAAGTGGAGCATTATTTTTTTTTATAAGCTTGTATTCCGTTTAAAGTTTCCATGCGTTTTACATACAATACCAAGCAAAAAAGAAAGGACGAAAACACTTTTACAACACTGAAACTTTACATGCGCAATCTCGACTTATATCTCATAGCGCATCTGAAAACGATTGTAAAGCCCTATAAACTTATTATTTCGCTAATCATATTCTACAGGAAACACTGAATTTTACAACAGAATAATATATGCTAATTCTGTTACTCTCTGCAAATTATACAACTTTTAAAATATGCTTTAAAGAAAGATCGCCCATAGACCCTAATGTGTCGGAATTTTTTTCTGAGTTCCTGTGCATAAAACAGTGCTACTTTTATTATTCTCAATAATGATAGAGCCATAGTAAAATTGTACAACATATCAAAAATATAATATTCAAATTTTTTTTACTGAATAAATGAGAAGAAAAACAGATAGGCAAACAAACCAAAATCACAAACGCTTTTTGGTTTTGTTAGAATGTTGAAAAGCATAAAAGAACTAAATATGAATACAGAAATTTTCACATTATCCCCCCAATTCCCTTAAGATTTTTTTTGGCGCAAAATGAATGTTATGCTAATCATGCCACATTTTATACAAAACATGTATTTAGGGATATGAATTACATGAATTATATAATATAAGTGAACGTATGTATGTAATATATGTTTTCTTATGTTTCACGCCGTATAAAAATATAATAAAATATTTTTTACTGAAATATCTCTGGTAGACCATAATATGCCAGAGTTCTTTTCAGGCATCACCGCATGTAAAGCACTATCGCTATTTATACCATTTTCAGTCAAGAGCAAGGCATAGTAAAACTGAAAAATATATATAGGTTTTCGAGCATGTAAAAAATATTTATAAAATTAAAAACGCGAAAAAGCAGATCAAGAGATAGAAAAACCGGTATCATATAAGCTTGTCAACTTTGCTGGAAAATGTTAAAAAGTACAAATAATAATGGCTTGTGTAATTCTAAATAAACACACACAAACACAAATCAGGGATCGTACAGCGCAAGTATTATTCAACACAATTAACTCTGTATCCTTTTTAACACTTTCCAAGAAAATTGAACAGTATCTAAGATTTCGGTTTATCTGTCTAGTCTACTCTTTCCTTTCCCTGATTATTTTTATAATAAGTTTAATCTCATATACTGATATATTATTATTCAGCTGATTATGCCATATTCTTCATTGAAAATAGTATAAAAATAATCTGGTTTGTCACTCACACGACTTTCTTTTACCCTGAAATTTAATACTATAAAGACAGGTTGCAGATTAAAAGGTAAGATAACGAGTACTGTTATGTAAACCTATGCTAAACAATTCATATGAGGCTTCTGAAAAGTTTTATATGATAATTAGTTCTGTGTGAGGGGGGCTACCGCCCCCCTCAACCCTTTCATTAAAGCACCTACATTTATACAGATTTTAATTCAGTTATTAAAAAAATAATTCTTTTTTAAAAAATATTTTATTAAAATTATTATTTAAAAAAATTATCTTTTATGATAATGCAGACGATTTCCATATTAGAGAAGTTGAACACCAAATATCCAAAAAAGTCCATTTTATTCTCAATATTAAAAAAAAAAAAAAAAAAAAAAAAAAAAAAAAAAAAAGATTTTTTTTTCTAAGTTTTTTTTTCGTTAAAAGTAAAAAAATATCGATAACTTTGTTTTAAATTATCCCAGATCGATGGTTCAACCATTCGTTTTAAAGGTATTGGCGAGATCTTTTCAAAGGTACCAATCATGAAAATTTACTCCCGTCGAGGGGGGGGAGGCGAGGCTCCTACATACACGAAAGATTTTTTCCCAGTTAACTATCTCTATTACAAAAAATATATAATCGTTTCATTTGGTTTAGTGCAGTCTATAGACGTTAAACTCTACTTACCTGCAATTTCCCCCATAGACGTAATGTATTAGAAATCTCTTGATTGTCCCTGTACACGAACCATTTGCTTGATCTTAACGAAAAGCTTACTGCAGCATCCGTATATGATACACATTTAGAATACCAAGTTTGAGCTTTCTGCCATAATTTGTTTTTGAGATATGCTGATAACAGACAGACACGCACACAGACACACAGAGACACAGACATACACACAGACCATTTGCAAAAAACATGATTTTCGTATTCAGGGCTGTGATATAGATTATCACATATTATAAAATTTATATTTTTCTCTTTAAAGGAATAGGTAAATTATCTAAACAAATTAAATTATAAATTAAATTCTTTAATAAATCAACTATTTAAAATTAATGGAATAACGATTTTATCCTATAAATAATAAATTTTACAACATGCATTTTCTAATTTTTATATCTTCCCTTTCATCCCTTTTTCAATGTAACTGAAACAAAAATCTTTGATCAGTTCCCAGTATTCATTTAACAAGCCTAACGTACTGGAAATTCTTTTTGCTCTGTAAATGATAATGTTTTGTCTTATTTCTATCCTTTTGTTTTGGGAAACCAGAAAATAATTAATTCGGTCTCTTTCAATCTTACATCGAAACGTAACTCCTGCAACCTCTTGTCACCAATTTTACATCAACGATCAAATAAAATATGTGCTTAGTTAGTTGTTTTCCCATGGGTCTAAATCTTGGCGAAATCATGCCAACATTCCCTAACAACGGTCAATAAGTTACTCGTCACTTTTTAAAAATGTACATGTGAATATTCTTAAAAGTAATGCAACCATTCTCTATCATAGAACTTTGAACTTGGCGTATAATTCAACGCCAAAGGGATTGTCATTCGTTTTGCTTCAGTTTAGGAAAAAACACTTTCTTACTGTTTACTGACCACGAAAGATGTAAAAGCCTCAAGAGCGATTCGGGCCTAGGGCCCGGCCTGATCCTCGGTGCTGTTTCCCCACTCCAGAATTATTTCGTTAAAAAAAACTTAGTATATTCTGTTAATTGACTATGGTCACGTACATTTGGAATATCTGCAATAAACTGGAATGAGAACAAAATATGTCTCTGAGTTAATTCCGAGCCTGGACCTTTTAATCGAAATTCAGTTTTAATAATGTTTTTTTTTACCTTACAGCTAAAGCCATCAGCAAAAATATGTTTTCTGTTACGACGGCCGCTCATCACTATCACATACTGGTGCCGCAAGGATCAGAGACATTTGTTCTAATATAATTTTAATGGAGTGGGGGAACGAAAAATTTTTCGAATTTCTGCACCTTTATTCACTCAAATTTTTCTTTGTGAATACTTCAATATCATTTGCAAGATGTCGAAATAAAAGAAGACCTCCAAAAAATTTCATTGATGATGTGGTTTTAAAATGATCGCTGAAAGCACCAAAATAAACCGCAGTTGTTCTCCTAGTAGAAAAATATTGTGCATAGACATTATTATATGCTTACACAGGAAAAGAAAAAGAAAGAGACGGAGCAACAATTTTCGTGTTCAAAATACAGAGAGAACATATACAACTGATTTTGTGGATTTATCGACATACATGCTAAGTAATTTTTATGGCTGGAATATACGTAAAGTATTGAAAACTACATATTTTGTTAATACGATTATTTTTAATTTCATGAGGAATCATCGCAATTGCGCAAAATTAATGGGTGTATTTTACGTTTTGCGAATCTACAGACATATCCTGCTCCAGAAGATTCCAATTTAAATTTTCCGTGAAAATCATAAAGTTTAGACAGGTGGACAATCAATAATTATTTACTATTATGTCTTAAACAAAGAAAAGAAAAACTTATCATCTTAATTTTACAGCTGTGAACATGTTCAGTTTTCTTTCGGCGTGTAATAAAATATGAAAGTCGAATATGGGTCAAAGAAACCGCAAAACTTTTTGTTGGTATATGAAAGGACGCGGTCCGCGAAAGAAATCTTCAAAAGCATTTCTTGAGCAGAATTAATCATCAAAAGAAGGAATTATTCTATTCGAAGCTCATTAATAACGTGTTAAAAATAACCGCACATTTGCGAGTCAGTATTATGCTTAACTCAAGAACATTTTGTGGTGAGAAGAAGAAGAAAAAAAAAAAAAAACTTTCGCATTTAAATTCTCGCCTGCATCACATCAATTGCTAGTTAAAACTTATGCAAAATGGATAAACGATTAAACATATTTCGAATACAGTGTGTTTATTAACTATACATATAGACTATCTTCCTTTTTATATAGTCAGTGCGATAGAACGATTTTTCGTGAATATTTTGGTGTATAAGCTTATATAGATGACGAAACTGCAACATTAAACAAATATTTAAAAAAACAAAATTATACTATAAAAACAAAATTTACAGGATGTTGTTCATCTTAAATTGGTAAGTGAGCTTTCAGTTTTGTTTCTAGCAATTTATTAAAAGTGGCTAAGTCAATTAATTAAGAGTTAGTTATTAGAAATTTACTTTAAACACTTAGTTGCTTTTTGTGTATATTTTAAACAATTATATTTCTTGTGTTTTTGAAGTGTTTTGCTATATGTTTAAATCACATATATTTAATAGTAATGGAAACATTTTTTCTTTAGCTCTTTAAAATCATTAGGTATTCAGAGATACATTTTTGTGACATTTGTTTAGTACTAGAAAAAAAAAAAAAAAAAAAAAAAAAAAAAAAAAAATCTGTCATTAGTAATAATAACTTAATTAAAAAAAAAAAAAAATCATATTTATTAATAATTATCATGAATATACAAATTATTTTTTTTTAAATATATTTGTTATTGTATACAAGTAAAGCAAGTTATTATTTAAAGGTAATAATTAATTTAATTTTTATAATTGGTACAGTGGCTTTTAGGATATGCCAATTGTCTGGCAATGGAGAATAATATTGGAATGTTATGTGAATCCTCATTGTGCGTTTAGTATTTGCTGGCGTACTTATTCCCATATGATATATTCGATTTATCATGAAATTTTCTTTTATTTTTACATTAATTGACATTTTTGCATTGTTGATTATAATAAATATATTTTGAAGTAAAAAAAAAAAAAAAAAAATCAAGATATTTTATATTTCAAATAAAAAGTATCAGTAAGCCATTGTTTAAAAATAGATAAATAAATATTTTAAATAATCTGAAGGTGCATGTGTCTTTTGGGAATGTTTGAATTGTCATAGTTATTAACCTCTGTTGTCAAAGATATTTAATTAGTTCTAGTGCTGTCATAGATGTCATAGTCATTCCTTCTTGCATTCTTTTATGGGACACATAATCCTTCCTTCAAAATTGTTACATTTTAAATTATCTACACATTTATTTATTTTCTATATACACATATTGGTTTCATTTTTTTTACAATTGGTGCACAGATTAAATTATTAGGTGGAAGGTCATAATTTGTTTAATATGTATATCTATAATTTTCTTACAGAAGTATTTAGTAAGATAAATAATTTACACCTATCTGTTCTTGCTTTGATGAGTGTTTTGCAGTGCAACATGCATGTTTTACGCATATGCTTTTATTTTCAGTCAGACCTTCATGTTTTTTAACTGTTTTGGGGGCGCAGTTAAATAACAAATTTTCCAATAGTTTTCTTTTTCTCCTACGCATACACATTCACACATTTTTCTCAGTAATCTATGTTATGATAATAGATTCACGACCTATTAATCAGGCATAGTATGTAACTGAGTTTACACATTTTTCTTATCTGACTTGAAAGTTAGCAGAACATGTATAACATCATGTTTGGGGCAAGATACTTATCATACGTTTTAAGCCTTCCAAATAATAGAAATAATAACAATAAAAGATTAATTATTTAATCTAAACAAATTTCAAGCACATGTTTTTCTATAGGATTCATATGGCTTACTTTCCTTTCATATACAAAAAAGTATTAATATACAAATAAAATTGATAAAAATACATAAATGGAATTGAATTAAAATAAAGTTTTCATTTATTTGTGAAAGAAAATGCTTTTTATATGTGTACTAATGATCAATACTATTTTTTGTTAATAACTTATTTTAAAATTTTACTTTATGCAATTAAAACAATTTAATTTCATTGACCTATTCGATTGATATTTTTGCTAATTTCTAAACTTTATATACTTTTATAATGACATTTAAAAATGTTTAAATAATTAAAATTATGTTTTTGAGTATACAGGAATATTTAATAAGGATTTTTCTCAGTTTACTCTGAAAAATATTTATATACATTATATGTATACGTACACAATTATTTTAAATGTGTAATATTTGATCACATTCTAGTTTGATAGCAATCTGGTGCAGTATCAACATTTAGTCTTTATATACGGAGTTTACTTATCTCTATTTCTTGAAAATGAGAGAATTTTTAAAATCCAATTACACACACGCAAACACACATATAGGTATTAACTTCACTCATTTGAGAATTACTTCAGTTTTTATTGTTTTTCTACAACCAAAAATATTTTTAAATATTTAGTTATTTACACATTACTCATTGTTATATTTTAATCATTATTTTGTTTTGCATTTCTTTAAAGTTATGACACATTGCTGCATATTTCACACATGAATAGTGTCACTGAAATGTAGTATCTATATTTATATATTTCAAAATTTCAAATATATTTCATTTTTACAATGACTTTTTCAGACATGTTTTTTTTTTACAGGTATTATTCTTACAAACACAATTTATTATTTATATAATAATTAGAATTAAAAAAAAAAAAAAAAAAAGAGAGAGAATTTTTTTCTACACATTTACACATCAACATATTTACAGTGTTTACATATATGAGATATTTCACGTTATTTTATCATATTTTCTGGTATTTATTAAGGTATTTTTCATAGTACATGGTATTTTAATAATTTGCTGAGAGTTTTTTTACACTTGCATTTCTACTATAACAAACATGATACTTGTCACATTGTCCTCTACAACTCATTATAATTTTTATACATTTCACACATATATTTCTTATATATTGATATTATAAAAAAAAAAAAATACGTGTGGCACTCGAGGACTGCCACGGTAAAGCTATTGCATAGCATTTTTTATCAACTTAGGCAATTATAATTATTTATTTATTTTATTTATGCAGTATTTTTTTTTCTTTGATATTAATTCAAGTTTTTTCTTTGATATTAATTCAAGTTACACTTTTTAAACGTGGTGACCGATAAGAAAACAAAATTTTTTCTTTTATTGAATAAATGAGAATATATCCGCAATGAGAATATATCAAAAATATCCGCAATCGATTTGTAGGTATCGAAAACCTCGATGTACCAAATTTGAATGATCTAACTCTATTTTTTGAGAAAAGGTATTTTAATAGGTTTTTTAAAGGCCTGCAAGTCGAATGGGGATATTCAAGTTTTTTCTTTGATATAATTTCAAGTTGCACTTTTTGAGCGTGGTGACCGATAAGAAAACAAATTTTAATAGAGAAAAAGGTATTTAATAGGTTTTAAAGGCCTGCAAGTCGAATGGGGATATTCAAGTTTTTTCTTTGATATTAATTCAAGTTACACGTTTTGAGCGTGGTGACCGATAAGAAAACAAATTTTAATAGAGAAAAGGTATTTAATAGGTTTTAAAGGCCTGCAAGTCGAATGGGGATATTCAAGTTTTTCCTTTGATATTAATGAATAAGATAACAATAATGATAAGAAAACAAATTTTAATAGAGAAAAGGTATTTTAATAGGTTTTAAAGGCCTGCAAGTCGAATGGGGATATTCAAGTTTTTTCTTTGATATTAATTCAAGTTACACTTTTTGAGCGTGGTGACCGATAAGAAAACAATTTTTTTTCTTTTATTGAATAAATGAGAATATATCCGCAATGAGAATATATCAAAAATATCCGCAATCGATTTGTAGGTATCGAAAACCTCGACGTACCAAATTTCAATGATCTAACTCTATTTTTTGAAAAATGGTATTTTAATAGGTTTTTAAAGGCCTGCAAGTCGAATGGGGATATTCAAGTTTTTTCTTTGATATAATTTCAAGTTACACTTTTTGAGCGTGGTGACCGATAAGAAAACAAATTTTAATAGAGAAAAGGTATTTAATAGGTGTTAAAGGCCTGCAAGTCGAATGGGGATATTCAAGTTTTTTCTTTGATATTAATGAATAAGATAACAATAATAAGAAAACAAATTTTAATAGAGAAAAGGTATTTTAATAGGTTTTAAAGGCCTGCAAGTCGAATGGGGATATTCAAGTTTTTTCTTTGATATAATTTCAAGTTGCACTTTTTGAGCGTGGTGACCGATAAGAAAACAAATTTTAATAGCGAAAAAGGTATTTAATAGGTTTTAAAGGCCTGGAAGTCGAATGGGGATATTCAAGTTTTTTCTTTGATATTAATTCAAGTTACACTTTTTGAGCGTGGTGACCGATAAGAAAACAAATTTTAATAGAGAAAAGGTATTTAATAGGTTTTAAAGGCCTGCAAGTCGAATGGGGATATTCAAGTTTTTCCTTTGATATTAATGAATAAGATAACAATAATGATAAGAAAACAAATTTTAATTGAGAAAAGGTATTTTAATAGGTTTTAAAGGCCTGCAAGTCGAATGGGGATATTCAAGTTTTTTCTTTGATATTAATTCAAGTTACACTTTTTGAGCGTGGTGACCGATAAGAAAACAAATTTTAATAGAGAAAAGGTATTTAATAGGTTTTAAAGGCCTG
>OZ005655.1:246354845-246394845 GCA_963930645.1 Salticus scenicus | reverse complement strand
AAGATCAGCTGAAATCATCAAATCAAATTTTGTCAACTTCATTTTTGTAGGCCAGTGTAATACATTGCATAAAGATATATGTTTCTGAGGGGAGTGCTGCAGCTCCCTCTTAGCATACCTCTCTTAATAAACCCCTCTTTTTAAACATTCAAATAATATACGTTAATTTTATTACTTTGAATGGAGTGCAATCATGTTAATTTTTTTTTAAAATAAATTTCGCCCATAGACCGTAATTGTACAATATTCTTTTGCGTGTCTCTGGAAACGAGCCACAAATGTTATATACACCAATAAAATTATTCAACTTATTCTGTGTAGTTCATAAATATTTCTCCCAAATTTCACATCATTTGGAGGACGCATTGGATCTCTTTTATGTGGTTTGATATATTAAGTCTATACACACATTTTTCTACAGAAAACATGCTTTTAAACATGTTAAAAATATATGTGAATTTCATTGTGCTAAATGCAGTGTAATCATGTTAAATTGAATTTAAGCGAAATTTCGTCCATGGGCCGTAATGATGAGATATGTTTTGTGGTGTCAAAGTACATGAACCATAAACAATACATGCACACTCAAAAGGAGAAAAAAAGTCTATTTTTGTTTCTACCTACTAGATATAAAATTCTGCACAAATCACAATTTTATTTAGGACGACAGGACTTTCATTTAGTCTAATTTTCCATAGAAATGCATGCGGTAACTGTGTTGCGTTCCTCAGCAACAATTACTATGTAATTTTTAAACGCTCTTTATTACAGCTTTAGTATAGGATCCCTTAGGCGATTTTTAATTTTTTGTAGCCATTTTGGCGACAAATTAAAATGGCTATCGCAATTGCAAGAATCTTTTGAGCTACTTCGTTGCCAAATTTTAAATTTCGACGTGGGAATTACTGTACTAAAACCGTTCCGTTTCTTTTTAAAAAATATTATTTAAAAATTTTTTTTAATTTAATGCGACAGGGAAAAAACTGATTTTTTTTTTCTTCTATATACAATAGAAGAAAATATTGGATTCGTAAATATTTTTGACTTCCAGTTTTTGATGGATTTACATGTTTTCAGAGTTCTAGAACATGGTTTGACCATTTTTAGAAAATGTCTGTCAGTCCGTCTATCTCTCTGTGTGTGTGTGAGAGAGAGAGAGAGACAAAAATTTTGTGGCGACTGTATCTCTGGAACTACTGTTAAGAATTGTATATAAATTTATGTGCAGATGCACCTTGACCTAAATTAGTGCCTATCAACTTTTGGTGTCAACTGCTCAATAGGCAGCGTGACTATACAGCGATTTCCACAATTTAAGGGGAGGCTATATCTCAGGTTATATTGCATATAAAAAAACTTGATATGTGAAAAGGCTATTATGAGACATTATGCTGATTCAACTTGAATGGTTATCGGCCAACAGGTGGTGCTTCTATACAGTGATTTCCGCAGTTTAAGGGAAGGCTATATCTCAGGAACTACAGCACAGAATTGCATATAAAATTATATGTACTTGACATAAATTAGTGCCTACCAAATTTTGGTGTCACCTGCTCAACAGGTGGCGATGCTACACAGAGATTTCCGTAGTGTAACGGAAGGCTATATCTCCGGTTCTATTGCGTATCATCAAACAAAACTTGATATGGAAGAAGGTCATTATGAGACATTATGCTGATTAGATTTGAATGCTTATCAGCCAACAGGTGGTGCTGGCATACAGCGATTTCTGCAGTTAAAGAAAAGGTTTTACCTCAGGAACTACGGCACATAATTGCATATAAATTTGTACGTAGATGCACCTTAACATAAATTAGTGCCTATCAACTTTTAGTGTCAACTACACAACAGTACATCGCTGTGTAGCGCTGCTACACAGCGATTTCTGCAATTTAAGGGAAGGCTGTATCTCAGGTTGTATTGCGTATCATCAAACAAAACTTGATATGTGAGAAGGCTATTATGAGACATTATGCTGATTCAATTAGGATGCTTATCAGCCAATAGATGGCGCTGCTGTGTTGGTATTAGTATTCGGATTAAGGCTGATTGACAGCACTAGGGTCCTAAGACTGAGGGGGGGATTGCCTTCCATGGGGGGTCTTTCTAAGGGGTCCTATCCATCATTTACACAAGTTTAGGAGAAAACCACAGAAAACTTTAAACGGTTAGGCCGACGAGCGTGACCTGGGATTGAACCTGGCACCTCACGCTGCTGTACTGCAAATTTCCTCTATAACGGGATGGCTATATCTCAACTTCTATGGGATATAACTATACGAAACTTGATATGGGAAATAACCATTATAAAAACGCATTTTTTAAGATGTTATTTATCGACAACAAAACTGTCTTTCTTTGAATATTTAGTGTTAGTTTTCTCTAAGATGAAAATCATTTGCATTCATCATGTTAAATAATTTTAATAAATAATAGTTTTAATAAATTATTTGCACTTAGTGAATTTGTATAGAAAAATATGGAAGAAAGTCCTGTGGTGGCTACAACATACTAGTTTTTTGTTATTTTTTTAAATTGTGCTACAAATAATACATGCTAAATATACAAAAAGCGTAAAAAGTAAAATAAAATAACAATAACAACAACAACAGTAATAATACTTATCTTGTCCTTCAATTTAAATAAAAAAAAATATTTAGACTTTTTTTTTTTTTTTGACATAAAAATAAATGTATTTTTTATTATTTTTGTGTCAAAAAAAAAAAAAAAAAATAAAATAAAATAAAATAAATAAATAAAATAAATGCTTATTTTTATTTTATTTATTCATTTATTTGTTAATTGCATCAACTTCTTTCTCTTTTAAAAAATTTAAAAATGAAAATGGAGTTTTAATTTAATATACTTTGAACCAATTATTCGACTGAATTAAAAAATACAGCGTTAGCAAGAGTTTGTACTGATTAATAAGTGTACCAGTTTTCCTAGGAACCGGTTGAATGTTGTAGCTTTGCATAGCGAACTAAACCGGACATATTTAAGGTAAAATAAAGTAAATAAGGACAACGCTGACAGAAATCATTAGTACTAAAAATATAAAAGTTGTACCTGTCGTACTAAAAATTATATAGCTAATTCTACATAACGCATGAACATTTGTACCAATTTGAAAGTCATATGGCTGAATTTTGCGGCCACCATTGCAGTACACACAAATTCTATCCCTAAGCTGCAATGACAAAAGAGATATTTTGATGTATTCGTGACGTGAGCTATAAGCAATATACACACCAAAAAATATACAGCTAATTCTGCATGGCTCATAAATATGTGTACGAATTTGCTATTAGGTCGGTTGATTTTTTCAGTGATACACGCACAGACATTAAAAAAAAAAAACTTTTTGAATGTCAACATGGAGGCATCCAATGACATTTCGACAATTAATATGGGTGTTGTTGATAGATTTTATAATGAATGTTATTGTTACAATCACTTGACTTTTCAAAACTGCAAAAACGCAAAAAAAAAAAAAAAAAAAAAAAAAAAAAACTTAACGCGTTAAAGATTTTTGAAAACTTTATACAAATAAATTTGACAACTTGTTTCATTGATTCTTTTTTTTTTTTTTTTTTTAATTTATATTTATTTAAATCTTGGCTCATAATAAATAACACTATCCTTAAAATGTGCAACTAAAAATCTTTAACAGAAGTAATCATAAATGTTCTTCATAAATGTAAGTAATCTACATGAAATTTAATTGATTCTTTTAAATTTGTTTTACTTTATACAAGTAAATATACAAGATCTTTGTATTTATAATAGATGGTTTTATTCCAAATGGTAGTTTTATTTTAGTCTCAAATGATATCGTTTGGAACTATGGCCTTTTGGAACTCTTTCTAAACTAACAAACAGTTTTGTGCATGAAATTAAATTTTTTAAAAAGCAATACATAATATATATATAGATATATAAGAAGGTATCTGTGATTAATTATAAATTCGAAATTTTTCTGTTTACAAGTTTGACTACAATATTTATTAATTGTAAGCTATGTAAAATTAAGCTTTTCATTTCCAGAAAATTAAGAATCTGAAATAAAGTAAAACATAAAACAATTTCTCAGATATGTGTCAACTAACTTTTCATATTTTTTTCCTTTTATATAGGTGTGAATATTCTTAGTCAATGAAATTAAGACATTCATCCGTAAAGTATTTTATTGATATCGAGAGATAAAACACAAGTTTAATTTCATTACTAAAAAAAATTATTACCTTACAGACAGTTTTAATGCCAAAATTTATTTTTTAAAGCATCCTAAAGTGGTGATATAATTGCATATTATTTAATAAATTAATATTTATTAGTTTCAAATATTAGTTTTAATTCACCACGGCAAAAGTTTAGAAAAAAAAATTCAATTTTTAAAATTATAAGTAACTATACACTATCTACCAATAGTATTTGGACACTTTCGAATTTAGACGTTTTGTCAAATATCTAGAAAAGTTCTTTAGGAGTCATCCTGAAACTTTGGTAGTGTAAAGAACATGTTATACATCATATATTTCAGCACATTTTGTGCCCTGAATAAGAAAAGGGAACCAGAAAAAAAAAAAAAATCAAAATGTTTTGGATCACCTTGTAAAAAGGCAATGCTTTAAATGCGTTATGGCTGTAGCATGTGATTATGAGGATTTATTACTATCTGTATAAATTTTCATAGGGCTACCACGTATATTCATGGAGATATAACAGTTTCTTTTTTTTTTAACTGCAAAAATTTTCTGCTTTTTTAATTATAACCCGTAGGGTATTAGACCCAGAACAAAGCCTTTTTTTTAGGAAATTTGGCATACTGCAACCAGAATGCAAAAATGTTAAATATCTTGCGAAATATGAGCATTCTTACTAAATAATTTTCAACTACGCACGTGCTAGCTTAAAAAAAAAAAAATCATTTGCGTAATTTAATATCCAAAAGAATTGAGTAACTTATATGAAAACCCTTATCAGCTCTGGAAATAGATATAACTGGTAATATGGCTGAGTATAAACAAATATCGTGTAAATTCAAAAAGTTATGAGAGATAAAATGAACAGAATTTAAGTTCTTCTAAAAAAAAAATTAAGATAATCGGGGTTTTTATCAATATTTATTTATATCAGCGAACACTGTATTACCATTGGGTATTGATTGAACCAAAATAAAAATATGAGTGAAACTCTTTATAGTTTAGATTTTATTTTCAGAGAACTGAAATTATATTCATTCTATCTCTCACAACTTTTTGAATTTACATGGTATTTGTTTGGGGTTTTCATATAAGTTGCTCAATGCTTTTGGCTATTAAATTATGCAAATGAAATTTTTTAAAAGTTAGTGCATGCGTAGTTAAAAATTATTTAGTAATAATGCTCACATTTTGTAAAATATTTAACATTTTTACATTCTGATTGCTGTATGCTGTGCCCAATGTAGTACGCCAAGTATTTTAAAAATGCCTTTGCATTGGGTTTAATACCCTACGTGTTATAATTAGAAAGGTAGTTATCTATATCTATCTATCTATCTATATATATATTCTGTTTTTATTTTTCTGGAAAATAGTCTGTCATTATTTCATTTAATTCATTACAGGGTAGATTTTTCTTGTAGGTTCGTGCTATCAATTAATATTTTGCTCGAATGCATATCAATTACAGAAAATCTACAATTATCTTCTCAATGCTATGAGGATAGCCCTTGAAAATGTCTTATAGCATTATGAGCTTTTAAGCTAAAATTCAGTCTTGTTCTGTTTTGATCCGAAATTCTTTTGCTCATTTCACAAATAATAGGTTCATTTCATTACATAGTACTCTCTTTTCCCCTTAAAATACTATCCTAGAGTCAACCTTCTTCTCTTCAGAATGTAATTACATGGTCCTAGATTAATTTTCACCATGTATTGTAGTCTAATAAACTATAGTAAGTACTATTATTAATCTTAAAAATTATATCAATTTAAGATATCTAGTTACTTTGTTTGGCCTATGTGTGTTTCCTTGGTGAATTAATTGACTATTCTTCGTTTTCAGTCTTTTCTTTTACTATCAAAAGGATTATGCATATATGTATATATATATATTATTGTAATTTTTTAAAAAACTGTTGCATCTCCATGAATATATTTGGTATCTTCATAAACATTTTTTTAAATACAAATAATGAGAAAAATCCTCTTAATTATATGCTACAGCCAGAAGGCATTTAAAACATTACTTTTTACAAAGTGATCCAAAACATTTTGACTTTTGTTTAATTTTTTACTGGTCCCCTTTACCTCTTCAGGACATAACTTTTACTACAATATATGAGGTATAGCACATTCTTTTTATTACTAAAGTTTCAGGATGATTTTTAAAGATTCTTTTTAGATATTTGACAAAACGTCTAAATTCAAAAGTTTCCAAATATTTATTGGTAGATAGTGTATAATAAAGAAAGAAAACCTATAAATAATATTCATGAAATGTTTATTTAATTCTACCAAATTTAGCTTTCATTTACACAAAGAAAGCTTAGCAAGGCGAATTTGCTTTTAAAGAGTATTAATCGGTAAAATAAGAAAATATCTAAATAAATATTCACGAATTGTTTATTCAATTCTATCAAATTGAACATTATACAATAGCTAAAGTTTATGAAAGAAGATTTACTCTTGAAATTATTAATCATTTAAGTAAAAAAAACAAAAACCCCTCTAAATGAATATTCACGCAATTTTTATTTAATTCTATCATATTTAAACTTAATTTAACACAGATAAACTTTATAAAAGAGAATTTTCTTCTGAAATTATTAACCGTTAAAGTAAGAAAATCTCTGTATAAATATTCACGAAATGTTTATTTATTTCTATCAAATTCAACTTTAATCTTCCATAGAGAAAGTTGAGCAAAGAGAATTTTCTTCTGAAATTATTAACCGTGAAAGTAAAAAAAAAAAAAAAAAAAAAAAAAAAATATTTAAATAAATATTCACGAAATATTTAATTGTATCATAAACTTAATTTACCACAGATAAACTTTATAAAAGAGAATTTTCTTCTGAAATTATTAACCGTTAAGTAAGAAAATCTCTGTATAAATATTCATGAAATGTTTATTTATTTCTATAAAATTCAACTTTAATTTACCACAGATAAATTTAATCAAAGAGAATTTTTTTCTTTTTTGAAATTATTAACCGTTAAAGTAAGAAAATCTCTGTATAAATATTCACGAAATGTTTATTTATTTCTATAAAATTCAAATTTATTCTTCCATAAAGAAAGTTGAGCAAAGAGAATTTTCTTCTCAAATTATTAACCTTGAAAGTAAAAAATATTTAAATAAATATTCACGAAATATTTATTTAATTCTATCAAATTTAATTTACCATAGAGAAAGTTGAGAAAAAATAACTTTCTTCTGAAATTATTAATCGTTAAAGTAAGAAAATCTCCAAATAAATATTCATAAAATGTTTGTTTAATTCTATCAAATACATACCACAGATAAAGTTTATGAAAGAGAATTTATTTTTGAAATTATTAACTGTTAAAGTAAGAGGAAAAAAAAAACCTCTTATTATAAATTCTCGAAATGTTTATTTAATTCTATCAAATTTAAATTTAATTTACCATAGATAAAGTTTAGCAAAGATAATTTGCTTTTAAATTTATTAACGAATATAGAATAAAATAAGAAATCTCTAAATAAATATCCACAAAATGTTTATTTAATTCTATCAAATTTAACTTTAATTTGACGTAGAGAAAGTTGAGGAATGAGAATTGTCTAAAGTAAAAAAAATCTCTAAATAAATATTCACAAAATGTTTACTTTATTCTACCAAATTTAACTTTATACCATAGATAAGTTTATCAAAGAGAATTTACTTTTGAAGTTATTAACCGTTAGAGTAAGAAACCTCTAAATAAATATTGACGAAGTGTTTATTTAATTCTATCATATTTAAACTTGATTTGCCACTGATAAAGTGTAGCAAAGAGAATTTGCTTTTAAAATTATTAACCGATATAGAATAAAATAAGAAACCACTAAATAAATATTCAGAAGATGTTTATTTATTTGTATCGAATTTGACTTTAATTTGCCGTAGAGAAAGTATATCAAAGAGAATTTACTTTTGAAATTATTAACCGTTAGAGTAAGGAAATCTCTAAATAAATATTCACGAAGTGTTTATTTAATTTTATCATATTTCAACTTAATTTATCACAGATAATTTATCAAAGAAAATTTGTTTTTAAAATTATTACCCTAGAATAAAATAAGAAAACTCTAAATAAATATTCACGAAATGTTTATTTAATTCTGTCTAATTTATTTACCATAGATAATGTTGAATAAAAATAATTTTCTTCTGCAAATGATAACAACTAAAGTAAGAAAGTCTCTGAATAAACATCCACGAACTGTTTATTTAATTCTATCATATTTAACTTTCATTTACCATAAAGGAAGTTTATTAAAGAGAATTAGTTTTAAAAAATTATTAACCATTATAGAATAAAGTAAGAAAACCATATCCACGAAATGTTTATTTAATTCTATCAAATTTAACTTATCAAATTTAACTTACTCGCAGAACAAACAACTCCAGCGATATTTTCTTCTCCTGGGCAGAATACTCGACCAACACGATCGTGCAAGCAATCAGCAATATTATGTTCACTTCCTTTACATTTTACTCCACTCAAAACCATGTTGTTATGATGACCACCGTAGGCACCACTCTGAAACAAAGATAATCATAGCGAATATGAATTAAGGCAATATGACGTTTAGCATATTACAGTACTTATACAATATAGTTATTATTATAGTATAGTATTTATTACTGTACAGTCGGTAACAAAAGTATCCGAACACTAGCAAAAATTCCTATTTAAAAAAAAGTACGCTTAATATAGTTTTGTTAAATAAATACTTGTCGAATCCTGTTCTTAGACTGATTAAGAACAGGATTCGACAAGGATTTATTTAACAAAAGAATATCAAGCGTACTATTTTTATATAGGAATTTTTGCTAGTGTTCGGACACTTTTGTTACCGACTGTATAGTTATAGTTATAAGCTTATTACAGTATAGATTAATTATATTACAAAATTATAAAAAAAATAATAATAAAAATAAAATAAAATAAAATAAAATCGTTAGTACATTACTTGTTAATTTTGAATGTATGAAATGTGTAAATAAAATAGATTCATGATTTAAGATACTTATTTACTAATGACTTTGTGATAGTATATTTGTTGCATTAAATATTATACTGAAAATTACTGTGAAATAGCACTTTAAACCAGGAGTGGCTAACCAGTGGCCTGCTAAGTAATATTTTTTGGACCACGAGAAAAATTAACGGCATTTAAAATTTGACGTTCAGTCGGTAACAAAAGTGTCCGAACACTAGCAAAAATTCCTATATAAAAAAAGTACGCTTAATACAGTTTTGCTAAATAAATCCTTGCCGAATCCTGTTCTTAGACTGACTAAGAACAGGATTCAACAAGGATTTATTGAACAAAACAGTATTAAATGTACTTTTTTTATATAGGAATTTTTGCTAGTGTTCGGACACTTTTGTTACCGACTGTTCATGTATCAAAAATTAATAAACTCGTTCTGACATTTTGGAATGAAAATACTCTCTAATTATTATGCTAAAGAAACAAATATTGCACTCATTTTTTTTTAATGAAATATTATTAGATCCATTAAACTTTCTTTTTATTATTGTTATTAATGCATAGTCATGAATTTTTGACGGTTCTATTGTTACTTTATGAATAAATATATATTTAGTGTAATAGATTCTGCTCATATTTATTCACAGATAAACTTACATACATACAGTGTAACTCGTCTGTATAAAATACATTTCCAATGCGGTCCGCCAAATGTTTTGGGTTGGAAGGGTCTGCTTTAAACAACAATGCAAAGCAACAATGCAACTATGTTGTACACAAATACAACTCTTTGTAGGGTAAGTGCACCAGTGATTGACACTTTTAGAGCAATCTCTGATGTGTTTAATATTCGAGTCAACAGAAAATAATTTTAGAGATCTTAAGTTAGTACATATGGCATGAAAGACATTCAGAACCACATATATGTTAAAATATATACATCTGATAACAATTATTTTTTTTTATGAATTTTTATTTGACAACCACTCAATGTTCGAGTAATTGACACTGCCAGTTTTTCATTTTATCAGCAATTGGCTCCCTTGTTCCAGTGTTTGACACTGCTAGTTATTCATTTTACCAGTTATTAGCACCCTATGTTCCAGTGTTTGACATAAAATGTTAAAATTTTTATATGTAAAATATATGATTTTATTATTTTTATTATTTATTAATTTTTTCGGGATAGATGTCAATTACTGGAGCATGCCAATCACTGGAGCACCTATCCTATCATAATTGATGTATATGATTGTACAATAGAATATAATACTAGTATAGTAATGATTTATTTAAGAAAATATGAAAAATTTAAATTTGCAAAACAGGTTTCTCGATCAAACGTATTACTATATCTGTGTGAGTTCTAACATCATAAGCCATAGGTATACTAACATACCATATAGTGACTTCTGCCTAGTCTCAGAAATCCCATTTGCTTCATTGTGATAATTATTTGTTATGTAAAACACATGGTTTAAATATAACTATGATTCATTTATTGAGTTATCTCAATAACTGGTTGTCTATTGATATACAAAGAGGATATAAAATTTTCATTACACGAAAATGATCAGTAAATAAAGAAAAAAAAATAGTAAGTGAAATGCGAGTTAATTTATAAAACACAGTAAATGACATGCGTCTAATCTAATGCTACTGAGAACAGTTCTCAAATGCCGAAATTTAAAATGTACCACGAACATCTGAAAACGAAAATATATCAGTAAAACTTGTGTATACACGATGAAGCAAAACATTCTATTTCAAAATGTTTTCATTGTTCTAAATTTTAATGGTATTTTGAAGAAAATTGATTTCTGATATTGTATTATGACCAGATGTTATAATTTTTATTCAGTTTATCATAAATATTATAGAATTAGTTAAAGGGACAGTTTCTGGCATTGTTGAATTAATATAATATTATAATTAAATGTTAGAAGCAGAACTCCAACATAAAGTGGTCCAGCAATAAAAATGACCATTTAACAATATCATTATACGAAATAATTTGTTTGTCTAAAATAACTAATGAAAAGAAATATTTTCCCTGTAGATCATAAGAAAAGACACCTGCCATGTTAGTAATACAAAGAAACAATAAGAATATTATAAAAAGGTTTTATGCAGTAGACCACAAACGTTGGAAGCATCATTTTTTATTTAATATGTTTTCGTAGAACACATATCTAATTAAAGACAGCATTCATAATTAACTTCGTATTTTTTACAACCGAACTACGAATCAATAGAATGTTTAAAATTCAGCTTTGTTTCTCGCACTGAGGATTTATCAAACATAAAGTGCGCTGGTGGATTAGTATTTATTACAATATTCTAAAAATTGCTTATGTTCGCATTCCTCATTAACTTCGACCCCCCAGTTGAACGCGAAACCTGATTAGTGTCTGGAAACAGTGAGCAGCTTCTGCCATCTAACGACAAAGACTTCTGTTTTGAGATTTATTGTTGTCAGCTTAATAACAAATCTCACAGTATTTGAAGAATTTGTGGTTAGACAGAGTGCTAAATTTTACGAGAAATTTGAACCCTGTCCCCAGACAATTATTAGATTTTCGTACTCACCCGGGAGTCGAAGTTAATAGCAAATACGTACGTAAAACAAAATTGATATTTTATAATTCGAAATATCATTTATTTTAGATACCATTATATCACTGCTTATTTTCTAATTGTAATTAATATAATCAAGAAACACTGTTAAGAAGCAACATATTAATAAATTTTAGTAAAGTTTTCCTCTGCAGTAGAGTCGGCAAGTGAAGTCAAGATACCAAGTTTGTAACTATGATTAGGCATCGTTATCAGAATTTCATACATAAGATGGCAGCTTTATATAATATCACATTATTATTATAATTATTATTATTATTTATGCATAGTTATGTATCATTATCTCTTTTCTTATAAGTTTTTATTGTTTAAACGTTTATTTTTATGGTTAAGAGGATTTTTAAACTCAACTCTTCAGAACTGAATGACTTTCATATACACCGTTGCCATATCTCTTAAATTCATGTTTAGGCTTAAGAATTTTTCAGTTTATTTTTTTCTTTCCCAGTTCCGTTACATTTTATGCATAGGGGCGTTGATGATACAGTTTAAATCTTAAATAGCAGCTATGTTTCGAAAAACTTGTGCAATATTTTATCCCTTACTTCTCCCGTTGAAAAACTTTTTTGCTGTATATTTAATATTTCCTTGTTTTATAATATTATTATAGTACTTATTTTTATTATTGCATTCATATAAACATATATTGAAAGCTTAGAATCTTTCGAAATAAGCCAAAAATGTTAACAAAAGCAATTTTTAATAATTTCAAATATTATTTGATTTAGATGTCATCAGACGATGACATATTTTCTAAATGTAAGTTATATGATCAAGGAATGGCATTAAGAAGCAAGAGATTAATAAAACTGAACTGCATTTTACCTGTACAGCTGACTTGGCGTGCCCTAATCCTAGTTGGTTGCAAACTACGTTGGCTTCCGTGATGCCCCACCCGTCTCCGCAAAGAAGACCCCATCCTTGTGCCATTCGTACTTCCACTCTTCCTTCGGTAGTTGTTCTTCCATTAACCAATCTTACGGTCAGATCTTTTTCTGTCACCAACTGCAAAGAAAAATGGGAAATTAGGTTTGAATTGCATAGCTGTTTAAATGCGTTATTATTAGACTTTATATAGATAAAGTAAGGTTATTTATGAAGGCGTTTAAGATAACGGTTAATATATTATATCAAAATGAAATTGTTATTAATTTATATCATTAAGTAATATGAACTTAACATAATTATATTAATATTTTATCAATTATAATATTACATAACATAATTATTGATATCTTTAAAATTACTCATTTATGAATATTGGGTATTTCCAAGTGAAAATGGTTGTTGTATAGTATTATATTTAAAATTAGTTGTTTTTATAGTAAGAAGTTTTATGTATTTCGCTTCTTAATTGTACCACAGGTCAACATGTAAAATTTTGATTTTATAATTTTGCCTGATCTTTATGTTTTTTGATGTACTGAAACCGAAAAGGCAGCCAGTTTTCTTTAGTCTATCACGTGCAGATTTTTGTCAATGCAGGGTGCGTATCTATACAATTTCTTCCAGTACTCTTCCACCGATATAATTATATGGTAAGTTTTATGGTATGTTTCCATGATTAATTGATCATGGATACCTATTGTCGTAATTGCGCAACACTAGTGCGACGTAAAACCATACCAACCACCCAATCAACCAATCTATTGCTATGATGGTATATGTACAAAATTGTGTCGGTAAACACCCTGTATTGACAAAAATATACACGTGATAGAGAAAAATGACATTTTCAGTTTCAGCACATAAAATAACATAAAGATCAGCTAAAATCCTCAAGCCAAATTTAGTCAACTTCATTTTTGTAGATCTGTGTAATTATACAGTTGAACCTACATACATCCAAGTCGATGGTTCAACGAAAAAAATCGATCTATAGAAACTTCGATATATGAAAACGATCTTTTGTGAGCGTCAATCATATCATAAATATATTACGGTCATATAGACGCGTAATTAAAAATAAGAAAAATGAATTAAACATATGCACTCATTTTAAAATAAATTTTGTATTTTTTTCATATTCATAGACATTTACATTTTTCTAACAAAGGTTGTTATGTTCTGCTACAGTCGGTAACAAAAGTGTCCGAACACTAGCAAAAATTTCTATGTAAAAAAAGTACACTTAATACTGCTTTGTTAAATAAATCCTTGTTGAATCCTGTTCTTAATCAGTCTAAGAACATGATTCGATAAGGATTTATTTAACAAAATCATACGAAGTGTACATTTTTACATAGGAATTTTTGCTAGTGCTTGGACACTTTTACCGACTGTACAAAACAGTATCGTGTCTTCAGTCCTTCAGTATGAACAATCGTCGGTGACTTGAGTACGGCAAGGGCGGATTTAGGCTTGTCATTGGTAAGGAAATAGAACAATGGTATCTATTTAATGCTAAATCCGAAAAAATTCCGGTTTAATAAAAAATTCGGTTTATGGATATTTTCTTTGATACATAGACGCATCTTTCTTTGTAATGACCACGGAGGATTCGTCAAGAGTTCGATGTATAAAGAAATTTGGTTGAAGTTCAATACAGAGAGGTATTTATTGATGATCAACCTAAATGCTTGTGTTTTAATTTATCGAAATGTTAATCATTAAAAAAGCTTAATATTATTATACCTTACATTAATATTGTACCGTGTTCAATACTCTCAAATTATTCTCACTTTGTGCAAATAAAAAAATATAAATGGACGACCTCTTATAATTTTTTTATTTAATTTCCTTTTCGCATTTTGAATGTTTCTTAACTTGTTTTTGAAATCTTTGAGTTTTTGGGCAAAGAGAGTGATCTGATATATCACATTTCAGAAACAACTCATTTTTTTTATTACACTGCTATTGTAATTGCTCTTGATAAAGGTATAGCAGTTTTTAGGGAAAATTTCAAAGTTATTTTTCTACATTTATTAACTTTCTCAATAGCTTTTGTTATATAATGCTTCATTTCCATGTAATTATATATTCATTAATTCAGTTTTCTTTCCTGGTGTTTGATCATTATAACGATGATTTATATATGTATAATAATTCGTCATTAAAATGATCAAACACCAAGAAGGAAAACGAGAATTAATGAACAAAGAATCACATATGGAATGAGTACTTATACAAGGCAAAATATATTTAAAAAGCTAATGTGAATTGTTTCTGAGACATTGGTTGATAAGGTCATATATAGCAAATATAATCAATGAATAAAAGAAAAATAATTGTAATAACTAGAAAAAGAAGTAGAGGCCAACACGGCTTAAGACGGGATATAGTATATATATATATATATATATATATATATAACTTGTCACTAAATAATTTATGCATATCTGTTAATATTTAGTGCATTACAAATTTTTGTGCATGTTATTAAAAACTTCTGGAACTCATTATATATTATGCATGTTGAAGATATTTGAAAATAATTTTTCAGAATTTAGAGAAATATAAAGGAAATGCATAACATTTATTTTTAACATAAAAATATGGTTTTTGAGTTCTTAGACAATGCGACCTAATTTAGGCACCCCAGCAATACACAGAAATCATAAAAAAAAAAAAAAAAAAAAAAAAAAAAAATCTGGATTCTATGTGCAGCAATTTTCCTCTTTATTAAATTATGTCTCTCTCTCTCTCTCTCTCTCTCTTTTTTTAAAAAATCCTGATTTTGGACTTGTTCTTTCCAATTATACAGGTGATACAATTTATGACCTGAATATATCATTATTCTGGTACACTAATGTATAAACGCGCAGTGAAATAAAAACGATTTTCACTTCCAACAGTTCTTCTTATTTTGTATTTAAACACTATTCTAAATTTGTTAAAAATAATAAATAAATAAGTAAATAAATAATTATTTTTATTCTTATATTCCAAAATAGAATTTGAAATTATCCCTATTTTTCTTTTTATAAATAATTATTAATAGTAAAATAGACGTAAACTGTTTTAACCCATCGCGTGTTTATAGAAATTGTAATGAGTAATACAAAGAGATTTCCCAACGTTTTTCAGTTCCGACTTTCAGTTGGCTCAAAACTCGTATTGCATTCAATATTTACCCAATTCTGATTGCCGAAACGTCATTTGGGTCTATGATAGTGGTAATAAAAATAATCTGATTGAATTAAAATTTGTTACATTTATTTATACGTTATTTGGCTCTATAGTTTTTGGGACCTATGGCGTTTGTGATTCATGTACAGGGGCACACATACGAATTTAGTACCACCAGGATCATACGGTAGCTTTCCCGTCCCCGACCTCTTATAATTCTATTAACCATCTTGATATTTACTAAATTAATTTTAAAACCGAATAGCACATTAACATGTAAAAAAGTATTACATATAGAGATATTTATATATAAATTTTATAAATTAAATTGGTAATTTTGTAATGAACCAATCTATTTCAATATTTCAATTTTCTTTGTTTTTTAAGTTTTTGAAATATACCTCTCTTTTCAATGCTATTTATAGCTGTATGTTGACAACAAATCGTTATTTGATATTTCCATATTCCTTTACTGGGAATAGAAATTTGTTATGATTGAACTAAATATCATTTCAACCAATACTTTTTTTTTCTGAAAAATATTTAAGAACCCTTTGGACGATTTTTTTTTTCACTGTAAAAAATAGGTTCTTAAAAATAAGTATATTTCTCAAAATAGCCCCGAAACAATAGATACTTAAATTTGAAAACCCATGTACTCATTTTTGAGTATATTGACATGCTCAAAAATGGGATTAGACAATAAGAATTCCAATATCCCCATGTTTCATACGTCAAACTCAAAAATGAGTACATGGGTTTTCAAATTTAAGTATATATTGTTTCGGAGCTATTTTGAGACAATATATACTTATTTTTAAGAACCTATTTTTTACAGCGTATGTGTGTGTGTGGGGGGGGGCGGGGGAGGGGATGGGGAGCGGAAGGGGGGGGGGACTTGAAATTCAGAGGGTAGACCCGGGCCTCACGGGCTTATTCGTTAAATAGGCCTTAAGTACCACAACTGTTAATGGACGGCATTTTTAAAAGTGCATTTTACTATGGTTAATCTCAATTTAACATAATGAAAATAATGCACAGCATTAAGAAAATTAAAAGTTTGGCTTCTGTAGAAAGTAATTTCTACAAAATATGTAATCGGATTATAGGAATACACAAAATAATTCCGATATGTTATGCATTATCATAACTGTTCGGTATTGTTGTACCCATAATGCGGAAATAAAGCAAATGTTTAACGAAGAGTGGCCCTTGCTGTTGAGATTCAGAGTGACTGGTGTTGATCTGTACGGACCCGATGCTTGTCTACATGCACCGCATTAGTAGTGGAAAAAAATTATCAGACTGTAGATCTGATGCAAATATTTGTACGTGACAAGTGTGACGAGAAACTAACTGTATAAAGTTTGATGTCGCAGAGTTTACCCAGACAGTTTCAAAAGGGTGTTGCGTCTTGTCTCTCCTTTTCATAAAGAAAAAGCACCCTTCTTGCCCTTCATCTTAAAAAAAAAAAAAAAAAAAAAAAAAAAAGAAAAAAAAAAAAAAAATACATCCTTATTCTCCTATGTATTGCGAAATTTCGCGTTGATTGTGCCTGGTAGCTATAATTTTATTTGCTCACCAAACATAATAAGCAGACTTTCTGATATATTCTATTCTTAACTTGTTCACAAGGAAGAAATTTTTGCTTATGTCTCATTATTAGAATGGGAAAGCTACCTATCTATATATTAATAATTTCTCTACAAGAGTTTTAACATGATCTATTAAAAATGTTAGTACTGCTAGTTTGTTATGACTATTTATTATTTATTCATAAGATATGGCTCAAAAGAAATGGTTCTTTTTATTTGAAAACTTTCCAAGGGAACATAACTTAAATGTTCATATATAATAAGAAAGCACCACAGAATTGGCGTTTTAAAGTAAAGGGCACAAAACTTTGAATAGACACCATAAAATGTAATAAACTCGCTAAAATGCAATAAACTGCAAGTATATTGCCTTTTATGGTGTTTATTCAAAGTTTTGAATTTATTAAATGGCCTACAAAACTGAAGGTGACAAAATTTGATTTGATGATTTCAGCTGTTCTTTATGTTTTTTGATATGCTGAAACCGAAAATGCAGCCCATTTTTCTCAATCACCTATCGATTTTTGTTAATACAGGGTATTTACAGACACAATTTCTTACATATACCATCATAACAATAGGTTGGTTGGTTGGTTGATATGGTTTTAAGTCGCACTAGTGCTTCACGACTACAACAATAGGTATTTATGATTAATTAATCATGGAAACATACTATAAAACTTACCATATAATTATTAGTGGAAGAGTAATGGAAGAAATCGTATAGGCAGGCACCCTGTATTGACAAAAAACTATATGCGCTAGAGAAAAACTGGCTTCATTTTCGGTTTCAGCACACCAAAAAACATAAAGATCAGTCAAAATTATAAAATCAAAATTTTACATGTCGACCTGTGATATACATATGTTTAGAAGAAAACAACCTCCAGACTTAGAGTAATGCTACAATGAAGACAAATGATACATAGATAAAACTATTGTATATAGACATCAACATTCATTTGCACATTAATAACAAGAAGTAAAAAAAAAAGTTATTCTATGCATATCAATAACTAATCTTGAAATGAGTGTTAAGATTTTAAATTTTAAATGTTCCCTTAAGAATCCAAAATTCCCTAAAGAATCTAAAAAAGGGTCTTTATTTACTAGCAGCACCCTACACTTTTTTTAAGCTAGGGGAAAACTCTGGATGTATATAGTGTTTGTCATTCATATACACCTAAAAAATATCGATACATTATAGTCTATGGTCGGCATTTTTTAGAAAAGCATTTTAACACTGTTACGCTGCTTCCGACATAATGGAATTTAAATACATTGTTAAGGTGCTTAAAAAGATAGTTTTTATGTAGAGGATGAAGAACATAAAATTTATACAAATAATTCTCTAACGTGGACCAGTTACGATTAAATTTTATCGAAATACAATAGTGATGTCATAGAACAACAAATTTCTTAGATTCATAGTGAACAAAATTCTAATCTAATACATCTAATTTTAATTAGTGATTTTTGAAAACATTCATAAACATGTTTTAACTTTCCGTTTCAGTTAAAATAATGCATTTTTTTTCAAAAATAAATTAATCAAAACTTGACGTCATATAAAAGTTCGCGATAAAGATTCAAATAAATGGCTATAAAAAATAAAAAATGAAAATAAATAATGTTCACTCGGCAAACATTGTTTATTTATTTCTAAACGCATTATTTTATCGATACTTTTAAAAATTTTAATATGCCTAAGACGAAATCCTGAAACTACCCTAAATAAAATAAAAAAATTCTAGCTTTTTTTTTAACAATTTTTTTTTCAAAATAAGTAAATAAAAATACATCTCCAATATGGCGACAAAAATTTGAAAGCCGCCATGAGTGTCCTAGTCCTATACTAAAGCTCTATAAGTAAACTGGGTCGTCGGACATGAATTATATTTTGCAAACTTTTTTAAAATGATTTTAGTTTAACTATCATTAGCGTTTCATTCTATAATATTAATTTGGTTTTAATAATAATTTGGCTTCTGATGAATTAAAATTTAAATTGAATTGCAAAACTGGTAAGGTAAAATGGCCTAATTTCGTTCCCTAGTCAATTTTAGGCCGTTGGAAACTATAATTTTCCCTGAAAACCTATCAGATTTGGATGTTACATTCACTAGCTATCCACAAAAATCTAAGCATAGCCAAATCGACTACAAAAATATTTTTAGCAAGTCGAAAAACTGTGTTTCAAAAGATACCTATATTTGGCAAAAATAAAAAGTTGGTCCCAATTTCGCCACCCACAAAAAATTTAATAAAACGATGCTTTACTTATAAATCGAAATGTATTTTAAAAAAATAAATAAAGGTGCAAAAAACTGTATTAATCAATTGAAGAATAACTGAAAGAAATATTAGGCATTTAAACGTGAGGAACATATATTTGGTTCCTGAACATGTTTCGTGTGACCAAATGCAGCACTTGATGTACTGGACCCATTGTTCTCCATATTTATCATCAGACAAACGGCTTAAGCAGATAGGGCACATTGCATCATTATCGCCATCATTATTGATTGTACCCTCATAAGGAGTGTTAATTAAAGAATTACTTTCTTCACCGGAGTTGCTGGGTAAATCACGTTTGGATTTTCTAGAGGAGGGATCTTCCCCTTTCACTTAGAAGTGATGGATGCCAGAAGTTGTTTTTCAGCTGAGCGCCTTTTTTGTCTTTATGTCTTTTTTGCTTGGGAATCTCACTTTTTTCCTATGCGGTGACCCAGTGATGAATGTTGCTGAACCTCCTTTTTAACACTTTCCAACCAGGTTGAAAAGTGTTAATGACTTCGGTGTATCTGTCCGTCTGTCTGAGTGTCTGTCTTTCCGCGCTCTGACTCCTGTAAATATTAATGGAATTTCTTGAAAGTGATATGTGTTATTCAAGTTCACTATCGGATGTTCCCTATTGAAAATGGAGTGCATACCTGTACTGGTTTGTGTACAGGGACACCCGAAAACATTCCGAAGCATTGTGTTCTATGAGAGGTATTTCTATAAACCATATTTTAATACCTTTACTTTGCACAAATACTAATGAAATTGAAAAATGTAGTTTAAGTTCCCTATCGGATGTTCCCCATTAGAACTGAAGTAAATGCCATCGCTGGTTTGTATAAAGGAACACTCGAAAGTATTCTGAAGCACTGCGTTCTATGAGAGGTATTTCTCTAAATTAAATCTTAATAACTTTGCACAAATCTTAAAAAAATTAAAATATGTTATTCATATGCACAAAAGAATGCTTTTCATAGAATATAAATGATTAGTTCTAGATTTACAGGGCCACACAAAAATATTCAGTTACATTAAAGGGTATTTTTGGAAATTAACTGCCATTGCATTTTGTTTATATTAGACATTTTATCACTGTCTAAATGTTTTTAACATTTTCGAACAAGGTTGAAAAGTGTAAATAACTTCGGTTTGTCTGTCTGTCCGCGCCCTAACTCCCTTAAATATTCATGGAGTTTCTTTAAACTGATGTATGTTATTCAAGTTCCTTATCGGATGTTGCTTATTGAAAATGGAACGCATACCTCTACTGGTTTGTGTACAGAACTACCCGAAAGCATTCCAAAGTTTTGTGTTTTATGAGAGGTATTCCTATAAACCATATTTTAATACCTTTACTTTACACAAATTTTAGTGTCTGTCTGTACGTGAAGCAATAGCAATAACAAAATTTATCTGATTGACGGGAAATTTTGTACAAATATTTATGAGTTACACGAAATAAGCTGTATAGTTTTTGGGATGTATATAGAATTTCCAGCTCGTATCTGTAGACAAACAAACAATTTTCGACCCGTAACGATCTGTAGACAGCCTTTATTTCAAGGGCATTTTAACATCGCTACATTACTTTCGAGATATTCAAATTAACATAAATTTTTAAGTTGTTCAAAATTATGGTTTCTGTAGAATATGATGTTCATAGAATCAACATTAAGTTTACAAGGCTACACAACAGAATTTAGATATGTTATTACATGTTGCAATTTCTGGATATGTATCTACGGTATTGATGCACCTAAAATACATATTTGTTTATTTTTTCAAAAGTATTGTTTGTGATTGGCATGCTCCAGTAATTGACATTTATCCAGAAATAATTAATAAATAAGAAAAATAATAAAATTATATATTCTACATATAAGAATTTTAACATTTTATGTCAAACACTGGAGCATAGGGTGCTAATAACTGGTAAAATGAATAACTAGCAGTGTGAAACACTGGAACATAGGGTGCCAATTACTAATAAAATGAAAAACTGGCAGTGAGTGGGCATTGAGTGGGTGTCAAATAAAACTTCATTAAAAAAATAATTGTTATCGTATATATTTTAACATATATGTGGTTCTGAATGTGTTTCATACCATATGTACTAACTTAAGATTTCTAAAAATATTTTCTGATGACTAGAACATTAAAAACATCAGAGATTGCTCTAAAAGTGTCAATCACTGGTGCATTTACCCTAATTGCGTAATCCTTTTTTTTCCTGATGGTATATAAAAATAAAAATATTTTTAAAAAAAGGGGTTTTGTATAAAATATAACAATTTATTTATATAAAAAATCACTAACTATGTATTTCTGTATTTTATATTGATATTACTTTCTTCTAGATTCATAAGAAATATTTTTATAAAGTATTGGATTTGTAAAGTTTAGACTTCCAGCTTTTCACGAATATACACGTTTCGAGAGTGTCCGAACACGATTTACTGTTATTTAGAAAATATGTGACAAACATTTTGTGGCACTCTAAATCAAGAACTAATGCAGTGAGCTTTATAAAATATTTCTCCAGTTAAACCTTGGCATAAATTGGTATATGAATATTCAGCGCATATCGTTAATACGAGTGGTGTTGTCGTCCCGGCTTTTATAATTTTAAATGTGGCTGCATAGGACAAAATTTTATACAAATGTACTAAATAAGGTTATTTTTTAATAAATTATTGAGAAATTAATAGCAACAAATGATATTAATAGTCAACTAGGACAAATTTTTGTAGTCGCATCGCTTTCTCCCAGCCCGGGAAATTTTTTTTTTAATTTTCGTATCTTTTAGAAGAGCTTGTCAGTATTTTAAAACGGCTCGCTGAATCAGTTATCGCTGATAGTTGAAAAAAAGTTTATTATTATTATTATTATTATTATTATTAAAAAAAAAAAGTATTATTTTAGATGTTGTCTGTAAGGAACAAAATTGACTGTCTTTTAACATTTAGAGTTTTTCTTAGTGAGATGAAAAATCGTTTCCACTCATCACGGAGAATACTTTTAATTAATAATAATTTAAATACCCAAATTTCACTTTGTGAATTTGTATAAGAAAATATAGAGGAAATTTTTGCGATGGTTTCAACATACAAGTTTTTGTTTTTGATATCAAGAAAACGATTTATGGTGAATAAAATTAAATTATTACAGTTCTGTCAAATTTTTAATGTTTAAACAATTTACCAATTTATTATAGAAATTAGTCTGCAGCATTCAAAATATTTAGAAATATCTGTATCATCCATGTATCTTATAAGTCCAATATCGCAAAGGAATTTAGAAAGTTTTCAAAGTAAATTGAGAGTACTACATATTGGACTTACAGAGCATACAAATTTCGTCCGTAATAAATGTCTTGATGAAACCCTGAAATATATTATATTTATATTGCAGATATTTTAATTCTTGGATATTAATGGTTGAGTAAATTCTTTTTAATAATTCGAACGGGTAATATGGAATTTTTCTTTCATAGATCAGTTGTTTTTTCCCTAATACATTAATAATTCAAAAATAAGTTTAAAGCACCAGTCATAGACCCTATATTAGTAATGGATACTTTTAAATTTAAACTCTGAGAACAAACTTTCTAATTCTTGTGTATGTTAGAGCAACGTTTAGTATTGTTCTTATACAATCTTTTATTGTTAGTGTCTGGATCCACAGTTATTTTCATCCACCAATTTCAGAATAAGACTATTTTAATATACAAAATGTTCTTTATCCCTATCATTTTTCTGTTTTTTACTTTCTCTTAACCATAAGGTAGAGAAAGTATTGTTTTTGGGTCAAATTTTTGAAACTGAGTTTTTGTTATATTTACACGTTTTGTGACCCCTGAATCCAAAAATCGTGTTTTTAGCGGGTGGTCTGTGTGTGTGTGTTATCAGCTTATCTGAAGAACAAATAGTAACAGAAAGTCCAAACTTGATATTCTAAATGTGTGTAATATAGGGATGCTACACTAAGCTTTTCGTTGAGATGAAGCAAATGGTTCGTGTACAGGGACACCCAAGAGAATTCGAATACTTTACATCTATGGGGGAAATTGCAGGTAAGTAAAGTTTAATATCTATATACTACACTAAACCAAATGAAACGAATAAATATTTTTCATATGCGTAAAAACATGTTTCATGCAGAATATGGTAAGAGAATCATTCACTGTTCGTTTACAGGGCTACACAAATAACTAGATTATAGTGCGACAACACTTGAAAATTGATGGAAGTGTACATCAAGTTGTGCCGTGTGTTATTAATATAGGATTACGTTTATATGCATCATGTGATGTGTACATAACTTTCAGAAGATATACAAGGATGCCAATATTTAAGTCATAACATTCTATTTATTGTTATTGGAAGTGCTTTACTACAAAATTTTACCATGTCCAGGAAAGCTGCTCAGTAAATGTGAATTAACTCCTCACAGACATATGATAAATAACGTATTTTTTTAAAACTATATATTTATTGCTTGTTTTTTTTTTGTATATTTGCACGTTTTGAGGTTTCCTGAATACCGAAGTCAAGTTTTTAATGTTTGATCTTTGTCTGTGTCTGTCAGAGTAAATTAAAAACAAATAATTTCAGGCGATCCAAATGCTTTATTTTGAAGTTGATACGTTTGTTACTAGAAAAGCTTGTTCAAGATTGATAAATTTCAAGGAATGTTGTTGCGTGTTAAAGTTATCTAAATAAATTTAAATGAATTTTTGAATTTAATAACAGATCTGAATTTTACATAAATGTAGGTACAATAATGAAACGGGGTGGGCGGCAGCCCCCCCGTTACATAGGATTAGTCTTCAAATAAAGCTGTTCCGAAGTATAATTTGAATTATTTTAACATAGGTCTGCATAACAGTACTCGTTATCTTACCCCTAAATCTCCACCTTGTATTTCTAGTATTAAATTTCAGGGTAAGAGAAAGTCGTGTGAGTGACACACCAGATTATTCTTGTAGTTTTGAATAAAGAAATAAAATATTGTTTGCATTATTTTCACTTATTTTTAACTGATTTCATTTAACTTTGCTTTAATATGACAAGAAGCGATTCATTTCATCGAAATTTGATCAAAATACTTTAGCATAGTTGCAAAAGATTATTTTTTCCTAAATTATTACGATAGACCAGCACTTTTGGAAATGATACGCACAATTCAAAGAAAGAAAGAAAAAAAAAGAAAGAAACACTCTATAGTCTTGTTATTATAAGATTATCATTCAATGGATGATTGAAATATTATTTTCAAATTAAGACTCGTTTTAAATAAAATAATATGTTACTGAACCCGTTAAAATTTTTAGAGACAATTTGTTTTCAATTTATATTACAAGTATATATATGTATATACATGTATGATTCTTAGTGCATTAATAAAACAGAACATACCTTTTGTTAATTATATATAAGTTTTCATTCAATTCGCATTTCATTCTACCTTTTTTGAAAAAAATCAAAGGTGTTCACTACTGGAACAGAAATGGCACCCACTTTTTTTATTTTGAAGTGCCCACTATTAACGATTTTAAGATCTCTAGAAAATTAATTTGAGTATAAAAATGATTCAATTAGTATTTTTTGCAGAACAGTCACATATAAAATGAGTTAATTGAGATAGAGAGCACTGGTTATAGTTACAGACTCTATAATCAAGAACAGTACACAAAATATAACAGAAAATTTCCGTAAATTCTCCACTATCGATGCAATTGCTCTACATAATTATTGATTCTTATCTAGTTTTTTTTTAAGTATGAAGGATCCAAACAACTGTCTTACATAATTATACTTTTTAATTTCAAGCTTAAATAACAGTTCACTCAGTACATTGTGGTTGTTAGTTCCGTTTTACGTCGCACTAGTTGGGCAATTGGCTACGGTCTGAGACACACCCCTAGAGTGGTCCGGAGATATGCCATCACAATTTTGATCCTCCACGGAAGGGATGGCTCTCCCGCTTCGGTGACCCCCAGAGGTATAATTTTTGATGGAAACATGGAGAACATTGCACCCACGACAGATTTTACGTGCACCAGCCACCATTAGTGTACACGACGGTCTTTAGCCGGCTCGAGTACCGAACCCTCAATCTTCCAATTACGAGGCCGGCGCTCTACCGACTGGGCTACCGCGGCCTCAGTACATTGTAATAACCATGAAGGGAAAACAGCATTCCAATTTTATCTTTTTCCAAAACACCTATAAGCCTAGGATCCTAGTCTCTCGATCAAGTCAATCGGCCTTAAAGCCCACAAATAACCAACGAACCAACGTTTATTAAAAACGTTCAGAGGGTGAATATTTAACTATTTATTTCTTTGATGAAACACATTTTTACCATCTCTTACCAATATAAAAAAAATATATTGCTTTTGGAACGAATTTTCAAAAATATTTTTTTTTTTTGCTATATTTACATACATGTTTAAAGGTCTCCTGAATTAAAAAATAATGTCTTTAGCAGTTGGCCTGTCTGTGCGTTTTTTTTTCTTTTGTGTGTGTGTGTGTTATCAACATAACTAAAAAAAAAACAAAAATAGAAAGACCTTTAAACTCGGCATTCTAAATATGGGAATATAACTTGAAAATTTGTATTGAAATCGGTCAAAAAGTTCAAGAATAAGGATATATTTAAATACAATACGTCTAAAGGTGAAATTTTTCATCAATACCTTTTAACATCTTTACACTGAACTACAGAAAAGGAAATTAACATCGTTTTTTTTTTTTTTTTTTTTTTTTTTTTCTTTTAATGCATAGAAACACGTTTCGCAAAGAATTTGTATTAAAAGCATTCATCGTTTGTTTATAGGGCCACACAAAAAAATTCTAATATATTAAAGTTATAGTTAGAAATAGTTCATAGTGCGTATCACGTTGTGTTATGAATCTTTTTCCTGTGCTAAATTGAATCATAATATTTAGTTGGTAAACATTTAGTTTTTATACAATATACAGTGTTAGTGAAAGTGAATCGAATAATTTAAGATGAGTGGTATAAAAAATGAAATCCACCGTCTCAAAAATCCATTTCATCAGACTAGGAATGTCTTGAACGATTCGTAAAGTAAAAAAAAAAAAAAAGGATTAATCATTTGTTTTTGCCAAGACATATTGCTGAAACAAATTATAGAAAATTACATGAAAATTATCTAGTTGTTGAAAAGGGTACATTTGTGGTAAAACTCGACGAGGTATGGGTGTATTTAAGTGATTATAATAATATAAGAGCGATTTTTTACAGCTAAACTAACGAAAATGACCGTAAGAAACGACTTCATCAATGTACATGAAAGCTTCAAAAGGGATTCATGATAGCTGCAGGATTTTTTCTACAACAACAAATTAAAACTCAAAAAAGGTCTCAAGTAAAGGCAAAATTTATTCTATTATCAGCAGAAAGTTTATAGACCAATTTTTGAAGAATAAATTCGAATTCTATGGAAAAGATATTTGTAAAGTTGAGTTTTATCTAGGTACGTGGTTGGTGCACGTAAAACCCGTCGAGATCACAATGTCGAGCCGGGATCCGGACATAATATCGCGGGACGAAATCTCACCGGACAAAATATCTCGTCAAAAAAATAGTATGATGTAATATTGAAAAATCACACCAAGATCCATAGTTGATTAGCCGTGATAAAGTGCTTAAAATGCGGGTAAAGCAAAGTGCGGGTAAAGCAAAAGAAACAATCACTTGAACAGGTCCTTTATTGATAGAACGAAAATAAATGTCATTTTACTAAATCAGGTACATCTTGTTAATTATTGAGAAAAAGAACACAATTCCATACGGTAAATGGTACGGGAGGAGAGGAGGAAGGTCGTCAAAATTACTTTCTTTTTAAGCGAATACTTTAGGAGCTCTGCCAGTCTCAGAGTGAAAAAAATGCTACCCGAAAAAGTTGGCATCGTTAAAATTCCGCCAAAAGAATGCCAAGCTATTTCTTTGTCTTTAATATATTTTAATACAAAATTTTTGAATATAAAATGTCATTACCAAAATCAGATCGACTTAGCATTAAAAAGCTGCGCCAGGTGTCAATCATAGCAACGTACAAAAAAAAAAAAAAAAAAAAAAAAAAAAACGGTTTTTCAGAGGCATCATGCAGACGAGATACATCCATTAAAAATCTATTTTTAGAACTGAACTATTTGAAAATTTGATTTTGTGTCACGTGTGATCTCTGGCGGGGGCCACAGGGCCTTATAAATATTAATTAATTAATTAAAATAAATAAATAAATAAATAAATAAATCATAGAGTTGAATTTCATTATTTTATCTATGTTTATTTTAAATTTATTTTATCTTTTGCTTTTCACTATTCAAAATACATTTTAAAAATCGTATACATCACTGCTGACATTAAAGCTGAACACTGTTCACAAACTTGAATTAAAAATTTTAAAATTAATAAGCACGATCGATTTCATTATGACTAATTTTGACAAAAGTTAATAAATATAGTTTTAAAACTATTTTAAGTAAAATTTGTAAAAATTTTTGTTGTAGGTTTGTCAGAATGTCAGTGCTCTGACTAAGGTATATGTTGAAATTTATTTTTCCGACTGAGTGAAAATAATGCCTGGACCGGAAGAGTTTCTTCCCAATCAGTTGATTGTGTGATTTTAATATATTGTAAGGTATAAGTTGTCATGAAATTCTATACAACATTACTAATAATTACCAACTCATTTTTGCTTTGTATTCCTTTACGTCGGCGATATTTTGTCCTCGCAAGATTTTGTCCCGCGAGATTTTGTCCCCAACCCTGTCGAACCAAGACGTGTCTTGGTGTACGTCTAATTCAACTACTGCTTTTTTAGCAAAAAAAAAAAAAAAATCACAAAAAAAAAATCTCATTAAATGAAATTTCCTGTAAAATTATCTGACGCTTCTCCAATGGATTTTTTCTCTTTCTATTTATAAATGCAAATTTTAGAAAAACTGCATCCAAGAACATTAAACGAACTTTAAAAAGTGCGCCAAGAGGAATTGTGTAAAACTGACATGACAGAGTTGAAATTTACTTTTATGGTTGAGTTAAAAAAAAAAAAAAAAAAAAAAAAACTTGGGGTAAAACTATTGTCAAGAACAATGATTTTCAGTTAGAAGCAAATGGCTACAAAAAATATGGCATTTATGAATATAAAATAACTTCCACATTGTTTCCAGCGAGTGCGAACGGACTTCTGTGATTCCAGAGAATATGTGTCACACACAAAAAAGGTCATTTTTGCTTTTTTCTGTATTCAATAGAAGAAAATACTGGATTCATAAAAATTTTTAAGTTCCGGTTTTCGATGGATTTACACGTTTTGAGAGGTTCAGAACACAATTTTATCATTTTTAGAAAATGCCTGTGTGTCTGTGCATCACAGAATTTTTTTTTTCAACTGTATTTCAAGAACTACTACACAGAATCTCACACAAATTAATATGTAGATGCACCAAATGCACCTTGACATAAAATAGTGCCTATCAACTTTTGGTGAAACAAAATGTGTCATTGCCATCCCTCTTTTTCTAAATTTTTAACATCTCGGTATACAACAAAATTTTATTAAAATGTACACAATGAGAATTATTTTTAAAAAATCATTATGAAATTAAAAGGAATTATTTTTAATGGCAATAGTCAGTTGGAATATAGTTTTGAACACATAGGAGCAACGCTTCCCTCACGTGGGAGATGGGACAAATTTTCGATATGGGTACTTTTCAAAAGAACTCGTCAGTATCGCTAAAACGAAAATTGAACCACTGATCTGTGGTAATTTAAAACAAAGTTATCGATTTTTTATGATATCATCATTACAATATAAAATTGCCTTTTTTTTGGACATATAGCGTAATGCTTCTATGAGAGAAAAGTCGTCTGCACTCATCATGGAAAATAAATTTAATAAATCAAAATTTTAATAAGTAATTCATACAGAGTCAATTTGTATAGGAAAATCTAAAACAAAGTTTTGTAGTGGCTACAACATACTAGTTTAAAAGTAGACAAATTGTCTTCAGAAAACCTTAAAATTTCTAACAAAAAGTCTCACGAATCAAATACTTTATTATTAGTATTGAAAAAAAGTAGAGAAAAATTCATTACAAACGCGTGTGAGCAAACATAACATTATTTTTCTATTTTCGAAATATGGGTAGAATTGGATTGTTAATTTACATACGCACAGATGGGTGATAAAATAATATGGAAATCATCGAATATAGATGTTTTGTCAAATATCTAAAAACCACTTGGAGCTTGATATGGACCCTCTTGAAACTTCATAAGTGTAAAGAATGTATTATACCTCAGCAGAAGTTTTGACTCGAAAGCAAAAAAGGAACGAGTAACAAACTGAACAAACAAACAAATAAAATATTTGAGATAACCCTGTAAAAAATAAAGCTTGAAATTCGTTGTCGCAACAGCATGGGATTATGAGACTACTTTTAATTATCAGTATTCATTTGTATGTGAATAATATCACATATAGTCATGAAAATATTAAGATTTCTTAAAATAACTTTTTTTTACTTTCCGAACACTATAGTGAGGAAAGTATTGTAATAATGTTAAAAATCCGAATTCGAGATTTTGATGTTTCTATACGTTTTGAGGTTCCCTGAGTCCGTTTTCACTATTTTTACGATGATGTATGTATGTGTGTGTGTATGTGTGTATGTGTGTATGTCTGTGAGTGAACACGCTAGCGTCTGAACGCTTTGTTCGATTAACCTGAAAGTTGGTACGCATATTGTAAGTCACCATAGTACGAACCCTATAGATTTTGGTGAATCTAGCACTTATAGTTTTTTTACAGGGACACAAAGAAAAATTCTTTATCATTATGGCCTATGGGAGCAAAATCTTAAAAGTGCAATAGCATCTAAACGCCTTATTCAATTGAGCAAAAATTTTATACACATATTATGGATCACAAATACTCAATCTGTATAGATTTTGGACAATCTAGCACTTATAGTTTTTTTTACAGGGACACAAAGAAAAATTCTTTATCATTATGCCTATGGGGCCAAATTTTTAAAAATGTGATTGCGTCTAAACGCCTTATTAATCCGAGCAAAAAATTTGTACACAAGTTATAGATCACAGTTGAACTAACTGTATAGATTTTGGTGAATCTAGCACTTACAGTTTTTTTACAGGGACACAAAGAAAAATTCTTTATCATTATGGCCTATGGGACTAAATTTTTAAAAGTACGATAGCATCTAAACGCCTTATTGAATTCAGCTGAAAATTTATATGAGTATTATAAATTACTGTTGCACTAACTATAAGCATTTTGGTGAATCTAGCATTTATAGGTTTTTATAGGGACACAACGAAAATTTCTTTATCATTATGATCTATGGGCTCAAAGTTCAGTAGCGTTAAATAAAACAACATGTAATAGATGGAGAAAAATACTGAAACACTCTATTATGGTTTTCTCTCTTTTGTTTGTTTAACAACTACTCTTTCTTTACTTTATCTACAAAACTGGTAATTACTCAATGTTCGGAAAGTCGAGTGGAGTCACTCCAGATTTTTTTTTTTTTAAATAACGTGTAGATTTTTAAACTAATGTAATGACATTAAAAAAGTAATAATTGACTTATTGCAGTAGACAAAACATACTGCATTCAGAACATAAAATTAATAAATATAACTGATGAAAAAGGAGCATTTTTACAAAACCATTTTTAATTGCACAAGCGTTAATACAATTTCTTTTGCATCATTTGTTAGCCAAATGTATTGAGTTATTCTTTAAAAAATAACCAAGCAAATATCGTGAAAATTCAGAAAAATATCATCAATAGAACAATTTAATTTCAGATGCTCCTAAAAATAAGCAAAAAATATATGGAATTCCATCGATATTTTTTATTTTGAATCAGTTAACGGACATATAGTGTTAGTTTATTGAAGATTGAAAATGTGGATAATTTTGTTTTAGATTTTTGCTTTTTTTTTGAGTAATTGAAATTAATCTTATGTTATCGACGATATCTTTTTGAATTTTTATGATATTTGTGAACTAGTAGTGAACACGGGTCCGTTTTCCTCTAAATTCAGTATGTAGAACGAAATGTGAATTTTTATTTATTTAAAATAACATCAGAAACTGTTGTTATATATATTTTTTTCGAATGTTTGAATATCCTCAACAGAGAAACATCAGCGACCCGACGTTACAGCATAAAAAGAATAAACATGACTGAAGATGCATGGAACTATTTTTAAAAAAATTAAATTTGTTTCTGTTACCGGATTCCTTAAAAATTCCATCTAGATCACCTTTTACTCCTTCCCCCTTGAACACTTTGAAGGGCTGTTGTAAAGATTATAACCTTTCCACCACCAAAATTTCCTTCCCAACTACGAAATTTTTTTCATCAAAATTTTACTTTTATTTTTAACTCAGGAGAAAAAATTCAGTTCTTTCTTTTCTTCTAACATTGTTTGTAAATTAAAATTTAAAACTCTTAAAAGTTTAAAATTCTTTTTGAATTCACGTGTTAACATAGTAAGTATATATAAAAACACTTTAAAACAGGTATGAAAATTTATTATAAATAGTTCGCAAAGCTTTTCGCTACAACTTTGTAGCGTCTTCAGGTAATGTTTTACACAAGAAAAGAGTAGACAGCATTATACATACCAAAGTAGCTTGATACGGTTATAGTAAAAAAAATGTAGCTTGTACAAAATATGATGAGTCTATTAGTTGTATGAATTCAGAAAACAAATAGACAAACTGTCTTCCTACTAGAACTCAACCTTGTTTACTGAATCCATACAACTAATGGACTCATCATATTTTGTACATGCTACTTTTTTTACTATAACCGTATCAAGCTACTTTGTTATACATAACGCTGTCTGCTCTTTTCTTGTGTAAAAAATTACCTGAAGATGCTACAAAGTTGTAGCGAAAGGCTTTGTGAACAATTTTTAATACATTTTTATACGTGTTTTAAAGTGTTTTTAACACGCTTTTATTAGCTTCACCTGTATGTATGTTTGTAACCGCTCTGGGAGCAAACAAAAAATCTATATTGTAAAAAAAGACTTTCCCTACGTGAACGCTGTGGCTGTGAGAAAAAGCTCCGTGCTACGAACCTAAAGGTCTAGCGTTCGAGCCCATTCAGGGGGGATTTTTTAAAAATGGTTTTTGTTTAATTCTAAATAATTTTCATTAAAGATTTAAATGCATGTAAATATTATGGTGTGTCACTCACTCGATTTTCTCTTACCCTGCATTTTAATACTAAAATATTTTATGCTTTTCAGTTCACATTTCTATAAAAGCCCGTTCTTTAGTTTTTTAAAACTTTAATATTATTATATATACTTATTGTTTGTAAACTCTGGTGGTTTTCCATATTTAATGAGATTAAATGCTTTGCCCCTCAAAGAGTTAAATTGATTGTTCACTTAGCTATCATAGCCTTGATGGAGAAAATAAAATAAAAATAAATATAAAAATCAGGATCTGCAAACTACTTTAATGGCCATTATTGATTTATCAAGAAACAAATAACATAAAAAAAAAAGTTTTTGTTCTAACTAAACCACTAATTTATTCATTTTGAAAAACTTCTTTTTTTTTCCCCCCTTTTCGCAGCTATCATCATCATGAACTTTGCATGTTACTTTAAATCATTCATGTTTACTGCAAGGCCATAAAGTTAATTGTATTTGAACCAACTGTTATTTTGACGTCTCTTTTAACTTAGCGATTTGTATAACTAATATTTTCATTACAAAAGGAAATCTTACAATCACTAATTGACGTAAACTCATACATATTTATTTCTCTGAATACAATTCTATTTTTAAAAGGAACACATGCCAGCGTTTCAATTAAAATTTAAAAATTATTAATTTTGAAGATTTTTTTTTGGAAAGATATTTTAGAGAGTAAGTATATATTGTAACTAGCAGGATTTACCTGTTTTGCATTTTTTTTTTTTTTTTTCCCCCAGTTGAATAATTGAAACGTTTAAATAAATATATTTCGATTGTCGGTTATTTTCAGCAAATCAAAACCATTGCCAATTATCGTGATATATTGCTGTTGATGAAATGTAACTGACATTTAATTATTTGAGTTTCATTATGTTAATTAGAGAAGAACGGTTAATTAAAAATAAATTAAATATGAATTCCCATTAAGGAACAGCTTCAGTATAGAACCTCCTCGGCGAAATATGAAATTTGACATCATAGTAGCTCTGATGCTTCTCGCCAATTTCTTTATTTACGCAAATGCGATGACCAAAATGGGAAAAAATATTAAAATTCGCAAGTTTTTTTTTTTTTTTTTTTTTTTTTTTTTTTTTTAAACTGTTCCTAGATTATTTTACAGACGAGGGAAAAAAAAAAAAAAAAAAAGGCTATTTGATCAATTGAAATCAGCATTTAAAAAATAAATAAATAAAAATTTTAAAACCACTATTAAGCTATTTTTATCAGAAATTTTTGTTGATATAGGTTTAATATTCCAATTTTTTTTCTTTAATTTTTTAATTTGCGCGTTAAAAAAAAAAAAAAAAAAAACTTTTTATGTTTTGAAAAATAAATGAAATGAAAAATTGTAAGCATTAAATTTTTTTCGCATCAGGTTGAAATTACAACTCAAAGAAAATGTCGGTAAAAATCGTATAAAAATTTTTTTTGTTTTAAAATCTAATAAGAATATCGAAAATCTAAAGCTGTGTTCAAATCTGCTCGCATTTCTTTATCTAGAAAAAAAAAAAAAAAAAAAAAAAAAAACAGACCTGTACGTGCCATGCTTTATTCTCTATGTCATCAGACAGAGATTACATACATAATTAGTATAAATACGTTACTTAGACACATAATTAGTATAGATTGAAAATCATAAAAAAATAAAAATATTTTTATAAGTTTTATTTACAGATTTTTAAAGATTTTTTGATTTCTTAATAATGGTGAGAATGTTCACATAATTATAAAATTTAAAACTGTAACTGTGTTTTCCCTTCAATAGCTAAACTATTCAATTAAAAAAAAAGTCAATGTTTAATTAAAAGTTGTAATCTTTTTTTTTCTAACTGCAACTGTCTAGTCAGAGATTTTAGAGAGATTGTATCGTAAAGTTTTAATTATACAGTCGAACCTCGTTAACGTGAAATTCAAAGGGGGGGGGGGGGGTTCTTGTTATCAGTAGTTCATACTGTCAGTTACTAATCTTCACTTTGACGGGGAATGTGGAAACAGTTCATGTTAAAAGTAATTCGTGTTAACAGTGTTCGCGTTAACGAGGTTTGACTGTATTTACAAATAACTGCGATACATGGATATAATTTATTGGTCCTATTACACATTTATACAAAATTTTGCAAAATACAATTATATTTGCAGATTTACTTTACTTCAGAAAGCTGTAGTATTATTTATTCTACAAAACCTCCCTCATAACACTTTTGCAGTAATTCAAAATCATTAATGCGTAATAATATAGTTCCATCTACCCCACTAGTGACAAAGAGAATCTTTTCTCTGAGCTGGCAGACGGGAGATGTCCAGTGTTAAACGTATGTTCAAACCCAGATCACGAATTTTGCGCTAGCCATTCGGAGTTTTCTGTAGTTATCTCTAAAACTAATGTGAATATAGGCGGCGGCCCATAAGAAAGACCCTCCTGGGAGAGCATATCACCCAGTCCGAATTCATTGGAGCAGACAATTGTTCTTAATTCCTAAAACTGGAATAGTGTAACAAAACAACAACTAGTAAATTTGTAGATAGGAACTTCGGAATTCATGCTTTTATTTTTTATTTATTTTAGTAATTATCAAATTTAAAAGACAAACATGCACAAATTCATTTTTTTTTATTTCTTTTGTTTCATACAGAAGTTTAAACAGCATTGAAAATCGCATTCTTATGTAACATTTTTCATTTGCTATTCACCTAATTGCAATGTTTTCAATGAATAGCAAATTTTTTAAAGACGTTTTCTGGCAAAAAATATTTTTGTTAGTCTTTTTACTTTTCACGACCCTGAAATTTTGTTTTGAGATTAGTAGTTTGGTAATCCAAAACAAACTAGACATGTTTGATTTTAGTAATTTATGAACACATGATTGAAATACATATACTAGTTATTCAGTAAATCAGATTTTTAAAAATTGCAGTATAAAAGATGATTGCTACATTTTTACTAAGCTATCACTAAAGAAACATTAAATTAGAAATAGATGCAAACGTCGAAAAAATCACTTTTTCAATAATAAATAAACATTTTATAGATAAAAAATAAATAAATAAAATAAAATAAAATAATAACAATAAATAAATAATAAATAAATAAATGAATAAATAAACAGAAATAAAATAAATCTGCTGTATGAAAATTCTCTTGATTTGAATTATAATGTTTATCTTGTTTCCCGCCAGTACAAGCTCAGATATAATACGTAGAAATAATAATAATAATAATGAAATCAATGTATAACTGAAAGATGTAATAAAAATCCAATTCTTGAAAGTTTTAAAAATTTAAAAATTATTACAAAAAAAAAAAAAAAAACATTAAAATAGTGAATTCAATTATTAATGAAATTGCTGATTTATAGAACCTTTATCGATTAATCGGGATTGGTCTCGAAATTAATTTTTCTTATTAGATTAGTTCTGTTGGCAACTTGTTATGTGTTACTCTCTAAGTTTGGTGTCCGAATGACATGTGGATAAATATTATTTTTCTATCTTGATTCATTGTTGGGTTGGGTTAGTGATTTGTTGAAATTTAATTTATTCCTTTTTAAATTTGGGTTTTGTTGCAAGATAGGGACATGAACTGTATTTTTGGCTTGAATTATCTATACAGTTTTCCGAAATTTTGCGATCTCTTTGTTGTAGAAGGACATTTTCCCTGAAATTTCAATCCTTCTATTTTTGAGCATTTCCAATTTCAATTCTCATTTCCAGTTATATTTTTTTAAACATTTTTATAAAATTCTTCGTTTCCATTTGATAACTTTTCTGAATATCGCATGATAAAAATCCCACCTTGTTGGGCTTAGTGTTATGGTCCTACTTGCTAACATTAAGCGTAAAGTAATTTAAAATGAATTTATCTATTAATTGGTATACTGTAAATGAATCGTAAAAAAAAAAAAAAAAAAAATGAGTACTAACATTTAAATTGAATTAAAATAACTTTTATTTAAGTGTTGTTGGTACTATCATGAACTTATTAATTGCTAAATTTTATAACGTTACTAAATTCTTTACTGTATATATATATTAATGTTTGAAATAATATAGAAAGATTTCACTACATTCTTTTTAAGTTCTGTGCATGATTTGTGTACTTTTTCAAAGTGAAAAGGAATAAGAAGAGTTTTCTGGAATAGAAAGGACAAAATGATATTACAGTGGAACCCCGATCTATCGTTTCCACATCCATCGTTTTCCATCCATCGTTATGCCCATGAAATTACAGAAAATGTCCAAAAAAAAGTTGTAAATTTGGAAAATCCCCGTTTAATTTATAAAATGAACAAAAAATTCAAAATAAAATTAGATTTAAAAAAATAAATATCACTTAATGTTCTACAATTTTAATTTATTTAATTGACAGTTTTGACGTTTGGAGAGTAACAAATTAGTTTTTATTAGTAGTATACTATATATACTGCGTGTATTATTTCATAAACATTTTGACTTTAACCCGCATTCATCGTTTTCCCGCTTTCATCGTTTTTTTTCACGCACGCCATGAAAAACGATAGATCGAGGTTCTACTGTATTAGTGAATGCATTAAAAATGTTACGGTTCAAGCCAGGATAGGCTTAAAATTGTATAAATTTCCTGCTAACTGCCTCGACTTTATAACGTCACTATTTCTGAATGCACATTTTTGCCTTATTTAAAAAATAAAATTGTGCAACTAAATAAGACAAAGATAATTATTCCAAAATATTAGCGGTAACAATTCAAGAGAGTTAGCAGTTAAAAAATTGACATTCAAAATCTGTCAGTTAATTGCCACTGCATCTCAAATGAAATAACATTCATTTAATTAAAATTGTGAAAAGAGCATAAAAAACCGCTATGTCTAATGAGAGTCACAAAAATTTGATGCTCATAGAAAGCAAAAGGGGATTGAATAAATATTTAAAAATTAGAAAATGCTTTAAATAGGTGTTCTATGAAACAAAAGATACGAGTATCTTCTCTTAAAATAGGTAAATACAGTGTGTCCTAAAAGTTCCAGTACTGACGCTGGTGTGTTTTTTATTTACAAAACAACAAACCTTAAAACGATTATTTTTATGATAATGATAAAAGACACATTTAAAATAACGGAGGAAAAAATACAGAACTTACATATATAATAAATGTTCAAAATGTCCACCCTTTTCTAGGAGGCAAAGCTGAACTCGTTTGCGCATGTGTTTAGAAACGTGTTTTAACATGCTGGGAGTGACTTCTTGTAGAGAAACCTGTACAAACCAGCATATAGAGCTTGTATTACAAAATTGTCGAACGAGCTGATATAGCATATTTTTACTCTGTATTGCCCCATCTGGATATTTATATCTCGAAACATCTTTGCATCTTTCATACGATTTACATTCAAAATAAGCCTCAAACAGCGTAATTCTCTGAATGCGTGATAAACTCATTTTACAATGAAGAACAAGATAACATAAAACTTTATTCTCACACAACTTGAGCGAGAAAAGAAACAAACGATAAAAATTAAAGAACTGATGCAATAATAAGCAGACGATAAAATTTAATATTTAAAAAAAAAATCATGGACACAATGAGTTCTTTAAGTTGGAGTACTGGAACTTTTAGGACACTCTGTACAATAAAACTTGATATGATTAGAGTTAACACTTCCGATATAATATTAAGCAAGAGGCCTTTCCAATAGTGTCAGGTACGACCACTCAAAAAAAAAAAAAAAAAAACGCATTATTTATTTATTTATTTATTTCGCAATTAAAGTAATGTATTTATTTTTATGAGGCCTGTCGAGTAATTATGACAAAAATTCGACTTAGAGATTTTGGTGTATCCATACGTTTTGAGTTCTTTTTTGCTATCTACTTGTACATGTGTATGTGGGTATGTGTGTGTATGTGTATGTATATGATTGAATACGAAAGCGTCTAAATGTTTCGCTCGAATGAGCTGAAAATTGGCATGTATGTTACAGGTTACCGTAGAACGAACTGCACCGAAGTAACTTGGATGTTTCTTGCCAAGGTCTTTACTTACACAATTGAGATAGCCATTTAAACTCATCGCCAAAATGGAAAAAAATTGTTAAAAGCAGTCAAGGAGTAGCCATAATAAAGCTGTGCCGAAAATAGTCGCCAATCGAAATATATTTATTTAAAAGTTTCAATCATTTATTTTTTAAAACATCATTTAAGTATAGAGTTTACCTAGTCGGGAAGAGCCTGCCAGTTTTTACAATTGTTTATTGTTTCAGAAGAACGACAATTTTTTTAATTAAATTTCTGCTAGAAAATAATATAAGTCAAGTTTGAGAAATATAAACATTTTTTGTCATAAAATAAAATAAATTAAATTAAAATAATATAAATAAAAAAAATAAAAAAAATAAATAACTACAAATTATTTAACAGACATTTTTTTTTTACATTATTATTACTATTATTATTATTATTAAAACAAAAACATTTTTGATAAAATTCTGTATAGGGAATAAAAATCTTTACTTTTTTCATTTAAATATTTGCCTTTTCTGAAATATGCTCATTTTGGAACCTGCCTCTTTTGTTATATTATATAACATTACCATTAGTAAATTTTTGTAAATTAACCTTCTATAAGATATATATATATATATTTATATGCATTCATTCGTGTATGGATAAATTATGGGAATGTTAATCAATTTTTTTAATTAATGATTGTATATTCAACCAGAAATTGCATTGTAATTTTTGAATTAAAATTAAAAAAACTTTTATCAAGTTTTTAAACTTTTTACTATTTTGCCAAGCTTAACATTATACAAGGTGTATTTTCCCTTTTGGTTGAATACGTAAATGCTTAACAAGTTTGTAAATAAAGCTTTTAATCTTTTGAAGTCAACCAAAATAAAAAAAGTTTCTCATTTAAAGTGTAATGCAGAAAAATTGGA